>JANAVB010036619.1:5424935-5889935 GCA_029216955.1 Iris pallida
CTCGGTTGTAGTCGAAATGCAGTCTCCTCGTTGCCCAAAAGTGTAGTGACATCTAAGCCTCACCAGAAGCGCATCTCGTATAGAAGCACAGCCCTATGACATGGCATTGTTCCACGTGGCAAAGTCAGGTATCTATATCTTTCCAGATATTACCCTATCGATTTTGTTTAAACCTCCGCTCTTAAGATAAGAACAGATTTGATTCTGTTGATAAGGGCAATATCTTATTGGTTTGTTTAAACCACCATTCCTAAGGATAAGGACGAAGTTTGTTCCTGTGAACGAGAGTCATATCCAATCGGTTTGTTTAAACCAATGGTCCCCTAAGATAAGGACAAAATCCAACTTCGGGGATAAGATCTAATTCAACTCAGGTTCATCCAATCAACATTAAACGCACACCATGTGTCGTTTACCAGTTATGTTGATAACTCCCCAAGATCTTGATAAAAGAGAATCCCAATGTCCGCTACGTGTCAGCTCAGCAACAACCCTCGCCATGCAGCCTCAAGATTCTCTTATATATCCATATGCAGCATTCCTGCATAACCCTTATACACATCGCATATGTGTTCTTCTATAAATAGAAGGAGTTTTCCTTCGATAAAGATGCTTCAAAATCTTCATAACTTCGACGTCCTCTCGATTGGCAACCCGGAGTTCGAATCATAAGCACAAGAAAGCCAGAGCAAGTTCAACTCATCTTCATATCATCAACGGAGTAAAGGAGCCACTACAGTGCTCGATCTCCACTGTCACACTCCTCCAGATATTCTGTACTTAGATCTCTTGTTTAGGAGTCGATAGTACTCTTTACACGTTTAATATACAAAAAGTTGGTATAATCTTTTGTCATGGCAAACAGTCAACTACTGTCATTATCTCCGGATGCTGAATAGACATCACCAACATGTTTGGTATAAAAGGAATGTCTAAAAATGCCTACCCAAAAGTCCAATTCTGGACACAAGGGCAAAATCGTAACTTTCGTCCGCTGTTGGACCCGCTTTCCACCGAAGAGCGTGTCATTACCTATGGTCTCTAAAGTCATCAAACTATACGTTATCTATCACTATTTCAAATTGGTTTTTGAACATTCTAAGTGATTGGTTCGAAATCTCCCTTCCAAACTAGGGTTTGGGACTGTATTAAGGCTCTGTCGTTCTCGTGATTTTTCTTAATTTTTTATGAATTTTCACGAGCTATATAAACCTAACATGGGAAATCTAATTAAAGGGGTTTGATGAGGGTTATGTAGACTTCTCGTAGGAATTTATGGATCATGAATTGCTTGAATAGATGGAAAAGAAAATAGCAGAGAAGTCGGGTACCTGGATGTCGGTTGATTCTGTAAAACAGGGGGTTCCTCTATTCAGGGGGCTCGTCAGCGACTTCTCCGACGATTGCTAGAGGTAGACGGCGATGACAGAGGTCATAGGGGAGGGGGCGCAGATGGTCGAGGTAGTGTCAGGTAGAGGATTTTGTGAAGTTAAGGTTTAGTTTATCGCAATAGCATCGACTTATTGGGTTAGATATACCCGAACGAGATTTTTGAATTCCCATCAAATTCGAGTGGGATTTGAATTAGGATTTGTGTTCATCCACAGGAGAATCTGGTTTAAGTTTGGATATGATAGATTTTTGGAGGCTTTGGTCTTGATTTTACGAACTTCCAGTAGTGAAAGTTTTCGAGGTTCAACTGTTCGGCTGCTAGGCTCGGGACATTGTAAGTATTGTTCACCAGTACTTAAGAAGAAAGAAAAAAAGAAAAAAAAAATATATATATATATATATATATATATATTTTATATATATATATATATATATATATATATATATATATATTCTTCATAAAATATATATATATATATATATATATATATATATATATATATATATATATATATATATATAATATATATAATATAGATATAGATATATATATCTATGAAGAATATATATATATATATATATATATATATATATATATATATATATATATATATATATATATATATATATATATATATATAAATATATATATATATATATATATATATATATATATATATATATATATATATATATATGTTGTTGCCCCATTGGTCATGGTCAAACCTGATTTTAATAATTGATCAAACTCTGTCTTGATATACGAATCAATTCAGATGTTTACTAACGACGTTTTGGACAATGATCAAAGATTGGATATCTACTCAGTTCAAGACTCAGTTCAAGAAGATCTGTTTGCAACTCAAAATTGTATTTCCTTAAAGCAATGTAATTTTTATTTTTATTGAGTGTAGGAATACTTTGTACACTAAGTCGTACTGGCAAATAGGCTATCCGAAATTGTTTTTCAAAACTGACCAATCTTTTTAAAAATGACCTATGTTTTTGAAAAATATCTATTTTACAAAAAGTTTCTGAAGAATTTTCAAAACGCCAAAAATTATTTTCACAAAATCAACCTGACTAAACCCTGACAGAACTCGGCCAGAGTTTGGCCATAGTGAACGTTTGATTTTGAACTTGGTCTCCCTTCAGTTACGGTTGGTTACAAAGAGTTCTGTCCGAATTCTGCCCGAATTCTGCCAGATTTCTGCCTTTGGAAAAACTATAAATAGAGAAGGATTCTGATCATTTCAATCCACGAATTCACTTTCATCTCTTTTCTTCTAAAGCTCACATTTCTTACAAAAAGTTTTCAAAAGCTTCCATTTTTCAAATCTCAAGCCAGTTACAATCCTCTAGTCGATTCGCTAGTACGGTACGGTCTAGAAGTTTCAGAGCGATTGTAATCAGAGGCTTGATTGAAGTTAGACTCTTCAAAATTGAAGTTGGTCGAATTCTTCGTATCAAAGCTCGCGTCTGTAGAAGTTGCAAGGACTTCGTATGAAAACTTGCGAGATTTTCCAATGGTGGATTCAACAAGAAGCTAGAGTTCTTTCGACTAGATTAGTCCTCACAAGAGGAAAACCAGTATAAATCTCTGGGTTTGTGTTTGTCTTTTGATCACTCTTTTTCATTACAGTTATTTATTTTATGATTATTATCATTTGTGTGATATAACTTGTCACGAGTTTTTAATTAGCAATATTCTGCTGCCTACTCTATTCACCCTCCTCTAGAGTATTCTGCTTTACGAATTTGTTCCTACAATTGGTATAAGAGCAGGTTATACCGGTAAAGCAAGGTAAAATTGCTTCTATATTCAGTTATTCTTCAATTGTTATATAGATCACAGTATTACACATGGCAACTGTGAAATTCACAAGTGAAGGCCAAGCCACAAACAGACCTCCACTGTTTGACGGCACAAACTACACTTATTGGAAAATACATATGAGTTTCTTTCTAAAATCTCTTGATTTTAACTTATGGTCTGTAGTTATTGATGGCTACAAAAAGCCTCCTTTTATTAATGTTGATGGAGTTTTAGTTGAAAAACTCTATGACAAATATACAGAGAATAAAAAAAAGGCCAGTCTTGACGCACGTGCTATTAACGCTTTATTTTGTGCTTTAGACAGAACTGAATTCAACAGGGTGTCTACTTGTACAACATCAAATAAACTGTGGAAACTTCTCGAAGTAACCCACGAAGGAACAATACAAGTCAAAGAGTCAATGATCAGCAGACTTACTCAGGAGTACGAGGCGTTCAAAATGAAACCAAGTGAATCAGTCACTTAGTTGTTTTCGAGATTCTGGGATATTGTAAATCCTTTGTCATCATTAGGCAAAGAAAACAGTAACCACAAAAAGATTCGTAAACTTCTACGAGCTCTAACAAAGAACTGGATTCCAAAGGCTACAATAATCATTAAAGGAAATGACCTCTCAACAATGTCTCTGGAAACACTCATGGGTAAGCTACTCACTCACGAGTTAGAACTTCAAGACTTTGAAGATGCTACACCAAAGGAGAAGTCAGAAAAGTCGATCGCTCTAAAGGCTCAACATAGAAGAACTGTCGAAAATGATTCTGACGACAGCGATTCTTACTCTGAAGATCAACCTCTTCTGGTAAGAAAATTCAAGAAGTTCATGAGATTTAACAGGAGAACAAAAGATAGCAACAGCAACAACAACAAAAAAGATCCTATTTGCTACAGATGTAAGAAGAAAGGACACATGAAAAAAGATAGTCCAACAACATCATCATCAATAAGAAAAAGCAGCAAATATAAAAAAGGCTACCTGAAGAGATCTACATCAAAAAAGTATGCCAACACAAGCATATGGCATGAAAGCGAAGCAAACGATTCAGAAGACGAACAATCAGATGACGCTACAAATGTATGCTTGATGGCTTGCGATCAGGTGGAATGTCCTTCACATGCTAGGAGCAAATGGATCCTCGACAGCGGTTGCTCACGGCATATGACCGGTGATGCTTCATTATTTACAACACTATCGAAGAATAATAAAGAAGGATACGTCTCCTTCAATAATAATTTAAGAGGGTACATAATCGATATTGGTGACATTAGTAAGGCTCCATATCCCGTGATTAAAGATATCTATCTAGTTACCGAGTTAAAACATAATCTGCTCAGCATAAGCCATTTAGCTTATCACGGTTATGGCCTTAACTTCGTCAAAGACAAATGTACTATAGTTGGTAGTTCAACTGGTAGTACTATCTTTGAAGGTATCAGGAAAGACAACATATATGTTTTCTATCTGTTAGAAGATGCTAACAAAGTAGGTAGATGTTTGATGGCAAAAAGTATTGAGAGTCAACTATGGCATATGAGACTCGGTCATGCAAACATGGATACAATCTCAAAACTATCTACAAAGAAGTTGGTACATGGCTTACCGGACATATCTTTCAAGAAGGATATGGTATGTAGTGAATGTGAAAAGAACAAAGCTACCCGATCCGTATTTAAATTCAATAACGCTGTAAGTACCACTAGACCTCTACAATTGTTGCATATGGACTTATTTGGACCTAGTAGAATTGCTAGTCTAGGTGGTAAGTTATATGCATTTGTCATTGCATATGATTTTTCTAGATATACTTGGGTATATTTTCTTGCACGCAAGAACGATGTATTATCAGAATTCGTCACCTTTTGCAAGAAAGTACAGAATGAAAAAGGGTTCATAATTACTCGCATTTGTAGTGATTATGGAGGCGAATTTGAGAATGCAGAGTTCAAGCAATTCTGTGACACGCACGGTTATTTGCATGAATTTTCTTGTCCTATGACTCCACAACAAAATGGAGTTGTGGAACGTAAGAACATGACTCTATCTGAAATGGCTAGAGTAATGTTAAATCAGTTTAGTCTACCCAGATACTTTTGGGCTGAAGCTGTCAATACAGTATGCTATATTCTCAATAGGGTTCTAATTCGACTTATATCGAAGAATACTCTCTATGAACTATGGTTTTATAGAACACCCACTGTTTCATATTTCAAGATTTTTGGTTGTAAATGCTTTATTCTTAATACTAAAGACAATATAAGCAAATTTGATGAAAAGGCCGATGAAGGTAAATTTTTAGGTTATGCAGCAAAGAGCAAATGGTACAGAGTCTCCAACAAAAGAACCATGATCATCGAAGAATCAATTAATGTTATGTTTAATGAGCTAAATCAACACTTAGACGATGACGATAATGTAGATGTAACAACACCAAGTATAGCTACTGCAAAACCTTCACACGAAGATGCAGAACTTTCAAGCAATGAAGCAGGAACCAGCAATCCTGAGGATACGCCAAAAGAGATGAGATTCTTGGTAGATCATCCAAAGGACTTGGTAATTGGTGAGATTACCAAGGATGTAAGTACTCGTTCCTCCAGTAAAGATATAGCTTCTTGTGTTGCTTTTATTTCACAGCTTAAACCCAAAAATATTGAAGAAGCATGTAGTGATAATTTTTGGTTAGATGCTATGCAAGAGGAATTAAACCAATTCGAACGGAATCAAGTTTGGGAACTTGCTCCCAAGCCCATTGATCATCCGGTCATTGGCACCCGTTGGGTATTCCGAAACTAAATGAACGAGAATGGTTTAGTGACTCGTAATAAGGCTCGACTTGTAGCTCAAGGATACAATCAAGAAGAAGGTATCGACTACGATGAGACTTATGCCCCAGTTGCGAGATTAGAATCTATTCGCATGTTATGTGCATTTGCATGTTTTCATAATTTTAAGTTATTTGAAATGGATGTCAAAAGCGCATTTTTAAATGGTTTTATAAAAGAAGAAGTTTATGTAGCTCAACCTCCCGGTTTTTACTGATTTTAAATATCCTGATTATGTTTTCAAGTTGAAGAAAGCCTTATATGGTTTGAAATAAGCCCATCGTGCTTGGTACGATCGTCTAAGCTCTTTTCTACTTGACAACAGTTTTTCAAAGGAAAAGGTTAACACTACATTATTTATAAAATCTTTGAATAACAACATTCTTTTGATTCAAGTCTATATAGATGATATTATTTTTTGGATCTACTGATGAATCTCTTTGTCAAGAATTTTCAAAGTGTATGTAGAATGAGTTTGAGATGAGCATAATGGGAGAGCTAAAATTCTTTCTCGGACTGCAAATCAAACAAACCAACAATGTGACGTTCATAAATCAAGCAAAGTACACAAAGGATCTATTAAAATAGTTCGACCTGGAAGCAGTTAAGCCACTTAGCACTCCAATGGAAACTTCAACCAAGCTTGATATTGATGAACAAGGCAAACCCGTCGACATACGTAAGTATCGAGGTATAATCGGTAGCTTACTGTATTTAACTGCTAGTCGACCAGATATTATGTTTAGTGTTTGCTTGTGTGCACGTTTTCAAGCTAATCCTAAGGAATCACATTTATGCGCAGTTAAGCGTATCTTCCGATACCTTAAAAGGCACTTCTTCTGTCGGCTTTTGGTATCCCAAAACCACGTCATTTGACCTAACTGGTTATTTTGATTCTGATTTTGTCGGATGCAAAGTAGATAGAAGAAGTACCAGCGGCACATGTCATTTCCTAGAAAAAGCTCTAGTCTCTTGGTTTAGCAAAAAGCAAAATTCTATCACATTATTAACAACCGAGGCTGAGTATATCACCGCAGGACGTTGTTGTGCACAAATTTTTTGAATGAAGCAAACTTTAGAAGACTATGGATTGCATTTTACACACATACTCATTTTCTGTGATAATCCTAGTTCTATTAATTTGACTAAGAATCCAGTATGTCACTCTCGTACTAAGCATATCGAGATTCGACATCACTTTCTTAGAGATCATCAACAAAATGGAGATATAGACCTTGTAAACATAGACACACAGAATCAATTGGCTGACATACTGACAAAACCTCTAGCAGAAGATCGTTTCAATTATTTACGTCGAGAATTAGAAATTTTAGATATCAATAATATTAATTAATTTTATTTTATTAATTAATTTATTCAATACTCAATAACTGTTTTTATGACAAGCCTAAAAAGAGTCTGTCTGTCACCACGACTACGGTCGAAGCGAAGCGGTATTTAAGAGTTACCCAGTGAACCTCCGTTAGCTGGGACAGTACTCCAACAGCTAATCTGAAACAGACCCTGAGTAAAGAATATTAATTTATAAACTAATATTAATTATATTATTTGAAATTTAAAATGACTAAACTTTGAATTAAATATTTGAAAGGATTTGATGAAAAAGATGTGGCCCACAAATTTTTTTTTATATAGCCAGGAGAACCCTTGGTGAATTCGGCCCGAGTTCGGTCCGAATTCGCCAGAGTTCGGCTGGGTGTATGTATATTTCTGTCAGAAGCCGAGGCCCGTATCTTTTTTATCTCTTCCAAAAACACATCAACAGCAGCAGCAGTCGCCCGAAACCCTAGTTCTTCTCCACCTTCCTTCTTCCAATCTACGTGGAGATCTTCGTCCAAAATTTGGATTCGTGTGGAGAATTGTGTTCTCTACAACATACTTGATTCTCAGAAGGTATAATTCTTTCCCTCCTCTACTTTCAAATTTTTAGGGTTTCTAGTTTTTGGGATATAATGCCTAAGGGATTCAATCCTTTCAAGAGGAAGAAGACCCATGCCAGTGAAAAGGCATCATCTTCTGATCCGCATACGAATTCCCTCTTTTCTCTAGTCCAATCGGATGACGGTGCATCGGATGAGTTTTATTTCAAAGCTCCCGACCAAGCATTACTTTGGTATGCCGACTTTCTTATACATACTATATGTACCGAATCTTAGATCAAGTGGACTGTATTTCCTGACCACCGTCCTTACTTTGAGGCACTGTGGTTACATCACTTTACTACTTTAAAATTCCCTATCGCCACTAATGCCATTAGATTGTTTTACTGTAACTTCGTGTTGGACACTTTTACCGCGATAACTCGTGTCGGAGGAATAGATATCGAGTTCAATGATGAATAGCTAGCGTAAATCCTTGGACTTCCAAACGAAGGTGCCCCGCTCGATGACATCACTGACTTCGATTTCCCCGA
The DNA here is from genome assembly GCA_029216955.1 of Iris pallida. Taxonomy (NCBI): domain Eukaryota; kingdom Viridiplantae; phylum Streptophyta; class Magnoliopsida; order Asparagales; family Iridaceae; genus Iris; species Iris pallida. The sequence continues at coordinate 5,433,420 of JANAVB010036619.1, forward strand.
GGGCACGACTCTCGTTAGTTTCAAGAATGAGCTTTGTGCGCCCGCACATGCTCATCCTGGAAAGTTCAAGGCCAATAACTTGAACTTATTTAACTATGAATTACATCGCATCATCTATTCCACTCTTCTTCCATAATTTACTTCAAAAGATGATGTCACTGCACTCGAACTTTCTGCTTTATATCATATTCTTAAGGGGATTCCTTTTTCTGCCCCTAAGACTATCATTCAGATGATGGGTAGATGTCGCGCAAGAGATCACAACCTCTCTTATGCGATGATCATCCTACGCATCTTTCAGCAATTTGATATTGACTTATCCACTTGTGCTCTGGACCCTGAGCCCAAGTTCTTCAAGCATTCTCGTCGTAGCAGTGCCACTGCTCCTCCACCTTCTACACCTTCTCCTACTGCACCTTCTCCTACTGCACCTGGTCCTCCTCAGTCTTACCCTATGACCTTTGAGGGTATTCACCAGCATCTATCAGATCTACAGACATTCTTCGTTGACACTTCTAGAGAACATGAGTTCCGTGACGTGACTCGGTTCCAGGCTATTGCCAACTCCTTTGTCGATCTTAGATTTGCACAAATGGGTCACTCTACTAGCTCTCTTCCTAGATACCCTTCTGTATCTGGCTACCGGATTGATGATGAGGCGGTCCACTCTCTGTTCCAGCCAGGGAACGCTTATGATTGGTATCGTACTTCGGGAGCTGGTCCATCTGGACATGTTGGCACTGCAGCCGATGATGACGAGGATGAGGATGATTTTTGAGTTGTTACTTTTTGAGACTGATGACTTTCTCTTATGTTTACTTGAAAATGCTCCGACATTCCAAGATAGTATCAGTACTCTTTTTTTTATGATTTATGACATTTGATAGACATGTTTTTATGCATCAGTTTGGCATATGAATCAGTTTAGTTTATTATTTAGTTTAGCACTTTATTTGTTTCAGCTTTATTATAGTATTATATTTCTTTATGCTTCCATATAAACTGCCTGTGACAACTACCATGCCTGTGTTGTTTATACCATATCCGTTTATTTTATTTTTCTATAAATGTTTATACCCTGCCTGTGTTGAATGTCTTTATTCATTTTTTGTGTATTTCTTCACTGATTGTTACTTATGTATTTATTGCGGGAGAGCTTTCTCTTTTGCAATTATTTTGCTAAGTGACAACGGTGGAGAAATAAGATATAACATCTTCATGGATACAGGTTATGAATAATTTTTACATTTTATATCTCGATACATTCGGTACACTTTTGAATTGATCAGGATCAAAGATGTTATATCTGTCACGGTTTGTCAATTATCAAAATGGAAGATATTGTTGGCCCATTGGTCATGGTCAAACCTGATTTTAATAATTGATCAAACTCTGTCTCGTTATACGAATCAATTCAGATGTTTACAAATGATATTTTGGATACTGATCAAAGATTGGATATCTACTCAGTTCAAGAAGATATGTTTGTCACTCAAAATGGTATTTCCTTAAAGCAATGTAATTTTCATTTTTATTGAGTCTAGGAATACTTTGTACACCAAGTCGTACTGGCAAATAGGCTACCCGAAATCGTTTTTCAAAACTGACCTATCTTTTTAAAAATGACCTATGTTTTTAAAAAACATCTATTTCACAAAAAGCTTCTAAAGGATTTTCAAAAAACTAAAAATTATTTTCAGAAAATCAACCTGACCAAACCCTGATAGAACTCGGCCAGAGTTCAGCCATAGTTTGGCCATGGTGAACGTTTAATTTTGAACTTGGTCTCTCTTCAGTTGCGGTTGGTTACAAAGAGTTCTATCCGAATTCTGCCTGAATTCTTCCAGAGTTCTGCCTTTGAAAAAACTATAAATAGAGAAGGATTCTGATCATTTCAACACACCAATTCACTTTCATCTCTTCTCTTCAAAAGCTTATGTTTCTTCCAAAGAGTTTTTAAAAGCTTCTATTTTTTAAATCCCAAGCCAGTTACAATCCTCTAGTAGATTTGCCAGTGCGGTACGGTCTAGAAGTTTAAGAGCGATCGTAATCAGAGGCTTGATTGAAGATAGACTCTTCAAAACTGAAGTTGGTCGAGTTCTTTGTATCAAAGCTCACGTCTGTAGAAGTTGCAAGGACTTCGTATGAAAACATGCAGGATTTTTCAATAGTGGATTCAACTGGAAGCTAGAGTTCTTCCGATTGGACTAGTCCTCACAAGAAGGAAACCAGTATAAATCTCTGTGTTTGCGTTTGCCTTCTGATCACTCTTTTTTATTACAGTTATTTATTTTGTGATTATTATTATTTGTGTGATCTAACTGCTAACGAGTTTTTAATTAGCAATATTTCGTTGCCTACTCTATTCACCCCCTTAGAGTATTCTGCTTTACGAATTCGTTCCTACATATGTATGTATGTTTGTATGTATATGTAGTCACACACACACACACACACACACATATATATATATATATATATATATATATATATATATATATATATATATGGTAAAACACTACTCCTTTATTGAATCTTACTTGAGTCCCAACTTAGGTTACAAGAGACATAGATAAAGATAGAAAACATAGAAATTTAAGCCATCTCTTCTGGGATTTGAGCATGAGTACATCGAGTCATGGCCTTCTTGAGCTGCCTCTTCACCTCGAACACAAGCTGTTGTCCTCCATATGAGTACTCTTCATATTTCCACTTGTTTCTATTTTTCCATAGTACCCATAAAATTGCTCCCATTGTTAATTGTTTCAAATGTTTTTGCCCTCTCGACCTCATAGATGTTATCCTATCTTCGATTGATCCAGTAGCATCTCGAACCTTCAACATCCCCATGAAGTAAGTCCATACTTCTCTTGCCAAATCTCCATCAGACAATATATGAGACGTGGACTCACACTGTGGAAGCACACAGCAATGACAAAAAGAAGCCATATGAAAACCCAAAAGCTGGATAACATCATCCGTCGGTAATCTACCCCATAGCACACGCCATAGTAGAACCGACCATTTGGCAGGAATATACGATCCCTAAATTTGTGAAAATCTATCATCTACATCCGACCGAGACCTGATGCAATTCCAAGCTGAGGTTATCGAAAACATACCCGATCTGCCAGGAGACCAAACGAAGTTTTCTATATCGTCTTGAGTCTGAGAAACAATATGCACATCCCCCATATCTCTTCCTTTGAGTATCCACTTCCAAATATGTGAAGAACTCACCGAAGCAGTAGCAACTGATGCCTGAGTGTATGGATAATATTTCGCCTTCATGAACGTAACCCAGAGAGATTTGGACGTTCTTATTTTCTACCAAAGCTTCAATGTTAGAGCATTCAACACATCTTATAGCTTACGAACACCCAGTCCTCCTTCCTCAATAGGAAGGGTTACCTTCGGCCAAGCCACCCAAGCACGTTTTTCAGAGCCATGCTTAGAACCCCACAAGAAACTCTGAAACATTTCTTCGACTCTTTTAATGACACTAGCTGGAGGATTACATGCCGCCAAGGTATAAACTGGTATCGATGTGAGGACTGACTTAAGTAATGTCAGTCTCCCTCCCATCAATATGGCTTTTTGTGCCAACCACCAATTTTATGTCTAATCTTACCAACCAGATCATCAATCATAGCTGCATTGTGCACTCCCGCAGTCATTGGCGATCCCAAATAAGTTATAGGCAAGTTAAGAACAATAAAGCCGAAGGAATTTCTGATGTCTTCTACTCTTTCGTCAGAGATATACTTAGACAAATAAATTCCTGACTTCTCAACATTCACCTTCTGACCCGACACCTGTTCATACTGCCCGGCCACTGCCATCATCTTCTGAACGGACTTCTTTTCTCCTCTAGAGAACAGCAATATATCATCCGTATATGCCAAATGTGTAATAATTCGGCAACCACTCGGAGCATAATATGGAGTAAATCCCCTGCTCTCTCGCAAGGAGTTAAGATTACATCTCAAACTTTCTGCAGCTATAACAAAGAGTAGCGGAGATATCGGATCTCCTTGCCGCAGTCCATATAGGCTTTTGAAGAAACCTGAAGCACTGCCATTAACCAAAGAGGAAAACCAGACATTATCTATCAAGTGTAATATCATGTTAAGCTATTCATTGCAAAACCCCATTCGTTGCATGACCTTGATTAGATATGCCCAATGAACCCGATCCTAAGCTTTACTCATATCAAGTTTTAAAGCAGTATTACCACCTCTATATTTGTGATGGATCATACTAATCATTTCCTGAGCTAGCACAACATTATCAATGATTTCACGACCCTTTATGAATCCACTTTGCTCAGGAGAGATCAAACGTGGAAGGAGTGGAGCCAATCTTCGAGCTATCAGCTTAGAAAATAATTTGTTAACAAAATTACAAAGACTAATTGGCCGATAATCTTTTATCAACTTCGGGTCCTTCACCTTTGGGATGGGCAGCAAATGAGTACTAGTGATCGATCGAGGGAAAGCAAACCCATCGAAAAACAAATGAACATCTTCAAGAATATCTTCCCTAACAATATCCCAAGCCGCTCGAAAGAATCGACCTGAGAAACCATCAGGACCCGGAGCACTGTCTTGATCTAGATTCTTGAGAGTATCGAGTAGCTCCTCCATGGTAGGCTTAGCCATAAGTTGAGTATTATCATCATGATTAATAGAGATAGGGATCTTGTTTAAGTAATCAGTAGATTGAGATATAAAGGATGGTATAAATAGCTTGCTATAAAAAGCATTAATCTCAGCTTGAATGTCATGCAGATGGGTGAGTGACTGACCTTCCTCTGAGATTAGACTATGAATGAGCAATTTGTTTCTAGTAGCCGAAATGCAAGAATGAAAGAATTTCGTATTCTTGTCACCTTCACAATCCCATCTGACTCTCTCTTTTTGTCGCCAGAAAGAATCTTCATAGCTCACCCTTTGTTTCAGATCAGCTTTCGCCTTCATCAAACGCTCTCTCATAGACTCATCAGATTCAAAAGCAATCTCCACTGCTAAAGCTCTATCTTCTGCCTTCTTCACTTCCTGAAAGATATCTCCAAATGTGCTATGACTCCAAGCAGATAAAGCTCTCCGAACAACAGCCAAACGAAGGCCAATCCTCACCATGCTAATGCAGTTATCAATAGAATTCCAAGCTTGTCGCACCACTATAGAGAACTCCTCCTGAGATGTCCAAAAATTAAGAAATCTGAACAAGTTCCTGTCTGAGTCACATCTGCTCTTGATGGTGATGATGATCGGGAAATGGTCTAATTCAGTACGACTAAGATTGGCACATGAGGTTAAAGGAGCTCACTCAGACCAATCACTATCCAACAGCCATCTGTCAAGGCGAGAACCCTGACGATGGGAACCTTCGGCTGACTTCACCAATGTAAAGGAACTGCCAGTATATGGCATATCAACAAGACCCGCACCTAAATGAAAATTAAGAAAATTATTAACTCCTACTAAGCAAGGAGAAGAGCAGCCGAATTTTTTATCAGTAGACACGATGATGTTGAAATCTTCCCCCACCATCCATGGCAATTTGGGTCGCATTTGCAGCTGACTCAATCTGGACCAAAGATCCCGTCTTCCTTCTTTTTTATTATGTCCATGCACTACAAAAACAAGAGAACGAAACAGGAAAATAGATCCTGAAAGAATGACGCTCAGGACTTGATTATGTGTATCTATCTTCTCCATAACAATTCCTTGTTTAACCATGATCCAAATATTGCCTTTACTATTAGAAACTGAAGCTTGAAACCCTAGCTTGAGTTGAAAAGAAAATAATTGTTGAGGCAAAACCTTGGGTTCAACGATAGCGAGAACCATTATCTTATGAATTCGACACAGAGATTTGAGTCATTTACAGGTCATCTTATCAGTTATGCCTCTTACATTCCACATGAGCATATTAAACATGATGGGTTGTAGAGGTTGAGATAGTTGGTGGACCTTTTGACGACGATCTGGTGATTCGAGGCTTGCTTGGCATTGGGTATACTTTCTTCTTGCCCCTACTCTTCTTAGTGACGATAACGATGTCTCCTGGTTCTCTATTGCAAGCTTCTTCCTCCTCCGCAACGTCAGCCCAAGTCTTCACTATCTCTCCTTCCTCTGGGATAGACTGATCAGATGAATCTTTCTTTTCAGTTTCTTCTCTAATCCTCTGTGTAATGTCATCAATAGCAGACACAGGAATGAGAATATTCTCCTCAGGAGGGGAGTCTTTCTGAACTTCTTCGACATCAATCTGATCCGTCATTGGGGCTTGTATACTATCAATCTTTTCCAACTGAACTTCAGCAGCTAACTGATGATTATTACCCACAGCATCGGGTAGAGTAGAGCCGTCAACCGCCACCACAGGCTCGTCATTAATATGATCCACCTCTTCCAAAGGCCAAGCGCATATATCAATACTAGGAGAATTGTCTTGTGCTTCCTGAGTGTGAGTATCGATGTTCTCATTGGTGGAGGGCTCTTGGATTAGTAATCCCTTGCCTTTATTAAGTGAATCTGTGGAGGCCCCCGTCCTTTTTGAAGGAGCATTCATGTTATGTTTCTCTTTCAACAACTTGCACTCATCTCTCGAGTGGCCCTGATAAAAACACATAGAACAATACTTAGGAAGAGTTTCATATTCAATATGTTGTGTGTAAGATCTGCTTTGAGGCAAACTGATGCGAACTACTTTAGGCAAAGTTTTACTAGCATCCACTTCCACAAACACAAGAGCCATGCTAGGACGAGACAGCTCTTTAGTTGCCTTATCGATCCGCAATGGATTACCAAGACCTAGTGCAATGGAAAAAAGTGCATTTTTTGCAAAGAGTTGGATAGGAAGGCCCCGAAATGACATCCAGACAGGGACGATCAGAGATTCTTTTGAAGCTGTGAAGTCTTTTGACCATCTGAAAACTTGAACTGGAGCACGAACGATATACCAAATCTCACGAGATCTAAGGCGGAGGAAATCAACTTCCAGAGAAGGTCGGATGAGAACATGCGTCGAGTCAATAAGACCCACCTTGATAACACCATTGAATTTAAATTCCTCGAAAGATTTACGGATCGAATCAATAGAAGTCCTTTGATGAGAAAATTTACCAATTAAGGCAAACTTGAACGGATCTGAGAGTATGTTTTCCTCTTCCTCCGTGAAAGAGATCACAGGGACCCCTTTAGAGAAAGAAGGATTTCTGATGGCGATAGGTGGTGGTTGAGGCGTGACTCCTCCCGCCACCACCGACGCAAAGGACGGATTCGGCAACGAGACCATAGGTGCAGGTGGCCAAGTGGTCTACTAGCACGGGGGCGACGCCGGCCCGGCCAAAGCCATGCCGGAATCGAGGTGGGCAATGATCAAAGCAAGATCGTCGTCGACAAACCCTAGGAGAGTTTTTTTCTGTGTGTGTATGTATATATATATATATTTTTTGTATATATATATATATATATATATATATATATATATATATATATATATATATATATATTATATTTTATATATTTTAGGAGGTAACCATATAGAAAATAGTTTCTAAAAATCTATAATTTCTTAAAAATAGATAAATATTTCCACAAATATTTCAGTAACCATATAGTACCAGTTTACTTACTTATTAATAAAAGTTAGTGGTTACTAACTAAACAAATTCATGTAACAATACAAATGTATTTAGTTGTTTAAAAAAATGTTTAAAATATTTATTAAATAAAAAAATAATATTAGAAAATTTTTGGGGGGTTTACATCATACCCAACTTATGAAAATTTCTTCCTCGAAATTAAAATAATCTTAATAAAAAAAATAACGAGTTTTAATACAAAGGAAGAGCATGTACATCAAATCATAGCTCGATTTTCGAAAGGATGGAGGGGTGGTAATAACGGAATCCAAATTAGTGCCATATTCTACCAGATAGGGTATTCTTGGTTCAAGACCCTACCTAACTTATAGAAGTTGGCTAACCATGAAATTCATCGTTACAAGACTTCTGAGGAGGACAATTTCTAAGGAGAGATATGAGAATATTGGACACTTTCTGACTGTAGTCACGGATTCTAAGTGAGCCTAGGTATTGCCATGGCATTCTTGGTTAATAACTTCCATGGGAGGATTGTTACAATTTAATATCATTCCTATCGGGTACGCTTTCACCTAAATGGTAGGAATCTCTTATTCTAATACCACTAGAACATGTCGGTTCAAAGGAACTTCAGCCTTCTCCTAACATGGGTAACTAAGAGGCGAGAGTCCGACATAGTGCAAAACCTTACTATATATTTTAATTAGGTAAGGGTCTGGAATGTCATAATGACTAGTGTGTGCGATTTTGGTGTTTCATATTGTATAGGAGGTATGCGCTTGCTCGGGTGGAATGCATATGTCATAGGTGTGATGCGACTTGCACGGATCTTCGATATTCAGTTTATTTAAGAAAATGGGGGGATATTGCATGGTTATGATCAAATGGAACAAAATGGGCATCTTATAGTTTATTCTATGGGAGATTGTGTCATACATGTAGTGTAATTAAAATAGAGCACAAGAAGGTACATTTGTGTAGGACATGTATGTCATGTGTGTAGCTTGACTAGTCTAGTTCATGAGTGTTAAATTTGTTGGAAGGAAAAAGCTAGTGTTGTGCTTCAAATATCAAAGTCACGGTAGAGGTCATCGGATGATACGGATAGGAGTGGACGTTATGAACCATTGTTTATTAGTTCAATTGCAACCAATCTATCCATAATTTTCTAATTCAAGAACCCTACGTTCTAGAGAGGCTTATAATCTATACACCTCAAAAATCTCATTTTTGACTTAAACTAAGACATGATTCTATGATAGAATGGATTTGAGTAATTCAAGGTTGCGATCTTTTACCACGGTTATCTAAACGCTCGAGCAAAGAGATGTAAATGCACTAAGTTCCAAATAGGCGGAAGAATGGTTACGAATGTAATCTAAGTTTGGTATCCCATTCTAAAAGATAGAGTACACTAAGTTTAAGGTTCTACCCTTTACAAAAATTGGTTAATCGTGGAAAGCACAGTAATAGGGCTACTAAGAAGGTCAAATTTCAAGGAGCTGTATGAGGATATGGGGTACTTCTGATCATAGTCATAGACTCTATAGGAAGCCAAGGTACTGTTTATTTAACATTGCCCATATATTGACCATGTTTCATCAAAGCAGTAGGAGAGGTCTTAGTCAAGCATAACAAGAAACAAGTTGGTACGACATCATTCCATTCATCACATAACATATGCTACGAAGGGATACAGGTAAGGGATCTATGGAAGGAGGACTAGTGGACCATGAGATGGAGACTACATAATAGGTGTAGGGTCCTATTTCATAAAGTTTTGTTTTATACTCCAAATATGGCCATAAGCATAGATGGGTTTAACTAGGTCTCAATGGGTTCCCCAATTAGACATCAATCTTTGATTGCATGAACCTTGAATTTTAATCTATATGGCTGGACAAGATCTTATAAAATTAATCTGAACCATTCCTATTACGTTAGGGTAACCTAGAATAGGTTCCAACTTAAGTGGTTGGGCTAATTGCCAGTCAGGTTGGTTAACTAGGTTCCTAAAGCCCAAAAATATGGATTCTGTGACTTTTGTGTTTAAGTAGCACAAGAGAACTCAATTGAGTGGCACACTAGTGGCATGTGTGTAGTGGGCTTCGAGTATATCACAACCATATATTGGGTCGAAAGGTTTGAGTCGAGGTTGAATCTCTAATTGTAGTCGGAAAGTATATCAGTATTATGGTGTAAGCCCCGAGATTTTAGGGCTTCTTTTGATTTTTTTTAAATGAATTATTTTCAATAATTATTTCATTATAATCATTTTTTTATTATTAAATACACCTTTTCGTGACTTTGATTTTTGGAGAGCCAGGGATGTCAATCTCTCGGAACTTTCTTGACGAGTTTTGTAGTAGACGAGATTATCTTCAATTTGATACATCATGTCCCACTCAAACTTGCTCCCTTGTATTATATTTACATTGTACAACTTTTTGGTCAATTTAGGCCATTTGACCATCTACTAAAAAATTTGTCCTAACTTCCAATTTAATTTCAGAGCTCGACACCGAGCTTGCGATGTGTCGTATTACAAGAAAGATAGTCGACAGCGCTTGGAAGAGCGTGCGATGTGCCGTATTAATTTACTCGTCTAAACAAGAAAGATAGTCGTCGTATGCTTGTCAAGCGTGCGGTGTGCCGTATTTACTCACTACACGTTTACATGATAAGAATAATATCAAAAAATACACTGGATTAGTGTCTTGTAATAGAATCACATTGTCTCATGTTTTATAGATTGTACTTGTCTCATATTGTTCAAGTTTAGATGCCTCTATTTACAGTTTGTATTGCCATGCTCTCCTACTTTTCTGTATTTACTGACCTTGCTCTAAATCGTTGCTCTACTTCATTACCCGTCTCAACTTTCTATGATTCATCAAGTATAACTGTCTATAACTGCTTTATAGTCTTTGTCATTTACTTGGGATTGTCAGATGAGATGGGCTCGTTCCATCCTGACTCGATATATGTTTCAGATGATTGCCCTGAGGATATGTGTCTACCCATTACGGACCTGGGGGGGATAGCTACCTTAGGTCCCGATTCTCAGGAGTGACCAAGAGAATAGTTTAATGGACTTACTTCAGATAATATTATAGTTGTTTTTGTTGAATTGTTATAGTTATTTTAGACTTCTGTGATATATTATCGTGCTTAAGACTGTGATTGAGTATTATCATATCTTATACTTGTCCTCCATTCGGAGTTGGGATCTATAACAGGTACATTATATATATTGTGTGCCTTGCTAACTAGCGACCTAGAACAGCGTTCTACAGCCGATTCTGCAGGGTAGGCTGGGCGCTGTTATGCACTTGTGCCCCTATAACGGATGTGGGTCGTGACAATCTCGAAGACCTCCAAGGTGTTGTTCAGGTTCGAACTCCTTATGCCAAACGCTCAAGTGCATATCAAGATCGAGTAGCAGTTCTTCTAAAAGGACATAACTTCTTTGAATGAAGAGATCCACAACCAACAGTCAAATTGTGCAAGGCTAACGGTCGTTCGAAGCCAAGTCAGGATCGAGCATGACGGTAGGAATGCTTAGAGACAGTGGATGTAACCCTTCAGAAAAGCTTTCCTTTATATAGGCTGAGTGTGGTCCAACCCACATGCCACGTGGCCATCGGTCAAAGACTGACAAATTAATGGGATGAACCTAAGTTTTCGTACAATGAATCTTATTTAACTGAATCCTAGGCCATAAACTTCTTGAATTCCCCAAATGACGACGACAATTAAAGAAGAGGATGACTGACTCATCCGTTAAAAGAGCTATCATTTAATTGCTCTTATGACTTTGACAGCTCCTTCGATTCAGAAGCGCAGTCACTTTAGTTCGACTCAGAAGCGTAGCCACTTCAGTTCGACTTAGAAGCACAGCCACTTCAGCTCGACTCAGAAGCGCAGTCACTTCGGTTCGACTCAGAAGTGCGGCTCCTTTACTTCAACCTAGAGGCACAGATCCTTCCATCCCACCTGGAAGCTCAGCCCGTTCAAATGGCTCCTTTGGTTGACACTTTGTTGCCTCAAGCATGAGTCTTCTTGTCGCTCTAAACCGCAGTAACTCCGTCATCTTCGAAACACAGTCTACTCGTCGCTCCAAAGTACAGTAACTTTGTCGTCTTCGAGACACGGTCTACTCATCACTCCAAAGCATATTGTCACGACCCGGTCCCAAATTGTTGGGTCGAATCGGAACATGCCCAGCCTGCACCGTTGTGAGATGACGGCAGTAAGCTGTATCCAAATGCAGGTAATCACAATAATAATAAAATATATTTTGTCACAAACATCTAAATTTTGAATATTAAAACTTGTCCAACAAAAGGTTCATTTAATACATCAGATAAAATAAAAATTGTCTTCTTATTCAAATATCCAAAACTAAAAGGAAAATGATCAACTAGGAAGTTGGCTCGTCAGCCACAGAATCATCGTCCTCCAAATGGGACTCTGGCAGAACAGCTGGGTAAAGCACCGAATCGTAGTAGCTATTTATCAATAGCTCAGCTTCATCAAAGGAACCTATTGGGGGTGGGGAATCCGGTCAGGAAAGGAGCAAAGTACAATTATGAAAATTTAAGAATTCAACTAATAATTAGAAATTTGCAATTTAAAACAGTTTTTATTACTTGAACATTTTCCAGCAATTTTCCATAATTAAAAACAATATGATTTGAGTATGTAATGCTTATGACCGGCTTGGGTTGTACAATAGTATCCTAGTGATACGATACGGCTTATCCTCGTATGTAAGAGGGGTAAGCTCGCACAATCAATATGCAATATGAGGGGTATTGGTCATAATGCACTACACTACTCCCCCAATCCCACAATTAATAATAATCAATACTCTAGAAGAGAGTTCGTATAGTAATGTGGTTTAATCTTACAATACTATAATTATTAACTAAATTGAAAATAAACACAACCGTACTTGCCTTTGTTTATGACTGGGTTTGAAGAGTCAGTTCCGGGAAAAAAAATTAGACTCGTCTTCGAAATCCTACATTGAGAATCCCGACTTAGCATAACTGAGGAAACCATATCTAGGTGTGCTAGTTACAATCTCTAAAATTTGATCCTAGTCAAATTTTATGTTATTATAAACAAAACACATTTATCGATGCGATTCAAAGTTATAAATTTAACGAGGTAAAATCAAGTTAACATTTTTTATTGGAAAACTTCGCATTTTTCAATTATTTGGTGAAACTTTGTATTTTGTAATACATATATATATAAATTAGATTTTTCTTTTAATGAGAAAATATGAAATTGTCTAAGTTACAAACTTGAAATCTTATTATTTTATTTAATGTGAGAAAACTCTTATTAATTTTCTATAAAAAATAAATACTCAGTTTACCATTTATGCGTTTACCTACAAAACAACAATCCAGAAAAGGAAAGGAAAAACTAAACTACTTATTACAGGCCCACAGGAAAATAGAAAAGAAAACTTGGACTTATGTCCTTACAAATATTTTTTACATAAATTAATTTAATTTAAAAGCGAGCTCTGAATACCGCGAACGGTCCAACAGTAGGCCGAAGCCCTGCACCAAAATACTACCAGCAGTAACCCATTCTAAAAATAATAATAAATTAAAGATAATTAAAAATTGTGTCTCAGACTTGGTTATTCAAAAACTCATGTTTTAACTATTGCCTCAACGTTCGGGTTGGCCGGTTTCATTTGCATTTAGTTAGGGCCCATGGACCAATATGGTCGTCGCCCGAAAAGATCCATTTTAAAACCAACACTCCAAGATGTAATTTGTTTTGCAAAGATCGGGTTTTGAAGACAGTTTTAAAATATATTTTTGAAAATTTGGGCAGCACTTCCTCTATAATTGGGACAACCCAATCCTGGGAAAATACCAACACCCACAATACCATAAAACATTCCCAACCAGAAATTCCAATCTATCCAACCCAAGAGTAGGTTTATATCAAAATCATAAAAAACTTTCTGAACTATAAAATTCGAAAGACCCGAAATATAACTCAGAAAACCAAAAAAATTACAGAACCTCTCTAAGGAAAATGGTCACAGACCCATTTCCGAAAAATCTGAACTTCTCTCAGAACTTCCGAGAAACTACAGAACCATCAAACAACAACAGAATCATAAAACCACAACAAATCTACAGAATCATTTCGAAAGGGAGTTCGGAAAATCTGAATTCGCGAATCGATCCGATTCCCATAGCGGGATCGGAGACCATGTCATCATCGACACTAAATGGAAGGAACACAGGAACACTGAAGATACCTGGAGTGCTCAGTTAGAGCTTTCAGATGAAAAGGAGGAGAAAACAGAAAACCTGCGGATCTCGGAAAAATCTAAAACACGCGGACAACGGAACGTGCCTCGAAAAATACAGATCTGGACAACAAACCGGGGACAGCAACGGACACAGAGAGATGCGCACGAGGCAGCGTGCACAAGCGCCGACGAACTTGGGGCGGCCATACGAGATTGGGGTCGACGACGGGCTGGCTCGGGATGGCCGCGGGTGCTACGGGGCCTTGAAGCGGGCGGAGGGCGCTGGATCGGGATCGGCGCCGGAGTCAGGGGTGGTCGGCCGGAGAGTCGCCGGAAGGGCACGACTAGGGCTTTTGAAACTGGGTTTGGGGGTTTAGAGAGTGGTGAAGAAGAGTGATAGAGAAGGAGAGGGTTTTATAGGGGGTGAAGTGGGGGTTTCGGGAGATGAACGGAGGAGTCGGCCGTTGGCCGTTCGGGAAGGGGAAGAGGCTCGGTCGAGAGGCCGTTTGAGAAGGAAAGGAAAAAGCTTTTTCCTTAGCCTGGTAACAAATGAGAGTGAGAGAGGGAGTTTAAAGAAAATTCAATGATAGTTAAGGAAAATTTTTAAGAAAAGTTATAAGAATTGTTTTTAATAAAGAAAATGATATTTATTTATTTATAAATATATACTAAGGGACTTCCGAATTAACTTCGAAAAATTGAACTTGGGTTCGAGATGGGTTCGGGACGGGTCTTGACGGGTCAGGCCCAACATTAAAATCTAGGAATAATAATATTTCTAAAAATATGGTTTTTCATAAAATAATAATAATTAATTTAGCAACAAATTATACAATTAAATTTTACTGGTTTAACTAAACACTAAAATTCCAGAAATAATAATTATAATAAATAAAAAATAACACTGAATTAATTAATTAAAAATTACGGGTTTCACAACCTTCCCTCCTTAAGAAATTTCGTCCTCGAAATTAAAGGATAGGATTAGGAGTTACCTCAGGTCTCAAATAGATATGGATACTGGTCCCGCATCTCATCTTCTCACTCCCAAGTAGACTCGCTTGGAGAATTGTGCCACCACATCACTCTGACTATGGGTGTCACAGAGTTCCTGGTTTTCTTCTCACCTCTGTCTAAAATCGCCACTGGCTTCTCTGGTATTGTGAGGCTGGGTCCAATCTCCAGCTCTGAAGGGTCCAAGATGTGGCTCGGATCCGGGATGTAGCGTCTGAGCTGTGAAACATGAAAGACGTTGTGCACGCCTTTAAGATTAGCTGGTAGAGCTAATCGGTATGCTACTTCTCCAACTCGGCTCAAAACTTCGAATGGACCGATGTACCTGGGGCTCAGCTTTCCTGCTCTGCCGAACCTGATAGTTCCTCTGGTAGGGGAAATCTTGACGAAGACACTATCTCCTACTTCGAACTCCAAAGGTCGACGACTGCTATCAGCCCAATGTTTCTGCCTATCCTGAGCTATCCTGAGCTTGTCTCTAATCACATTTACCTTCTCTGCTGCATCGGTCACCATTTCAGGTCCAAGCAGTACTCTTTCTCCCACGTCGTCCCAAGCAAGTGGAGTGCGGCAACGACGTCCATAAAGTGCCTCGAACGGAGTCATACCGATGCTAGCTTGGTAGCTGTTGTTGTAAAAAAACTCTACCAAGTGCAAGTGGTCTTCCCAAGACCCTCCAAATTCTAAGATGCAAGATATCAGCAAGTCCTCTAGCGTCTGGATGGTTCTCTCCGATTGTTTGTCAATTTGGGGATGGTAGGCAATGCTGAACTTCAATTGTGTTTCCAAACTGTCGTGCAAGCTCTTCCAAAAATGAGGGATGAATCTGGTATCTCTGTCAGATACAATACTTACCAGAAATTCATGAATCCGGTAGATATGCTGCATGTATAGTTCTACCAACTTCTCGGTGGATAGACCAACCTTGAAGGGGATAAAGTGAGCTGATTTTGTCAGTCGGTCCACAATAACCCAAATGGCATCATTTTCTCCTTGGGATCGAGGCAATCCTGACACAAAGTCCATCGTTATGTGTTTCCATTTCCACTCCGGGATGTCTAGCGGCTACAATAGTCCTGCTAGTCTCTGTCTGCTGGCTTTCATTTGTTGACAAATCAAGCATCTAGCCACAAATCTGGATACGTCCTTCTTCATTTCGTACAATCATACTACAGTACGCATATCTCGATACATTTTATTAGCTCCTGGATGTATGGAATACTGCGTCTGGTGCGCTTCTTACATCAGCTCGTTCCTCAGTTCGCCAGTTGGTACGTAAAGCCTCGTACCATGCTTCAATGCTCCGTCGCTGGCGATTGAAAATCCTTCAAGTGTTCCTGCCAGCACTTGATCTCTGAGTTTGCAAATTATCTCGTCTTAAAATTGTCTCCTTGATTTTATCCATCAGACTTGAACGCACTTGCAACTGCATCATTGATGATTCAACTCCTGGTACAATAGCTTCTCTTTCCAGCTTCTTTATTTTCTCTTCAGACAGTACAATCTCGAGTCCAAGCTTCTCTATATCTTCCAGCAAATGCTGCTCCTTGGTTAAAAACATCGCCATCGGGTATCGACTAAGTGCATCTGCAACCACATTAGCCTTACCCGGATGGTACTGCAGGTCGATGTCGAAATCTTTCATCAGCTCCAGCCATCACCTCTATCGCATGTTCAGCTCCTTCTGAGTAAAAATATATTTAAGACTTTTGTGGTTTGTAAATATTTCTACTCTCTCTCTCCATAGAGGTAATGCTTCCACAGCTTCAGTACAAATATAACCGCTGCAAGCTCCAAATCATGTGTGGGATAGTTCTTCGCATGAGTCCGTAATTGCCTAGATGTATAAGCAATTACTTTCCCGTGTTGTTGAAGAACACAACCCAATCCTTTACCAGAAGCATCATTGTAGATTGAGAAACCGTATGTACCTGCGGGTAGCGCAAGTATCGGTGTCGTTGTAAGTCTCTTCTTCAGTTCCTCAAATGCTGCCTGGCAAGCTTCAGTCCACATAAATTCTTCATTCTTCCTTGTGAGCTTCGTCATCGGCTCAGCAATCCTGGCGAAATCCTTCATAAATTTTCGGTAGTAGCCAGCTAAGTCCAAGAAACTTTTGATTTTAGCAACTGAACTTGGTGTACTCCACTTCTCAATATGGATGGCAATATCCCCCGAACCCGACGGGAACCCGATTTTTTTATCCGATGGGGACGGGTTTGAGGATTTACAATCGGTGATGGGGACGGGGATGGGGATTAAAAAATCCCCGATCAGATTCGTGGACGGGTATGGGTATAGCACTCCCCGCCCCGATAAATCTCTGACCCCGATTACTTATATCCATATCCATATGTGCAACCCTTTGGAAATGGTATGTTCTCTTGATCTAATTAGTCATATATATTTATTTTATGAAAACCATTATTAACATGCCATGTAGTTTTTTTAAATAAAAATAATTTTTAAACTTATATAATGTACATAAAAATTTGTTAATCGAACAAGAGACGGAGGTGAGAAAATTCGGCCCCGAAATTGCTAACGGGACGGGGACGGGGAATGCATTGTTTAAAGGGGATGGGGATGGGGGTAAAAGATAAAACGCGATGGGGAATGGGGACGGGGATGGGGATTCAAACACTACTCGGGGATGGGGATGGGGGACATTGTAACCCCTATTTCTTAATTTTTTTTATATTTTATTTTATTGTGTTTGAAAGTAATTTATTTTTGAAACTTTGTAAAAAGATATTTAATATTTTTTCTGCATTTCAAAATGTAGTTTGTAATTAACGGTTTGAAAGTACTATTTAGTTTTAGTAAATATTTGTTCTTGAAATTTTATTGTTGAAATTATAAAGTTATTTATTATTATGTTTGGAATTTCGAAAAAAATATCGGTTTCAAAAATAGTTTGAAAATCATGATTATTTTTGGAGCAATAAAAAATTTAGTAACTTATTTTGAATAGATTTAGATTTATAAAATATATTTTACTTCATTTTATAACATCAAACATTATTAAAATACTTATGGTGACTAATTATGGCATTAAGAATTATCTAATCTAGATTTCAAATATTATTTGATTTAACGATCTATTTATTATATGATTTAAATTGTTTTGATAAACATTAAATTTTTCTTAAAGTTATTATGTTGGATTTGATTTGGATTTAGATTTGGATTTGAATTCATATGATTTGGACTTAAATAATTTATTTGATTTAAATTTATGGAGAGACTTGTCCGTTAGAAATTCTAATACTATTTGAATCATGTCTAGTATTAGATAGATTATTTATTATTTGAATTAATCATATTCCTATCCAAATTAGTTGGTAATCCTAATCATATCTTTATTGATTGAGTTCTAATCATATCCTAATTCAATAATTGCTTTCCATTATCTATATATATTGAACCTACACAATAAAACCATCTCTCATACCTTTTTTTCCAAAATTTCTCTCTTTTTTCGTAATAATTATCCCAAATTCGTCATAAATTCATCCTTCCTTTTCAAATGCTTTACCAACTTTGAAGGGCCATAACTTCCAACTCCGGACTCCGTTTGACCCCCAATTTTTTTTTGTTGTAACCGTCTCGAGTTATATTTTCTGAATATAAAATTTATTTTCAAATAACTGTAACCTAGATTTTTGAAAAATTCGTGGAGTCTCAGTTGTCCGAAATTTGACACGTTTCGGTGTTTTCGAGATTTCGGGAGAACCAGGAAACGGAATCACGATCCGTATGAAGTTTCGGAACGCTGATAAAAAAGTACACATCATATATTTTTCTCAACAATTTTCTAAAATATTTTGTTTTTTGTTTTTATTTTAGAGGTCTGTCTCATCATGTAAAATCATCTTGTGTAGCTTTAACTTCTGAGACTATTTATGTGCCGACATGACAATATCGTGCCAGTCAGCTTCAAATCAAACCGAGGCAAGTTTCACTATGACCTATGTTTCCTTTATTTTATATTGCATGTATTTTTGTGTCGTCTTTTCACTATTACTTCCTTATGGTTCATGGTTGTCATTGTTCATGATTACTATTGTGCACGAGAGTTAGAATCGGTTGGATATACATACATGTTCATGTCTTACTCATTGCTTCCTATTGATTACAGTTTATCGTATTGCTAATATTTATCGTAGTGGATATGTATTGTGAGTGAGTCGGGCGGAAGAATACAACAAGTAAGCATGTGGTCAACGAATTTAATACAGACTCCCTATACATTGATTGCATAATATCAGTCATGCACCACACGTATGATTGACGGATATCCCAAGCCGTCTACAAGCTGAAAGTTGGTATTCTAAAACACACAGTACACGTGACTTAATTACTGTTGCTCTATTGTCTATTGTTCTTCTTTCGTCAAGTCTACCTTCTTATTGTCATCATGTCTTAGTGGTATGTCAAATCTACCTTCATATTGTTATCATGTCTCAAACGTACTTTCTTATCATACAAAGTCATGCCTATACTTATCTTCAGTTAAATTCTTTTTAATCGTTCCTTCATGCTTGTATAATATATTGTGTAATATAGTGTTATGGTGATCTTGTTCCAATCCTGACTGGATAACCATTTTTTAGTTGACATATTTTTGATGACTTTTCTCAATGACTTCCCTCTTGCTTTGGGTTCCTTCGGGTGGAGTTAGAGATGTCTTGGAGGCCAAACCATAGATTCTAGATAGAACAGTCACATGTAGCGGGTTTGTATCTGTATGCAAATTTGAATGTATCATTAGAATTGTAATTAAAATAATTATTGTGAATGTGTAAAATAGAGATATATGTTGTATTTGAGATTTATATTGAGCCCAGACAGCGTACTACTGCCGATGCTGCGGCGTAGGCTGGACTTGGCCACGTATTCGTATCCCGAAAAGCGGGAGCGGGTCGTGACAAGTTTTTATGGTGGCCCATGCAGGTCCATTTTCGTAAAATTATACGAACTTGTGGTAGTACATATATTAGTCGTACTACTGCAAGCCTGCGATTAGAATGCTCATTAACAATTAGGTTGATTTGATTTTTAAAAAAATGACTAGACCTAGGACTAGGTACACCGTGGATAACCCATAGAATTATTTTGAATTGATTGTATGGGTAGTTAAGGTTGTTACATAGGCTACATGATTAAGGTGGTGATATTCGTTGAATTTTGAGATGCCCTATTTGATGAAGTTGAAATTATGATTTGATAAGTGACTCTAATCAAAGATGGATAGAATTCTCGATTGATAAATTGAATATTTTGGTTACTGTTGAAGTTGAAATTTTTTAGCTTTTGGTATTCTGAGGTTTAAATTTCTATATGATCGATGAATTGTTGATAAGGTCGAATATTTAATTTTTAAAGCAAATAATTTTGACTTGATCAATAAAATTGAGGTATGATGCAAAAATTTATGGAATTTAAATTTTTGAGGAGATTATGAAAATATTGAATTTTTAATTTAAAATAAAATTGAGGAATTTAAAGTTTTGTGAAGTTAGATTTTGAAGATATTTATCAAGTTGGATTAAGGGTTGTGAATTTGATAAGATGATATTCATGATTGCTACATCACGGTATTAAATTGAGTTAGTGATTTAAAAAATATATGATTGAATTTGAGGAATTTTTTTAAATATTCTTGAGGATATGAATTATAAGATTGATGATTGATAACTTATATGTCATGTAGGTAATACTCCTCCGAACTATATCCATTGACTACATTCTTCCATCCTTCTTGATCAATCTTCTTATTAAGAAAAAAATATTATTTTTATCTCACTGATCATTATTCCTTTTTAAAATTTTCTATCTTTTCGCCTGACCAACCAAGCCTATTTTTTCTGTCATCCTTAAATTTCGAGGACGAAATTTTTCTAAGGTGGGTAGATTTGTAACCCCTGTTTCTCAATTTTTTTTATTCTTTATTTTATTGTGTTTGAAAGTAATTTATTTTTGAAACTTTGTAAACGATATTTAATATTTTTTCTGCATTTCAAAATATAGTTTGTAATTAACGGTTTGAATGTACTATTTAGTTTTAGTAAATATTTGTTCATGAAATTTTATTGTTGAAATTATAATGTTATTTATTATTATGTTTGGATTTTCAAAAAAAAATACCGGTTTCAAAAATAGTTTAAAAATCATGATTATTTTTGGAGCAATAAAAAATTTAGTAACTTATTTTGAATAGATTTAGATTTATAAAATATATTTTACTTTATTTTATAACATCAAACATTATTTAAAATACTTATGGTGACCAATTGTGGCATTAAGAATTATCTAATCTAGATTTCAAATATTATTTGATTTATCGATTTATTTATTATATGATTCAAATTGCTTTGATAAACATTAAATTTATCTTAAAGTTATTATGTTGAATTTGATTTGGATTTAGATTTGGATTTGAATTCATATGATTTGGACTTAAATAATTTATTTGATTTAAATTTATGGAGAGACTTGTCCGTTAGAAATTCTAATACTATTTGAATCATATCTAGTATTAGATAGATTATTTCTTATTTGAACTAATCATATTCCTATCCAAATTAGTTGGTAATCCTAATTATATCTTTATTGATTGAGTTCTAATCATATCCTAATTCAATAATTGCTTTCCAGTATCTATATATATATATATTGAACCTATATAATAAAACCATCTCTCATACCTTCTTTTCCAAAATTTCTCTCTTTTTTTGTCATAATTATCCCAAATTCGTCATAAATTCTGCCTTCCTTTACAAATGTTTTACCAACTTTGAAGGGCCATAACTTCAAACTCCGGACTCTGTTTGATCTCCAGTTTTTTTGTTGTAACCGACTCGAGGTATATTTTTTGAATATAAAATTTATTTTCAAATAACTGTAACCTAAATGTTTGGAAAATTTGTGGAGTGTCAGTTGTCTAAAATTTGACATGTTTCAGTGTTTTTGAGATTCCGGAAGAACCAGGAATCAGAATCACGATCCGTTTGAAGTTTCGGAACGCTGATAAAAAATTGCACATCATATATTTTTCTCAATAATTTTCTAAAATATTTTGTTTTTTGTTTTTATTTTAGAGGCCCGTCTCATCATCTAAAATCATCTTGCGTAGCTTTAACTTCTGAGATTATTTATGTGCCGACGTGACAATATCGTGCCAGTCAGCTTCAAATCAAACCGAGGCAAGTATCTCTACGACCTATGTTTCCTTTATTTTATACTGCATGTATCTTCGTGTCGTCTTTTCACTATTACTCCCTTATGGTTCATGGTTGTCATTATTCATGATAACTATTATGCACGAGAGTTAGAATCGGTTGGATATACATACATGTTCATGCCTTACTTATTGTTTCCTATTGATTACAGTTTATCGTATTGCTATGTTTAACGTAGTGGACATGTATTGTGAGTGAGTCGGGCGGGAGAATACAACAAGTAAGCATTTGGTCAACGAATTGAATACAGACTCCCTATACATTGATTGCATAATATCAGACATGCACCGCACGTATGACTGACGGATATCCCAAGCCGTCTACATGCTGAAAGTTGGTATTCTAAAACACACAGTACACGTGACTTAATTATTGTTGCTCTATTGTCTATTGTTCTTCTTTCGTCAAGTCTACCTTCTTATTGTCATCATGTCTTAGTGGTATGTCAAGTCTACCTTCATATTGTTATCATGTCCCAAAGGTACTTTCTTATCATACAATGTCATGCCTATACTTATCTTCAGTTAAATTCCTTTTAATCGTTCCTTCGTGCTTATATAATATATTGTGTAATATAGTGTTATCGTGATCTTGTTCCAATCCTGACTGGATAACCATTTTTCAGTTGACAGATTCTTGATGACTATTCTCGATGACTTCTCTCTTGCTTTGGGTTCCTTCGGGTGGAGTTAGAGATGTCTTGGAGGCCGAACCATAGATTCTAGATAGAACAGTCACATGTAGCGGGTTTGTATCTGTATGCAAATTTGAATGTATCATTGGAATTGGAATTAAAATAATTATTGTGAATGAGCAAAATAGGGATATATGTTGTATTTGAGATTTATATTGAGCCTAGACAGCGTACTACCGCCGATGCTGCGGCGTAGGCTGGACTTGGCCACGTATTCGTTTCCCGAAAACCGGGAGCGGGACGTGACAAGTTTTTATGGTGGCCCATGCAGGTCCATTTTCGCAAAATTATGCAAACTTGTGGTAGTACCTATATTAGTCGTACTACTGCAAGACTACAATTAGAATGCTCATTCACAATTAGGTTGATTTGATTTTTAAAAAATGACTAGACCTAGGACTAGGTACACCGTGGGTAATCCATAGAATTATTTTGAATTGATTGTATGGGTAGTTAAGGTTGTTAGATAGGCTACATGATTAAGGTGGTGATATTCGTTGAATTTTGAGATGCCCTATTTGATGAAGTTGAAATTGTGATTTGATAAGTGACTCTAATCAAAGATGGATAGAATTCTCGATTGATAAATTGAATATTTTGGTTACTGTTGAAGATAAAAATTTTTAGCTTTTGGTATTCGTCTATATGATCGATGAATTATTGATAAGGTCGAATATTTAATTTTTAAAGGAAATAATTTTGATTTGATCAATAAAATTGAGGTATGATTTGAAAATTTATGGAATTTAAATTTTTGAGGAGATTATGAAAATGTTGAATTTTGAATTTAAAACAAAATTGAGGAATTTAAAGTTTTGTGAAGTTAGATTTTGAAGATATTTATCAAGTTGGATTAGGGGTTGTGAATTTGATAAGATGATATTCATGATTGCTACATCACGGTATTAAATTGAGTTAGTGATTTAAAAAAATATATGATTGAATTTGAGGAATTTTTTTAAATATTCTTGAGGATACGAATTATAAGATTGATGAGTGATAACTTAGATGTCATGTAGGTAATACTCCTTCGAACTATATCCATTGACTACATTCTTCCATCCTTCTTGATCAATCTTCTTATTAAGAAAAAAAAATTATTTTTATCTCATTGATCATTATTCCTTTTTAATTTTTTCTATCTTTTCGCCTGACCAACCAAGCCTATTTTTTCTGTCATCCTTAAATTTTGAGGACGAAATTTTTCTAAGGTGGGTAGATTTGTAACCCCTGTTTCTCAATTTTTTTTATATTTTATTTTATTGTGTTTAAAAGTAATTTATTTTTGAAACTTTGTAAAAGATATTTAATATTTTTTCTGCATTTCAAATGTAGTTTGTAATTAACAGTTTGAAAGTGTTATTTTGTTTTAGTAAATATTTTTTCTTAAAATTTTATTGTTGAAATTATAAAGTTATTTATTATTATGTTTGGATTTTCAAAAAAATATCGGTTTCAAAAATAGTTTGAAAATCATGATTATTTTTGGAGCAATAAAAAATTTAGTAACTTATTTTGAATAGATGTAGATTTATAAAATATATTTTACTTTAATTATAATATCAAATATTATTTAAAATACTTATGGTGACTAATTGTGGCATTAAGAATTATCTAATCTAGATTTCAAATATTATTTGATTTAACGATTTATTTATTATATGATTTAAATTGCTTTGATAAACATTAAATTTATCTTAAAGTTCTTATGTTGAATTTGATTTGGATTTAGATTTGGATTTGAATTCATATAATTTGGACTAAAATAATTTATTTGATTTAAATTTATGGAGAGACTTGTCCGTTAGAAATTCTAATACTATTTGAATCATATCTAGTATTAGATAGATTATTTCTTATTTGAACTAATCATATTCCTATCCAAATTAGTTGGTAATCCTAATCATATCTTTATTGATTGAGTTCTAATCATATCCTAATTCAATAATTGCTTTCCATTATCTATATATATTGAACCTATATAATAAAACCATCTCTCATACCTTCTTTTCCAAAATTTCTCTCTTTTTTTGTCATAATTATCCCAAATTCGTCATAAATTCAGCCTTCCTTTTCAAATGTTCTACCAACTTTGAAGGGCCATAACTTCCAACTCCGGACTCCGTTTGACCTCCAATTTTTTTTGTTGTAACCGTCTCGAGGTATATTTTCTGAATATAAAATTTATTTTCAAATAAATTTAACCTAAATTTTTGGAAAATTCGTAGAGTGTCAGTTGTCCAAAATTTGACACGTTTCGGTGTTTTCGAGATTCCGGGAGAACCAGGAATCAGAATCACGATTCGTTTGAAGTTTCGGAACGCTGATGAAAAAGTACATATCATATATATTTTTCAACAATTTTCCAAAATATTTTGTTTTTTGTTTTTATTTTAGAGGCCCGTCTCATCATCTAAAATCATCTTGCGTAGCTTTAACTTCTGAGATTGTTTATGTGCCGACATGACAATATCGTGCCAGTCAGCTTCAAATCAAACCGAGGCAAGTATCACTATGACCTATGTTTCTTTTATTTTATACTGCATGTATCTTCGTATCGCCTTTTCACTATTACTCCCTCATGGTTCATGGTTGTCATTGTTCATGATTACTATTGTGCACGAGAGTTAGAATCGGTTGGATATATATACATGTTCATGTCTTACTCTCTGTTTCCTATTGATTACAGTTTATCGTATTGCTAATGGTTATCGTAGTGGACATGTATTGTGAGTGAGTCGGGCGGGGGAATACAACAAGTAAGCATGTGGTCAACGAATTGAATACAGACTCCCTATACATTGATTGCATAATATCAGACATGCACCACACGTATGACTGACGGATATCCCAAGCCATCTACATGCTGAAAGTTGGTATTCTAAAACATACGGTACACGTGACTTAATTATTGTTGCTCTGTCTATTGTTCTTCTTTTGTCAAGTCTACCTTCTTATTGTCATCATGTCTCAGTGGTATGTCAAGTCTACCTTCATATTGTTATCATGTCTCAAAGGTACTTTCTTATTATACAATATCATGCCTATACTTATCTTCAGTTAAATTCCTTTTAATCGTTCCTTGATGCTTATATAATATATTGTGTAATATAGTGTTATGGTGATCTTGTTCCAATCCTGACTGGATAACCATTTTTCAGTTGACAGATTCTTGATGACTATTCTCGATGACTTCTCTCTTGCTTTGGGTTCCTTCGGGTGGAGTTAGAGATGTCTTGGAGGCCAAACCATATATTCTAAATAGAACAGTCACATGTAGCGGGTTTGTATCTGTATGCAAATTTGAAAATATCATTGGAATTGTAATTAAAATAATTATTGTGAATGAGAAAAATAGAGATATATGTTGTATTTGAGATTTATATTGAGCCCAGACAGCGTACTACCATCGATGCTGCGACGTAGGCTGGACTTTGCCACTTATTCGTATCCCGAAAAGCGGGAGCGGGTCGTGACAGATATGGTCCCCGACCCCTACCCGCCCCATTGCCATCCCTACTTCTCAATAACAGCTATCTTCTTTGGATCTACCGAAATTCCTTCTCCTTTGACAACATGGCCCAGAAAATCCACCTTGTCTAAGAAGAATTCACATTTAGATAGCTTACCATAAAGTTTCTCCTTCCTCAAGGTTCCCAGAACTTTCCTCAGGTGCTCTTCATGCTCTTCCTTGGTCTTCGAGTAGATCAGGATGTCATCGATGAAGACAACAATAAACTGATCCATATATTCATGGAAGACCTTGTTCATAAGATTCATGAATACCGCAGGGGCATTCGTCAATCCAAACGGCATGACCAAAAATTCATACTGACCATATTTGGTGTTGAATCTCGTCTTTGGGATATCCTCCTTCCTGACCTTGATTTGGTGGTAGCCAGATCGAAGGTCTATCTTCGAGAACACCTAGAGGCACAGATCCTTCCATCCCACCTGGAAGCTCAGTCCGTTCAAATGGCTCCTTTGGTTGACACTTTGTTGCCTCAAGCATGAATCTTCTTGTCGCTCCAAACCGCAGTGACTCCATCGTCTTCGAAACACAGTCTACTCGTCGCTGCAAAGCATAGTTACTTTGTCGTCTTCGAGACACGATCTACTCATCACTCCAAAGCATAGTGACTCCATCATCTTCGAAACACTGTCTACTCGTCGCCCAAAAGTGCAGTGACTCCATTGTCTTCGGAACACAGTCTCCTCGTCGCCCAAAAGCACAGTGACTCAGTTGTAGTCGAAATGCAGCCTCCTCGTTGCCCAAAAGTGTAGTGACATCTAAGCCTCACCAGAAGCAGAGCTTGTATAGAAGCGCAGCCCTATGATGTGGCATTATTTCACGTGGCAAAGTCAGGTATCTATATCTTTTCACATACTACCCAATCGGTTTTATTTAAACCTCTGCTCTTAAGATAAGAACATATTTGAATATGTTGATAAGAGCAATATCCTATTGATTTGTTTAAACCACCATTCCCAAGGATAAGGAGGGAGTTTGTTCCTATAGACGAGGGTCATATCCAATCGGTTTGTTTAAAACAATGGTTCCCTAAGATAAGGACAAAATCTAACTTCGGGGATAGGATCAGAATCTACTCAGGTTCATCCAATCAACATTAAATACACACCATGTGTCCTTTACCAGTCATGTTCATAACTCTCCAAGATCTTGATAAAAGAGAATTTCAGAGTCCACCACGTGTCAGCTCAGCAGTAGTCCTTACCGTACAGTCTCAAGATTCTCTCACATCTCTACGTAGAGCATTCCTGCATAACCCTTATACACATCGCATATATGCTCTCCTATAAATAGAAGGAGTTTTCTTTCGATAAAGAGCCTTCGAAATCTTTATAACTTCGACGTCCTCTCGATTGCCAATCTAGAGTTCCAGTCACAAGCACCAGAAAGCCAGAGCAAGTTCAACTCGTCGTCAGATCATCAACGAAGTAAAGGAGCCACTGCAGTGCTCGATCTCCTCTGTCACACTTCTCCAGAAATTTTATACTTAGATCTCCTATTTAGGAGTCGATTGTACTCTTTACACGTTTAATATACAAAAAGTTCGTATAAACTTTTGTCATGGCAAACAGTCAACTCTTGACATTGTCTCCGGATGCTGAATAGACAACACCAACGTGTTTGGTATAACATAAATATCTAAAAACGCCTACCCAAAAGTCTAATTCTAGACACAAGGGCAAAATTATAATTTTGGTCCGCCGTTGGACCCGTCCGCTTTGCACCGAAAAGCGTGTCATTACCTACGATCTCTAAAGTCATTAAACTATATGTTATCTATCACTATTTAAATTAGTTTTTGAACGTTCTAAGTGATTGGTTTGAAATCTCCCTTCCAAACTAGGGTTTGGAACTGTATTAAGGCTCCGTCGTTCTCGTGATTTTTCTAAATTTTTCATGAATTTTCACGTACTGTATAAACCTAACATGGGAAATCGAATTAAAGGGGTTTGATGAGGGTTATGTAGACTTCCCGTAGGAATTTATGGATCACAAATTGCTCGAATAGATGGAAAGAAAAATACCAGAGAAGTCGGGTACCTTGATGTCGGTTGATGCTGTAAAATAGGGGAGGTTCCTCTGTTCAAGGGGCTCGGCAGTGACTTCTTCGACGATTGCTAGCGGTAGACGGCGATGATAGAGGTCGTAGTAGAGGGGGGCATAGATGGTCGGGGTAGTGTCAGGTAAAGGATTTCGTAAAGTTATGGTTTAATTTTTTCCCGAAAGCATCGATTTATTGGGTTAGATATACCCGAACGAGATTTTTGAATTCCCGTCAAATTCGAGTGGGATTTGAATTAGGATTTGTGTTCATCCACTAGAGAATCAGATTTAAGTTTCGATATGAAAGATTTTTGGAGACTTTGGTCTTGATTTTACGAACTTCCAGTAGTGAGAGTTTTCGATGTTCAACTGTTCGGCTGCTAGGGTCGGGCCATTGTAAGTACTATTCACCAGTACTTAAGAAGAAAGAAAAATGTAAATTTATATGCTTTTTTTCCCATATATATATATATATTTTTTCCCATATATATATATATATATATATATATATATATATACCTCCTAAAATAGTTTTTAAAAAACTATAATTCCCTAAAAATACGTAAATATTTTCACAAATATTTCAGTAACCATATAGTACCAGTTTACTTACTTATTAATAAAATATAGTGGTTACCAGCTAAACAAATTCATGTAACAATACAAATGTATTTAGTTGTTTAAGAAAATGTTTAAATTATATTAAATAAAAAATGATAGTAAAATGATATGCATACAAGGCCTACAAGCATATAACATTAGCATACAGCCTAACTACATGAAGGTCTCTAGCACCGTAAGCTATTTTGGACTGTAGTGAAATGGACTACCTTCCGGTCCGAGTAGCTAGCCTCTACTAGAGGTCTCGAATCACCTCATGCTAGTATGTCTGTGCCGCTCCTCCTAGGCTGAACCGATTTCAGTACTCCAACAATCGTTCGAGGAACAATCTATTGTGCATAAGTCATTCATGACCATACAATACTCGTAAACAACTAAGCTATGACTGTAAACTCCTTGATTTTGAAATTTTCATGTCATCCCTAATTGTAAAAAAATTAGGACTTTAGAAATATTTTTTATTAGTAATATAATTTCACTTAATTGTTATTATTATCATATTTAGTTATATCGAATCTAAATTATTTATATTTCCATTAAAATATTTGGTATCCCCTTAGTCATAAGTCCATATTAATATTTTAATTTAATTTTTTTCTTTTCTTAATATCCATCCTAATTATTATAAGAATATTAGGCTGATTAATATCACTGAGTTTATTTTAAATCATAAACCTTTTTATGTTTCTTTCCTTCTTTGATAACAAATGCCCTGGAAATTCGTCATAATCATTTTTATTCCCGTGTTTCCATTGGGTTTACACCATCTTACGAAGTCCAAGCCTGAGCCCAGCCTATCCAAATATAAGCAAATAGCTTTTAAACCCAGCCCAAAGCATAGTATCTATTTAAATTCTGTTTTTCCACCTAACCCAACCATGTTATACTTTTCTCTATATTTTCTCCTTCTTCTCAGCTTTCCAATTCAACTAGCGATTAACCCATTCCCTTATAAAAATTTGCATATGAGTGGCCTAAGAACCCAACAAACCACCCCAACATTTTGAGGACCTATATAAGCATATGTAGTGCACAATAGTATCTTACTCTAAACCCTAGCCGCAAATGCCAAACGATTTCTTCTTCCCACCATTTTCTTCTTATTCTACTGTTCTATTCAAGATCTTCCCTTCTCATTTACTTAGAACCCGATTCCCACCTAATGTGTATATATATAGAGGAGGGATCCGCATCCCCTCACTTTTGCATCCCCCATGCATCCCCCCTTTTATATTTATTGGATCTTGTTTAAGTCATCTAATATTAACCGTTGAAAAATCAACGGTTAAGATTAGATAACTTAAACAAAGATCCAATGGATGTTAACATGGGGATGCATGGGGGATAGAAAAGTAAGGGGATGTGGATCCTTCCTATATATATATATATATATATATATATATATATATATATATATATATATATATACATATATATATTGACCAAAAAAACCACGCTTTATTCATAACAAGGCGCAATATGCCGAAGCATTTACATGGAAGCGTAAAAGACAGACAAGAGTAAAAAAAACAAAAAATAAAAGTATCAAAAGGTCTCATTCCGCTCATTGACCCCGAAAAAGTTAGGAGCGCAGGGATTGCCAAAAATCTTCCTGGTCATGTTTGTAGTGTTCGCTGACTTTGTTAGTCTGATGAAGTACCTCCCGGGTCAGTTGGTTAGACGTGTATTGATGTCCCTCGTATCTGAATTTGTTGCAGTTTTTCAAATGACCACATGATAGGGCCTGCGACGATCTAGTGGCCGTGTGAGGCGTTACTCCAAGTGGCTAGAAGATCGTTGAAGCTTCCACCAATCTGATTCCGATGATGGAGTGCGGTACGATGTGATAGTACAGTCCACACTTGCACGGCCAATATATATATATATATATATATATATATATATATTTATATATATATATATATTTGGTATTGACATTATATATGTATATATATAATGTCAGTACCAACTCCCTTTTAATAAATTTTCAGATGGTGTGAGTTGTAGGCGTTCACAAGAATGTGATAGGTGGATAGCAACGATGATACGTCTTCGTGGAAATTTATGTGTGTGTTACTGGAGTAAACATGCATGTGATATACAAGTATGTTGGTAGGTAATGGTGCGACATAGACATTATAACTATACGGGTCATTTAATTTGTATTTGTTTAATTCAACTACTATTTTTGGAAATAAATATTTATTTATGTTAATATGTTCCTTTTATTCTCATCATACATTCTAATATATAGTAATATTTTTAGTACTTACTTAGTGTCATATTCAAATTTCTTAACCTTATAAGTATCACTATATTACTATTTTGAGAGTTATATGTATGTGTGTGCGTGTGCGTATTTTTTAAACATAAGCAACCATAATATATATATATATATATATATATATATATATATATATATATATATATATATATATATATATATATATCCTGGGGAAAACTAGTGTCCTTCAAATAATAATATTGTTTCAACAAAACAAAGGCAGAAAATAAACTACAGTAGAAAGTATTACCCTGGGGGGTCAAATATATACAGAAGAAACCATCTCCCTTATCTACTCACATTACTGACTGAGGTATATGAAGTTACCGGGCATAGAGATTCGTATGACGTCTATAACTGCATCTCTCAAGAGAATACGGCAAGGATCTTGGATGATCTCTTCTTGATCTACTATAAGGCGATGGCGATCTGCGATCGGCGAGGAGAATAATCACGGCCACCACGATAAGGTGACCGCCTTGGTGACCTACGATAGCCATCATAATCTTCATGGCCTCCATGATATCTACTACGCTCATAGCGATGGCTGCTCTCTCGAGTGTTTTTCAGACCAAGGTAGTTTACAGGTGTAGGTGTACGTGGTCATTTCCTCTTTGACATAAATGGCCGATTAGAGCGAGTTGCTAGTATCCGTAGATTAGTTGTTGAGGGGAATGCTGAGATTTAGTTGAACAAATTTGCTATTGTTAGTTGTTGTGATGCATGGAAAACCATTAGACTGGCTCTTCATCAAGCTGTATTGACTAAGTTGAGATGGATGGATGAATTGATCATCTTTGATTGTTGCCAACATAGCTGACGTAATGTCTTCTTCTCCACAGTTATGTGCCGCCCTTCCAGAACTGAGTGATTAAGATATTTAATACAACGCTCAGCATCTTCAAGTGTCTCCATTATCATGAAGGCAACACCTCAAGAGATCCGTGTGCGTGGCTCCACAATCAGACGACATTCAGCCACCTTTCCCTCTTTTGAGAAATCATCTTCCAATTCTCTATCTGAAAACCTCGAGGAAAGACCTATAACATAAAGAGTATTGCGAGGATTTGCAGCATCCATCCTGCTATGACTTCGGAATCGTGATCGCGCTCGTGACCTGCGACAGGGAGGAGATCTGGACTGTGAACGAGACCTGGGACCCTTAGATCTCGACCTTGACCAAGATTTAGATCATGAATGACCCTTAGGGGCTAGGGAACTTGAGTAGCTTCTTCGTGTGGAATCAGCCATTTTTTCCCTTTTTTAGGAGAAAAAAAGATTGTGTGCTAGGGTTTGGTTTTGTTTTTGTGTGTATGTGTGTGTGTGTGTATATATATATATATATATATATATATATATATATATATATATATCAGAGAAAAAAACTACATGAGATCCCCAGCTCTGCGCTCTCCTGCAGGCAAGGGAACTCCCTCCGGTCCCGCCTAGGCCGGCAGAAGCTCGCCCACTCATCCTCCCTTCCCCCTCATCGAATGGTGGCCCTCCACCGGGTCCGGCTAAGCGAACCTCCTTCCGACCTCCTTGCTGTCATCGGCCCACAGCCCCTGCCCTCCGTTCCCTGACAGCCTTCCCCCTCGGCTCGCCAGGCTCCTCCTTGTTTTCCATAAATAAATTCACTTTATTTATTTTGTATCTGAGAAAATTACAACTGTAGGAATCTAATCTAGAAGACGATTACTTTATCCCTTGGACGATGCGATGAAGAAAACTCGAACTTCGAAGAACTTGGACAGCAACTTGGCAATCTCTCTGTTCTCTCTGAAAATGACTTGTAGTCTCTGATGAATGTGAAGAAACTCTTTTTTATAGAGTTCAGGATAACTGTCCTTAAGCATACGCTCAGGTAGTTACTTGACGTGTGCATAACTGCAGGGACGCGTGGCGAATTCTGATGGAGACACATTAGCGTGCGGTTGAAAGTAGTGGAGCATGTTCAGGAGAGATTGATGGCCTGGATGCCACGTTGCATAACTTCTAGAGAAGTGGATAACTGGTACAGGACACGTGAGAACGTGTGTTGACAGTAATCCTGGTTATGGTTGCTGTAATACGCTGCCTCGTTGAAGAAGAGTTTATACGCTGACTTGGACAGCGTAGTGCCATAGGAAATCCATACGCTCACTTTGTGGACAAGGAGTCATGTGAGGTCATACGCTCGCTTATTTAGCAAGGAATCATGTGAGGTCCATACGCTCACTTAACTATGTGAAGAAGGAGTCATGTGAGGTTGATACGCTCACTGAAGAAGTGGCCACGTGGCTATCATCAATCTTCTTTGGTACACCATATCTTCCCATAACTGACAAAATCTTCTCGAACGTCGTGACTGCGGATTTGACGGCTGACAGACTGTCAAAACTGACAGGAATGATGGCTTTTGCATTTATGAAGGCTGCTGAGTTGTCCTCGTAAAAGACAAAACCGACTCTTCGAAAACTTATACGACGGTTACTTTTCTCGTGACAGCTGTCTTTGCATGAAAGATGAAGTGTCAGATTCATTCCTCATTTAAACATATGCTGTGCTGTCACTTCAGTAAATAATAAAATATTTACTGAGCGTATGGCTTTTGAATGAGCGTATGGCTTCAACTGACATCAGTCTTTAAGCGTATGGATGAAAAATGACAGCGTGTCATAATTTTCCACATCCTACACTCCTCATTCCCTCGTCACCCTCGTACCCTCCGTTCTCCAATGGTCGCCCTCCCCCTCGGTGGACGCGGATCGCCCCCATCAGGATCCCTCCACGCCCTCTGTTTCTCCTCTCGCCGATCTAGCCGGGGTGCAGTCCATTTCTGACCTGTTTAGGAGCGCCGGGCGGCGCACCACGCCGTCTCTTCCTCTCCGGAGGGAGGCTGCAGCCTCCAGGCTGATCTCCTCTCTTTCCACCTCGGGAATGGAGTTCAAAGGGAAGTTCCCATATTCAAATTTGAATTTCGAACTTTCCGCTTATTCTTCTTGTAGCACATTCTCGAGGCCAGGGGTCGCGCAGCTATGCGTCCCTCCACTTGCGGGCGCATATGATCGCCCTTGTCCTGTGGGCGCATCCCCTCAGGCAGCTGGCGCTCATGCTTATGTCATCGCTGTAGAACCCTAGAGGGGGGGGTGAATAGGATAATTAAAAATTAACTACAACAATTGAAGCAATAAAGACAATTGAAAGTAAAGAGTAGAAAGATCAAACGCAAGGATGTATCCTGGTATCCTCTTTTGAGGCAATCCAGTCCCGGAACTCTCTTCGGCTTTAATCTACTATTTAACCAAATAGTACACACGAGTTTGGATCCGAAGAACTCGCCAACTTCAACACGAGTTTGGATCCGAAGACTCGCCAACTTCTACACACGAGTTTTCTTACGAAGGCTCGCCAACTTCAAACAAAAGAGAAGAGAACTTGTTGATCTTCTAACATGTGAAGATCGAAATGTACAACTCTTTAATACTCTAGCACTTTGGGAGAGGATGACAATGAAAAGCTTGGAAGAGTATTAATGGTGGTGCTCTTGGTTGTTGGAAAATTTATGGTAAGAGTTGGTGAGAAAGCTCAAGAGAGAGAGAGCTTTCTTTTATAGGAGAACCAAGAGTTGGTGGCATTTAATGCTCTGAATATAGACAGACCGGCATGCCGTCGGTATGCAGCGGCATACCGTCGGTATACCGGTCAAATAGTAACGGTCATATTAATGACCGTTTGAGAGCATTAAATACTACCATTAATGCTAGTCAGGGCAATTCAAAAACCAAATATTTGAAACTCGGTATACCGTCGGTATGCCGGAGCATGCCGCCGGTATGCCGACAATTTGTCACAGCAAGTTTTGGGTTGCTAAAAATGGTATACCGCCGGTATGCAGGAGCATGCCGTCGGTATGCCGACAATTTGTCACAGCAACTTTTGGGTCGCTAAAAGCGTTATACCGCCGGTATGCCGGAGCATGCCGCCGGTATGCCGACAATTTGTCATAGCAACTTTCTGGACACAAAAATCGGTATACCGCCGGTATGCCAGAGCATGTCGTCGGTATGCCGACAATTCGTCACAGCAACTTTCTGAGCTCTAAAAACGGTATATCGTCGGTATGCCGGAGCATACCGCCGATATGCCGCTCTGTAGGTATTTGATTTCTGACTTGTTCTTTTTACTTGTCATCCGTCCTTAGGTGTTTACAAATAAACCTAGATTTGTACAGACACAGAGACTCTAAGCAGGAAGACGCCGTCTTATGCTGAGAACGCCGGTAACTGCTTCAGTCTTCAAAGTGAAAGAGATTGCGCTTGAACAGAAGAACTCCATGTAGTAGATCTTCTGAGAATATTTGAATCTAAAGAACAGAAGACTAAACTACGAAGATGCTGTTAATAATCAAAATAAAATGTGCCAACAAACTCCCCCATTTTGATAATTGACAAAATGGAGAGATAGCATCTTCAGGGAGTAGCTCCCCCGTAGGTAGACAGCTCCCTCTCAATGCGATTTCTTCCCCTTGTCACTTAGTCAAAGATGGGGATAACAATAGAAAATGTGCATAATGATAATGACAAGAGCATATAAAGAAAAGCATGTATTAATAGATTTGAAGTGAAAAGAGAATACATGCCCGACACACACATAGCATAAGGTAAATAGAAAGACTCTCCTCAACGAGAGCCGAAAACTAGAGATAACTACAGATAAAGTCCCCGAAGGACTGCAAATAACTGGTACCAACCACACACCGGTCCCCGAAGAACCACAAAAGACAACATAAAAATAAACACATAAAACTAAAAATACGCATAAAACGAGACCATCATCCAAAAGCGAATCCGTCCCTACTCATCAGCTGGATCGTCCCCATCACCCTGAGCCTGCTGGAAGGCGCCAAAAGGATCAATATCGTCAGGGTACATAAACCCATAGGCATTAGGATCAGAAAAGCGCGGGGCCTGGTACATAGGATCCTGAAGATTAAGATCCAGAAAAGCATCCCGGTCCTGAAGAGTGCGCTGAATAAAGTACCCCTGATCGTGGAAACGAGACTGGATCAGGGCGCCAAGGCCACGAGTGTGGGCCCGTATCTGCTCCTCCGCCTGGGCCATACGCATATCAAAGTGCTGCAGAGTCAGTGGCATATAACGGCCCGAAGCGAAAAGAGTAGGTGTGGGAGCAGCAGGAGAGGATGCCGGTTGCTCTTGGGAAGACGAGGCACGAGAAGTAGATGCGCCACTAAGGGAACGGGTGACAGCAAGATAGGAAGGGACGCCATCCGAGGAGCAAAGAGATAGGTCAACTTGCCGGGCTTCTAGAAGCAGAGTGATAAAGGAGCCGTAGTAGAGGTTCTGCTTTCCCGCGGGCATGACACGCCGGAAGAGCAAAAGGAGAGTCTTCGGGAAGGAGAAGGGCTTTCGGGCATAGAGATAATACATGCAGACGAGGGCATCGCCGGTAATGGCATCGTAGTTCCCGTCCTTAGAAAATAGTGTATGGCACAGTATCCTATAGAGCTCGTAGTAAAACGGCTCCAGCTGTGCAGAGAGGGCCGGGATGGCAGAAGGGTTGGGGCCCTTGCAGATGATGCGGCAGAACTCGTCGAAGGGTGACGCCGTCGAGGAATGAAGAGCAGCCAAGGATGGCAAGGCTTTCCCTTTGTCCGGGATGTCGAGGATGTGCCCGATGTCCCGAGATGTGAGACGGAAGTGACGGTCATTGACCATAGACTGAATGGCGGGGTGATCGTCGTCCCCGACCAAGTTGTAATAGAATAGTCGGACAGCAGCGGGGTAGACGGGTATTTGGCGCCGAAGTGGAGAGGAGAGTCCAGCCTCGTCAAACAAGGAGACGTGACCGGGGAATAGGTTCCAATTTATCGCCCGTCCTTTGAAGACATTGTGATGAACGAAGTGCTGGAACCATAGCTCGGCCGCCAAAGAGTTGGAAAAGATTCGTTGGTCGTACCCATGAGGTTGGGCCACCGGGATGAAGGGGTTGAACAAGGAGGAGGAGGAGGAGCGGGGACGCTTAGGGTTTGCCATGAAGAGAGACTAGGTTTTTGGAGTGGATAAAGGAGGAGTAGGGAAAGTAATAGAGGAAGGAGGATTTTAAAGAGGAGAAGAAAGATGAAGAGATGGATTTTGAAAGGGGAGGAGGGTGGGAACGGTTGTAGAGGAGGTTTAAAGAGGGGAGTTGAAAAGGAGGTGGGTTGGAATTTATGAAGGTGGAGTAAAAAGAGGAGTGAAAGGGGGGATGTGAGGGGAGAGTAATAAATGAGATGGGAGGTGAAGAGATGGGTAGTTATGATAGATTGGATGGATGAGAGAATAAAAGTAGTTTAAAAAGAAATAAAGGAAGTAGAGAAGAAAGGTGGGCCCGGACCCTGATTTGATATCCTGTCCGCCACGAACCGGCATACCAACGGTATGGTATGCCGGCGTATACCGACGGAATGCCGAGTTTCGAGACAGAACCAAATTCTGAAACAAAAAATGGCATGCCGCCGGTATACCGCCGTATACCGCCGGTGTGCCGATCAAAGAACAGTTTTAAGGGTCAATGGATAAAATGCCTAATTCTTGGTAAAGAAAGGAGAAGCGATCTTCTGGGAGTGGTTTGGTGAAGATATCGGCTAATTGAGAATTGGTCTCAATAAACTCAAGACGGATGTCTTCCTTTTGTTGATGGTCACGAGGAAAATGGTGTCTAATTTCAATGTGCTTCGTGCGTGAGTGACAAATTGGGTTTTTTGTGAGATTGATAGAGCTAGTGTTATCATATTTAATAGGGGTACAAGAATGAGAAATGCCATAATCTAAAAGTGTTTGTGACATCCAAAGAATTTGTGCACAACAACAACCAGCCGTAATATATTTTGCCTCAGTGGTTGAAAGAGCAACAGAATTTTGCTTCTTACTAAACCACGATACCAAAGACTTCCCGAGGAATTGACATGTGCCACTAGTGCTTTTTCGGTCAATCTTGCATCCGACAAAATCTGCATCCGAAAAGCCGTGAAGCTCAAAGGATGAGGATTTCGGATACCAAAGACCCATGTTAATGGTGCCTTTGAGATAACGAAAAATACGCTTAACGGCACTCAAATTTGATTCCTTTGGATTGGCTTGATATCATGCACAC
Source organism: Iris pallida (assembly GCA_029216955.1). Lineage (NCBI taxonomy): Eukaryota > Viridiplantae > Streptophyta > Magnoliopsida > Asparagales > Iridaceae > Iris > Iris pallida. The sequence goes on from JANAVB010036619.1 coordinate 5,471,890, forward strand.
AAGCAAACACTAAACATGATATCAGGATGGCTAGCAGTTAAATAAAGTAAGCTACCGATCATACCTCTATACTTACGAATGTCGACCGAGGTGCCATCTTCATCATTGTCAAGCTTTGTCGTTGTGGCCAAAGGAGTCCTCATTGATTTGGATGAGTCGAGGTCGAAATGCTTGAGGAGGTCCTTTGTATATTTTGCTTGATTGATGAAGGTTCCTTTGGGTCCTTGCTTGATTTGTAACCCCAAGAAGAAGGAAAGTTCACCCATCATACTCATTTCAAACTCTTCCTGCATAACTTCAGCAAATTCTACACAAAGTGTGTTGTTAGTAGAACCAAAAATAATATCATCGATATAAATTTGAACCAACAAGAGAGTCCCATCAGGGGATTTAATAAAAAGTGTTGTGTCAACTTTTTCCTTTAAAAAATTGTGAGAAACAAGAAAAGAGCTAAGACGCTCATACCAAGCACGGGGAGCTTGTTTGAGGTCATAAAGGGCTTTATGGAGTTTGAACACGTGATTAGGAAATTGAAAATCTTCAAAACCGGGAGGTTGTTTAACATAAACTTTCTCTTTAATAATACCATTTAGAAAAGCACTATTAACATCCATTTGAAATAGCTTAAAGTCATTAAAATAAGCAAAAGCACAAAGCATACGAATGGATTCAAGGCGTGCAACCGGAGCATAGGTTTCGTCGTAGTCAATGCCTTCCTCTTGGTTATAGCCTTGAGCAACCAATCGGGCTTTGTTACGAGTCACTAACCCATCTTCATTAAGTTTGTTACGAAACACCCATTTTGTTCCAATAATGGGATGATTGCTAGGTTTTGGGACAAGTTCCCAAACCTTGCTTCGCTCAAACTGATTAAGCTCCTCTTGCATAGCTATCATCCAAAACTCATCAAGGAAAGCATCATTAACATTTTTAAGCTCTATTTGAGAGATAAAAGCCACATTTGCACAAAGATCACTAGTGGCGGATCTTGTGCTAACACTGGAGGAAGGATCCCCAATGATAAGCTCCTTAGGATGATTGGTGACAAATCTCCATTCTTTTGGGAGATCCTTTTGATGAGGCTCGAGAGGAGGAGACTCTTTTGATGGGGTCACAACTTCATTGTTAGATGAAGAAGGACGATCTTCAATAGAGGAGTTCTCCAACCCAAACGAGATGTCATCAATATCCTTGGAAGAGGAGAATGTAGAAGAGTTGAGTTCATTAAAAGAGACATTGATTGACACTTCGACAACAAAACTTCTTTTGTTAAAAACACAAAAACCTTTACTATGAGTAGAGCATCCAAGGAATATTCCTTCATAGGCTTTTTCTTCAAACTTGCCTAGGTTATCCTTGGTATTCAAAATAAAACAATTGCAACCAAAAACTTTGAAATATTCAATAGAGGGAATTTTGTCAAACCAAAGCTCATAAGGAGTCTTCTTAGAAATAGGTCTAATTAAGACTCTATTTATAACATGACATGCCGTATTACCGACTTCCGCCCAAAAATATTGGGGGAGCTTATATTGGTTTAACATAACCCGGGCCATATCGCCAAGGGTTCTATTCTTTCTCTCCACAATACCATTTTGTTGAGGAGTACGAGGGCAAGCAAAATCATGTCCAAAACCATTCTTTTCACAAAATCTTTTGAAATCGGCATTATCAAATTCCCCTCCATGATCACTCCTAATTTTGTTGATAGATATTTTGAACACGTTTACAAAAAGCAACAAATTCACGAAAAGTATCACTTTTGTAAGCAAGAAAAATAACCCAAGTAAATCTCGAAAAATCATCAACTAAAACAAAAGCATAAAGCTTGCCTCCGAGGCTAGCAACTCTACTAGGCCCAAAAAGATCCATATGGATAAGTTGAAGGGGTCTAGAAGTACTCACAGAGTTGATTGATTTGAAGGATGACTTGGTCAACTTACTTTTCTCGCATTCTTCACATACCATATCCTTTTTGAATGGGATACTTGGGAGTCCTCGTACAAGCTTCTTGGAGGCGAGGCGAGAGATGGTATCCATGTTGGCGTATCCAAGCCTCATGTGCCAAAGCCAACTCTCATCGTTCTTTGCAACTAGGCATCTGTCATTGTTAGTACCTTCAACAAGATAAAGAACATAAATGTTGTTTTCTCTAATGCCTTCATAAACAATAGTTCCATTAGAACTATCGGTAATGTAGCATTTGAGTTTAAATAACTTGATATCATAGCCATTATCGATAAGATGGCTAATACTAAGGAGGTTATGCTTGAGATTGGTAACAAGACAAACATTATTAATACAAGGATAAGGAGGAGAACCGATATTACCATTTCCAATAATATAACCTTTAAGATTGTTACCGAAGGAGACGTGTCCTTCCTTCTTCATCGATAGCGTTGTAAAAAGTGAAGCATTACCGGTCATGTACCGTGAACAACCGCTATCGAGAATCCACTTGCTTCTAGTATGAGAAGGATTCGTCACCTACAACATAAGTTGAAGATGAACGATTTGGTACCCATGATTGTTTGGGTCCTTGATTGTTAGTTCTAGGAACCCATTTAAGAACTTTCATGTCAACTTGTTTCCTTGTATAACAGAAATTTGAAGTATGTCCGAGCAAACCACAATAATTGCACATCAAAGAAGATTTAGAAGAAGAAGTGTGAGTGTTGTGCATATGTGAGTTTCTAGTGTGAGAAGTTCTACCATGAGTGTTATGAGGATTATAGTAAAATGCATGATGTGAGGTGTTCTTCTTAACGAAAGGTACTTTTCTTGTGTTAGAAAAGGAGTTGTGTGTAGTGTTCATGTAAGGGGTATTCCTAGCATTGTGATGAGTATGGGGGTGTCTTGGAGCATGCATGTGAGTGGTATTCTTATTACCTAAATTTTTACTTCGTGTAAGAAGATCATTATACTTAATTGAAGTGTCATATTCTCTTCTACTAGCATCTTGACATTTGCACATAACAAATTCTTAAGAACTTCTCATGGATAGAATCTCATCATCCCTTTTCTTGATGGTGTCAAGAGATTCTAGATATTTCAGTCTTAAGGACTCTATCTCATCCGTGTCAGATACGGGAGATTTCCCTTTTATATCAATAATGATATTAGAGAGTCTCTCTACTTCAAGTTGAAGGGCATCAATATCTTTTAGAGACTTCTTGTATTTATTCCTAACACCTTTGTGTTCTTCGTGTAATTCAAGGATAGCTTTTTCCAAATCATCATAAGTAAGAGTGTTTAAGGAAAGATCATCAAGTACCTCATCAGTTGCCATGAGGCAAACATTTGCATTGTGTTTGCACTCCTTGTTATTGTCGGAGTCACTAGCATCACTCTCACACCAAATACTAGTGTTGGCGAATTTTCTAGAGGACGAGCTTCCTTTGCTTGGCTTCTCGTACTTGCTTGAATCTCTTCTTATCATCGGACAGTCCCTCTTGATATGTCCGGGTCTTCTACATTTATAGCACGCCGGATCTTCCTCATTTTCCCGTCTGGAGCGATTGGCTTTGTTGAATTTAAGGAATTTCCGGAAGTGCTTAGCTGTGAGAGCTATTTCTTCATCATTATCCGACTCATTGTCGTCGGAGCTCTCCTTGGAGTAAGACTTTGTAGCTTTGAGAGCAAGAGTCTTCTCCTTCTCTTTGGTCTTCTCCTTCTCCTTCTCTTGTGTGGAGGCTTCTTCTTGATCCTTTATATCGAGCTCGTGAGTCATAAGCTTACCCATGAGGGTCTCAAGGTTCATGACTGTTAGATCATTCCCCTCAATAATTGCGGTAGCTTTAGGACTCCAAACTTTCGTCAATCCTCTAAGGATTTTTCTGATCTTTTCATGAGCCGGATATTCCTTACCAAGAGAGGAGAGAGGATTAATAATATCACCAAATCGAGTAAACATGCAAGTAATAAATTTATCATGCTTCATTTTAAAAGACTCATATTCTTGCGTGAGTCTACTAATCTTAGACTCCTTCACTTGTGAAGTTCCCTCGTGTGTGACTTCAAGTAATTTCCAAATCTCATTGGAAGTCTTGCAAGTAGAGATTCGGTTGAATTCACTACTGTCGAGAGCACAATAAAGAGCATTCATTGCCTTGGCATCTCGACTTGCAAGCTTCTTGATGTTTTCAGAGAGAGTGTCCCGAAGGGTGTCAGAAGCAATATCCTCAATAGCTCTGGAAGGAGTAGGAAGACCATTTATCACGCAATCCCATAAGTCGAAATCTATGGACTTTAGATAAATGCTCATCCTAATCTTCCAGTAGTTATAGTTGGTACCATCAAATAGGGGAGGCCTATTTGTGGAGTGCCCCTCATTGTAAAACGTGTTGATACTAGGGTTAGAGGCCATGGATCACTCAAGGGTGTAAATCCAAATCAAGAGAACGAGGCTCTGATACCAATTGTAGAACCCTAGAGGGGGGATGAATAGGGTAATTAAAAATTAACTACAACAATTGAAGCAATAAAGACAATTGAAATTAAAGAGTAGAAAGATCACACAAAGATGTATCCTGGTATCCTCTTTTGAGGCAATCCAGTCCCAGAACTTTCTCCGACTTTAATCCACTATTTAATCAAATAGTACACACGAGTTTAGATCCGAAGAACTCGCCAACTTCAACACGAGTTTGGATCCGAAGACTCGCCAACTTCTACACACGAGTTTTCTTAGAAGGCTCGCCAACTTCAAACAAAATAGAAGAGAACTTGTTGACCTTCTAACACGTGAAGATCGAAATGTACAACTCTTTAATACTCTAGCACTTTGGGAGAGGATGACAATGAAAAGCTTGGAAGAGTATTAATGGTGGAGCTCTTGGTTGTTAGAAAATTTATGGTAAGAGTTGGTGAGAAAGCTCAAGAGAGAGAGAGCTTTCTTTTATAGGAGAACCAAGAGTTGGTGGCATTTAATGCTCTGAATACAGACAGACCGGCATGCCGTCGGTATGCAGCGGCATACCGTCGGTATACCGGTCAAATAGTAACGGTCATATTAATGACCGTTTGAGAGCATTAAATGCTGCCATTAATGCTAGTCAGGGCAATTCAAAAACCAAATATTTGAAACTCGGTATACCGTCGGTATGCCGAAGCATGCCGCCGGTATGCCGACAATTTGTCACAGCAAGTTTTGGGTTGCTAAAAACGGTATACCGTCGGTATGTCGGAGCATGCCGTCGGTATGCCGACAATTTGTTACAGCAACTTTTGGGTCGCTAAAAGCGGTATACCGTCGGTATGCCGGAGCATGCTGCCGGTATGCCGACAATTTGTCACAGCAACTTTTTGGACACAAAAATCGGTATACCGCCGCTATGCCTATAATTCGTCACAGCAACTTTCTGAGCTCTAAAAATGGTATACCGTCGGTATGTCGGAGCATACCGCCGGTATGCCGCTCTGTAGGTATTTGATTTTTGACTTATTCTTTTTACTTGTCATCCGTACTTAGGTGTTTACAAATAAACCTAGATTTGTACAGACACAGAGACTCTAAGTAGGAAGACGCCGTCTTATGCCGAGAACGCCGATAACTGCTTCAGTCTTCAAAGTGAAAGAGATTGCGCTTGAACGGAAGAACTCCATGTAGTAGATCTTCTGAGAATATTTGAATCTGAAGAACAGAAGACTAAACTACGAAGATGATGTTAATAATCAAAATAAAATATGCCAACAACCGCCAGCTGCTGCCACCTCCCCACCCCCTCCTCCGCCCACCTCATCCCTTCTCCCTCCCTCCTCTGTCCTTACTCCTCCATCTTCTTTGCAGTCTATTGCAAGAGGTACAAGCGCCCAGCCCGGAGCCTCTTCCGGCCTCACTGCTTTCCAACCTTGCCCGGTCCTCCACCCTACCATGATCGATCTAAGCGGCCGTGCCACGCCCTTAAGTGCCCCATCAGTGATATCTTTCCCCTCCCCCTCTGGTCGTTCTCTTCCTGACGACCACATCACTCTCATCCCCAGTTTGGTGTTGGCCCCCGGGCCGGAAGTAGCTCCACCCTCCCCCTCCTCCTTCATGCGGCCTGCTCCCTGCGTTGCCCAGGGACCCCATCCTTCATCGGGTCCTCCGATGCCTTCCTTCGCCGACAAGCTTCGTCCAGACAGGGCGTCCAAGCAGGGACTCATGTTCCCTGACGTCCCCTTTTCGATGTTGAGTATTTGCTGGCATCTTCCGTGCCCATTGTACGCTTTACCGACCCGGACTGACCACCCTGGCTACCTCCTTTCCTTACTCCTTCGTTCTCAAATTATCCTCAGGCTTCCCTAAACTCTCACGGGTTCAGGAGGTTATTGCCAGTTGGTGGCTCTCTACAGAATACAGGGTGGCACCCCTTGACCCTAGGCATATTCTGCTCCATCACTCTACCGATCTTGATCACAGGACAATGTGGTCCAAAGGTACCAGTAGGGTTGACTCCCACCAGATGAAGATTATCAAGTGGTCAGCAAGCTTTAACAATAAGGAAGACTCAGTGATGGTTATCGTCTGGATGACCCTTCCCAACCTCCCTCTCATTTTTTTTGTACCAGCAGCTCTTAGGCATATAGCCAACTCATTTGGGACATATGTGGCCACTGCAGCAGAAACCAGCAACCTGACCAAACCCTACTACGCAACGGTATGTGTGGAACTCGACCTCACCTCCAAGCCCCCCAATCATATCCTTATTGAACTTGGCAACCAGTCTCAAACCCAGCAAATCGTCTACGATAATCACATTATTTTCTGCACACACTGCCATTTGTGCGGTCACCTCTCAAAGCATTATTTTTGTCTTCATCCAGAGCTCAAGAAGAAACCTGTGCGAAAAGAATCCCACCCCAATGGGGGTAAGTATCAATCGCTTGCCCAATCCCCCTTGCTTCCACTACCGAACTCCCATATCATATTTTACTCCAGCGAAGGCAAAATAGGCAAGGGCGCCTCCCCGGACAAAGCGGTGGTCCCCTACCAACCACCAATACTACCCCTTTCCTACCAGTTTAGCCCGTCGTCTCGGAAGCGACCGACCCTTCCCAGGAGATCGCTTTTCTTGAAGACTCTTCCGTGGCCCCCAGACCAGACTCTGAGCACATCAGCGACCCCTTCCCTCCCCGGAGGCCGCAGAAGAAACCCTCTAAGAACTTTGACATGCCATAGACCATCCAGCCGCCGTTCATCCCTCCTACGGAGTCACCGTCGAAGATGCCCTTGTTATTCTAGAGCCAGAACAGGCCTTTAGAGGACTACAAGTCCTCACCATTGGATTCCCCCTCTAGTCGAAAGGAGATCAGATTGACAACACTGACGACACCCTTCTCATCCCTCTTGAGGAACCCGCCCTGGATTCCGTAGGAGCATTGGTCGAACCCTCCGAAGATACCCTCCTCAAACCTCCCGAGGATTCCATCCTCAGCACATCCACCTCGAAGGTAGGAGAGGCTACCACCACAACTAGGAAATCAGAAAAGAAAGGAGCCACAAAGTCTTCGGCCATGCGTACCAGGTCCGCAGCCAAGCAGACAAACCAACCCCCCCAGCTCCATTAATGTTGAACATCCTCTCCTAGAATGTCCGTGGTCTGGCGAACAAACCAACCTAGAGGAGAATAACCAGCCTTAAGAAGACTCACAAGATTGACATCTTAATTATCCTTGAACCCAAAATCTCCTATAAGAGACTCAAATCCATTCAGTTGCAGTTAGGCTTTTCTACGGCCATTGTCGGCAGACACGACATTTAGATTCTCTGCTCGAACGATGTTAAGATTGGAGTCATTCAGGACTCCAGGCAGGCCCTCTCTTGCTGGATGGAACACCCTTTGATCTCCAAACGCGTTATACTGTCGGTGGTTCATGGCATCTGTGACATCGCTGATCGCAAACACCTCTGTAACGACCTCCTGGACATCCACCTTCACCACATTAACCTTCCTTGGCTTTGCATTGGGGACTTTAACGTTATCACATACAGAGAAGAGAAGACAGGCGGCCACCCTCTTCCACTTTCGGCCATGCAAGATTTTAAGAACTTCATCTTTAACTCCCACCTCTCCCCCCTTTCGTTCACTGGCAATGCCTTCACCTGGTGCAACATGCAGGAAGGTGACCGCCGGCAATACTCCCTCCTTGACACGGCCCTAATGAACGCCCATAAGCACGGAATGGGGACCACCTCTAAGCTTTCTCACCTCAATGCCACAGAATTTGACCATGCCCCCTGCTAGTTGGAATTACTAGCATATCCGGCCAGACCAAAAAGAGTTTTTGCTTCCTGGACTTCTGAAGCGAGTACCCCCAATTCAAGGGCGTCGTCAGTGCGGACACCCCGGAACCTCTTACTCGGGTGTCCAACAAGCTCAAGGCCACGAGGAAAGCCCTAGAGGTCTGGAGCAAGCAGGCATATGGGGACATTTTTTAGGCCATTCATGAGGCTGAGGATGACGTTACTCGTGCCGAAGTCAGGTTCATGATCGGCAGATCGCCAGCTGCCAGGAACGCCTTTAACCTCACCATAGCTATCATCAAACTTCGGCTGAAAGTTGAGATAGATTTTTGGAAGCAGAAAGCGAGGCTTAAATGGGACATCGAGGGGGACAAAAACTCGAGCTACTTTTACTCCCGTGTCAATGGCCGCAGACAGAAACTCACCCTCTATCAGATAGCCGATGAAACCGAAAATATCATCAACGATCAAAGGGGTATCCAAGTAGCGGTCTCGAAGTTATTTTCCCAGCTGTTCTCCAAAGAAATGGTTCTTAGTGACAACACCTTCATGGATGAGATACCCCACCTTATTAGCGACACCGACAACATCCAGCTAGAACAACCTCCTTTCGAACAAAAGGTAAAAGACGTCGCATGGGCCCTTGACGAGCACAGTACGTCCAGACCAGACGGGTTTTCGGGGGTATTATTTCGCACATGCTGGGATATCATCAAGGTGGATATCCACAAAGCGGTCTCTGCTTTCTTCCAGGGAGCTACTTACCCCAGAGCCATCTCGAGCACCAATCTGGTCCTCATCCCAAAGAAAGATAACCAGGAGACATTCCACGATTTTCGTCCCATCAGTCTTTGTAACTTCACCAATAAGATCATATCCAAGATCATCTGTCACTCTCTGTTCCCAGAATACATATTTTAATACGTGTACTGCTTGAATGTATTTATTTAATATTTATCATGCATTTGTTATGTATTTAATTCCTTTAATTTATTCTGTAATTTCATGCTAGTTAATTGTCTGTATTTTATTTTCTACTTTTGCTTAAGCTTTTGGTTTATTTTGTTCATGTTGAACCAACTTGGTTTAGCTTGGTTCATCATGATAAGGGGTGGATGGCCTAGATCTTGTAGGAAAGAATGGGTGGTAGAGATTGACTTGGACTTGATATTTATGCCCCTTTACTTTTCTCTCTCTTCATTACTCTCATTTACTGCTTCTTCATCCTCCATTACTCTCCCACCAACCTAGAGATCTTAGGCAAGTACAACTTGCTTCATAATGGATCTCAAGTATTATTGTTCCATTCTCTTCCTTACTTGATTTCAAGTCTCTTTAGAACTTGGAGTTTTCGGTTTTCATGGGTGTATGTTTGTAGATCTAAGTATATGTTACTTTTGGTTTTTCTTGGTTTTGACCTATCAAACTTCTTTGTTTTCAAAATCTAGTTGTTATATGTTGTAGAGAATTTTTTTCTACCCTATTTTGACCAGAAGTCCAGATTTGGGCTTGGATTGAAGGTTGGGAAGTTTGGGACCCCCAACTCTCCAGGTTTTTTATCTCAGAAAAGTTAGAGAAGAAGAACAGTATTGGCCACATAGGCATTCCAGTCTTCATTCGGCTCCTCGTTGGCCACATAGGCATTCCAATCTTCATACGGCTCCTCATTAGCCGCATAGGCATTCCAGTCTTCATGCAGCTCCTCGTTAGCCGTATAGGCATTCCAGTCTTTATGTGGCTCCTCATTAGTTGCATAGGTATTCCAATCTTCATGCGGCTCCACGTTGGCCGCATAGGCATTCCAGTCTTCATGCGGCTCCACATTAGCCACATAGGCATTCCAGTCTTCATGCGGCTCCTCATTAGTCGTATAGGCATTCCAGTCTTCATGTGGCTCCTCATTGGCCACATAGGCATTCCAGTCTTCATGCGGCTTCTCATTAGCCGCATAGGCACTCCAGTCTTCATGCGGCTCCTCTTTGGCAGCCTTGTTGCATGGCTCTTGGCAGTCTTGTCGCATGGCCTTATTTTTTCCTTGTTACATGGCTCTTGGCAGTCTTACCACATGGCCTTATTCCCCCTTGCCGCATAGCTCTCGGCAGTCTTGCCGCATAGACCCCATTTCCCCCTAGCCGCATGACGATCCTTGGCCGCATAGGCCATGGCCCTTGGCTCCCCGGCCGCATGGGATTATGACTTACTATAGCCGCATAGATGGGTACCTACTTACTCTGGCCGCATAAATGGGCATCCATCTACTGCCGCCTTTGGGCTGTTTCTTGTCCCGAATTGACATTGATTGTTACCTTTACTAATGATTGATCATGCATTCCTAGTTGGAACTAAGTGACTGGCTAGTCGTCTTAATGAATTTAATAAGACACGTTCATGTATGAACCATGAACAATTGCGATCGACTAGCCAATCCGAACATTGGCATATAGACATATATTGACTTCTATTTTTCTACAAAAGCAGCATATGTATCTTATAGTTAAGGCATGATTATTCCGTGGCTAGGTTTGATAGTTGCATTATGCTATGTAAGACCAACAATCTAACCGCACGGGCATCGTTGTAGAGTTGTGCATATCGTACTCTGTATGAAAGTACTCATTCTGAATGACCATGATCCACGGCATTACATTTCTATCAACATAGTGACTATTAAGCTAAATAAAGTAACGATTGCATGGAGAGAATGGATTCCCGAGTTCTTACATGGCAGCCATCTTGGGATAATTAATGCCCCGACATGCCGGCTAGTTTCCACAGATACTACAAATCTGCCATACGGGCAGGGAGTGGTATCTGCTTATACTGTTACATATATTGATGATGGGCGTCCCGCTGGGACTCGTCTAATTCATGATTGGAGCAATTGATTGTTGGATATACTAGCCTTGCTTGTACATAGTAAGAACTAAGGAATCTCTTATTGTATGTTTCCAAGACAACTTGAAACTTACAGTTAGCAAGCCGTAGTAGTTGTACTGCCATTTAAATTGATCTATTTGTATATTGTACCTACTTTGTTAACTACTGAGATGAGCAGAATGGCATGACATGATGGGTCAACTTCTGTCCTTGTTTGGTTGGGAAGTTGGCTTGAAGTGTCATGATTTTGTGCGAATCCCAGTAGAAAGCAGAGATCTATTTATCATATTCTTAACTCTTATACTGGTTCTATTCTTCATATCGTGCTTCCTTGCAGTACTTGCTATTAGAGGTCTAACCTCTCTAGTTTTGCATGGCCAGATTTAGATCCAGCTCCCGAGAACTCAGCTTACTTCTACCTCCAAGATGGTCAATACTAGAGGAATGATTGCAGGAGGACACGAGTGGGTTCCTTGCTTCCCTGCTCATTTTACTACTTATTTTACTTATTGCCGTTTGACACCGACATGTTAGTCAGACTACCTTGTACTTACCTTTACATAATTGTAACTAAGTCAGACTGCAGCTGATAACAATTATGTACACCTTGCTATATTATCTGGCTATGTTTTGTATAGCCAGATCTCAAGAACATTTTGATTGAGCGTTTGGGATGCCTTACTGCTTTATCTTACATGTTCTCTATTATTGCTTCTTATTTGAATGATTGAGACAATAGATATTATGTGAACATAGTGAGACTATCATATAGTATACACCCCCTCATTGTTAGACAGCATTGATCGTATTATACGGTATTCTTCTACCCGTAATACGTAGCTGGCTGAGTCATTCCTCCGCTCTCCGGTATTCCGGTTCTGGGGTGTGACAAGGTTTTAGTAGTAGCCCATGCAGGTCTGATTTCAGACTTGTGGGGTGTCTTAATTTATATGATGTCTCAATCACACATGTTTTCCCTTGACCTCATGATTCATTATTCTCGACCCTAGCTTGATATTCCAGTATCCTTTGACTTTATTGATCTTTTCTGTTCGATCGTTTGATTGTTCTTTTATCCCTTTTCGTAGGGGCACTTCGTCCACATCTGTCAGAGCTGGACAGCAACAACAAGGATGGCACGAACAACATGACCATACTGGTCATCAACAAAGGCCGGTACAACCTCAAGAGACCATCCAAGAAGAGGTGATAGTGAAACCCAATAGCAGAATGTATTACTCAACCAAGGATTGCAGACGGCTTTAGATAGAGGGGTGAGAACAGATTCAGGAGCATCAACCAGATTTTATAAGTACAATATCCGTCGTTTCGAGGGCACGGAAGATACCATTTCAGCAGATACATGGCTTAAGGACATCGAGGCTATTTTGATAGCGGCTAAGGTTCCGACGGAAGAACGTGTGGATCTAGTGAAGCTGTTGCTTCAAGACCTCACACGTGATTGGTGGGAATCAGAAGAAGTGGGCATCAGACATCCTGTTTCTTGGGACGATTTTACTGCGAGATTCAAGACGAAGTACTATAGAGTTGTGGCACAGTTTGAGCTACAATAAAAGTTTATCAACCTCAAGCAGGCTGGCAAGATAGTAGATGCTTAAGCAGCAGAGTTATGCAGACTGAGTAGGTTCACCCCGGAGATGGTAACAATGGAGAGCCAAAGGGCTATGAAGTTTCAGCAAGGGTTTCATCTTGAACCCTTGTAATTGATAGAGGGGCACAACTACCAGACTTTCAATGAGGTATTGATGGCAACCCGGATGCACGAGATCACCATCCAGAGGATCATATCTAGGACTGGCGGTCAGAAGAGATCCCACAATCAGATTGAAGGAGGAGGAGAAGCAGCGCCCCGAGTTACAGCAACCCCTGGCATTCGCATTCACGATGTGGTAATGCGAGGGCCAGCACCACCAGCAAGGCAACAACAGCAACAGAAGAAGAACCAGCAACCCCCAATGGGCTGCACTTATTATGGGAAGGCAGGGCATACTAGAGATGTGTGTCGGGCATTGAACGGATAGTGTTTGATATATGAAAGTCTGATTTATCGGGTTTCCACCTGTCGTATGAGTTCGAGGTCAGAAGGACCAGCGGTAGAAGTGAGACCGCTGGTACAATTCCTGTTGATGTCACAGGCTCAGATGTTTCAGCAGCAGGGACCGCCGATGCAACAACAAAAATAAAGACCACCCAAGCATCACCAAGGCAGGGGCCAGCAGCAACACCAGGCTAGGCCGCAACATGGGAACCAACAAGGAGGCCTAGGGCAGGCGTTCAATCTATCTTTGGAAGAGGCATTGGCTTCGGGAGATATTGTGGCAGGTAACATTCTTGTCGCCTCATATTCGACAGTAGTGTTGTTTGATTCGGGAGCATCACACTCATTTATATCTGCACAATTTGTGACACAACTAGGAATAAAATTCGAAGCATTGCCAGGGAAGTTGAATATACTCACTGGTAGTCGGCTCGTAGGAGTTAGTAGTGTTATTCTAGCATATAGTGTTGTAGTGTGCGGGCGTTCCTTACCCGCGTGGTTGATAGAATTTTCTATAAGAAATTTTGACGTTATCCTAGGCATGGACTGGCTGAAAGACAGTTGTGCCACAATAGATTGTCGTAGAGGGAGTGTATCTTCTAATATTCCAGGATGGAGCGATTTACCTTAGTCAGATCAGTGGCAACTCAACAAGAAGAAGGAATAGTAGCGGCAATGGAAGAAGTTCAAGTTCCGAAGATAGTTGAAGAGTTTATTGACGTGTTTCCCGAGAAACTTCTAGTTCTACCACCCATTAGAGATATTGAGTTCAGTATAGAATTAGCACCTAGAACTAAACCGATATCGGATCGAGTTTACAGAATGTCGAATTCAGAGCAGGCCAAGGTGTATCAGCACGTAAAGGAACTGAAGGCAAAAAAGTTTATTCGAGACAGCGAGTCACCATGGACAGCACCAGTGGTACTTGTAGGGAAGAAGGATGGGTCATCTAGATTGTACATTGACTACAGAAATCTCAACGCAGCAACAGTAAAGAACAAGTACCCACTACCAAGGATCGACGACTTGTTTGATCAGTTGAGCAGAGGAGGAGTTTTCTCCAAGATAGATCTTCGGTCGGGGTATCATCAAGTTAGAGTTCGAGAAGAAGATATTCCTAAGACAGTATTCAGGTCGAAGTACGGGCATTACGAATTCTTAGTAATGCTGTTTGGTTTGACCAATACTCCAGCAATATTTATGAATTTTATGAACCACATCTTTATGTCGTACTTAGATTAATTTGTCGTTGTGTTCCTCGACGACATTCTTGTATACTCAGCCAGTAAAGAAGAGCATGAAGATCACCTCAAGAAAGTGTTACAGGTTTTGAGAGAGAACCAGTTGTACGCCAAGCTCAGCAAATATGAGTTTTGGTCAGACCGTATTTCATTTTTAGGGTACATCATATCAGGGGCTGGAGTGGCAGTGGACCCCAAGAAAGTAGAAGCAGTAGAAGGTTGGCTAATACCTAAGACTGTAGCAGATGTGCGAAGTTTCTTGGGATTGGTAGGATATTACAGAAGGTTCATATCAAACTTTGTAAGACTTTCAGCACCCATGACCCGCTTGACACGAAAGGATGTGCCATTCGTCTGGTCGACAGAATGTCAGGCATCATTTGAGAATTTGAAGCAGAAGTTGATATCGGCACCTATTCTTACATTACCAGTTGGACCCAGAGGTTTTACTTATATTATGACGCATCAGGAAAGGGACTTGGGTGTGTCCTAATACAACATGGGAAGGTGATAGCATATGCATCTAGGCAACTTCGAGACCAAGAAAAGAATTATTCGACTCATCACTTGGAGTTGGCGGCAGTAGTATTTTCTTTGAAGCTATGGAGGCATTACTTGTACGGTAATCGAGTGAACATGTACACAGACCACAAAAGTCTGAAGTACATCTTTACTCAGAAGGAACTGAACATGAGACAGAGAAAATGGTTAGAGTTGATCAAGGATTACGACATGGAGCTTCAGTATCATCCAGGCAAGGCTAACGTGGTAGCAGATGCTCTTAGCAGGAGAGGCGGCGCGTTTATGTTGACATCACAAAAACATATTTTAGAAGATCTTTAGGAGATGGGCATCGAGGTTATACTTTCTAGTGATGTAGGAATTCTGGCAAGTCTGCGAGTTCAATCCGACTTAGAAGACAGGATCAAGGCGGCTCAGGCACAGGACCCAAGGATTCAGAAGCTTAGGACAGAATGTGAGTCAGGACTCAAAAAGGAGATAAAAATTCACGAAGATGGTACACTTAGATTATGATCACGTCTATGTGTGCCAAGTGGAGATATTACACAGGAGATTATGGCAGAAGCCCAAAGTTTGCAGTATTCTATACACCCCGGAGGGACCAAAATGTACAAAGATATCAAAAAGCACTTCTGGTGGAACGAAATGAAGAGAGAGATAGCTAGATTCCTTTCTCGTTGCTTGATATGTCAGCAAGTGAAGGAAGAGCAACAGAGGCCAGCTGGATTATTACAACCGCTTCCTATCCCGGAATAGAAGTGGAAACATATCACAATGGACTTTGTGACCGGTTTACCAAGATCACCAAGTAGTAAGGATACTATTTGAGTGATAGTAGATCGGCTTACGAAGGTGGCACATTTTCTTCCTTTTAGAGTAGGGCAATCTACAGGAAAGTTGGCAGAGTTGTATATACAGCAGATAGTCAGACAGCATGGGATCCTTGTCAGTATTGTGTCAGATAAAGATACCCGTTTTACATCACATTTCTGGAAGAGTTTACATCATAGCCTGGGTACCAAGTTAAGATTTAGTACGGCTTACCACCCACAAACGGACGGGCAATCAGAAAGAATAATTCAAACTTTAGAAGATATGTTACGAGCTTACACCCTAGATTTTGGAGGATCTTGGGAGAGTCACTTGTACTTAGTTGAATTTTTATACAACAATAGTTATCAAGCCAGTATCCAGATGGCGCCATTCAAAGTACTATATAGTAAGAAGTGCAGGTTGCCGCTTGCATGGAAGGATATCGGGGAGAGGAAGATGTTAGGCCCAGAGATGATTGTTCAGACGGTTGAAGTGGTTAAGGGGATTAGAGAGCGACTTCGAGTTGCACAAGGTCGGCATCATCATTGGGCGGACCAGCATCGTAGGCCGCTAGAATTTTCTGTTGGGGACTACGTGTTCTTGCGAATCTTACATACTCGTGGAGTCATTAGATTTGGCGTTTGCGGGAAGTTGAGTCCGCGATACGTAGGCCCATTTGCTATCCTTGATAGGGTAGCGATGTTGCTTCTCGCTTGTCCCTTCCACCTTTATTACGAGAGGTACATGGTGTTTCATGTACCTCAGTTGCATAGGTATGTATCGAACCCAAGCCATATCCTCGATCATTCTGAGCTGATTGTTGGTACCAACCTGTCTTACGAGGAGCAGCCTGTATCCATTTTGGACCGAAGAGAGAAGATACTCAAGAACCGAATAATTAGCCTTGTCCATGTTGCTTGGGGTCATCACTCCTTAGGAGAGTCAACGTGGGAACGTGAGGAGGATATCCGATCACGGTATCCGCACCTATTTGACTCACAAGGTATATTTCTTTCCGTGTACCTTGATTATCTTGACTCCTCATGCTTATCACCCTATAAGTAGAAATTGCTTGATGTGGTAGATTGATAAATATAGATATATTACTTGCTATTGATATTATAAGATGACTGCTTGCTCACTAAAAATTTCTTGTACTTGGAATTAGTTTAGCTCTGATGTTTCTATCCTGTTTGGATTTAAAATTCTGAGGACGAAATTTTTCTAAGGAGGGTAGAGATGTCACTCCCCGTTCCCAGAATACGTATTTTAATAGGTGTACTGCTTAAATGTATTTATTTAATATTTATCATGTATTTGTTCTGTATTTAATTCATTTAATTTATTCTGTAATTTTATGCTAGTTAATTATCGGTATTTTATTTTCTGCTTTTGCTTAAGCTCTTGGCTTATTTTGTTCATGTTGAACCAACTTGTTTTGGCTTGGTTCATCATGATAAGGGGTGGATGGCCTAGATCTTGTAGGAAGGAATGGGTGGTGGAGATTGACTTGGGCTTGATATTTATGCCCATTTACTTCTCTCTCTTCATTACTCTCATTTACTTCTTCTTCATCCTCCATTACTCTCCCACCAACCTAGAGAGCTTAGGTAAGAACAACTTGCTTCATGATGGATCTTAAGTATTATTGTTCCATTCTCCTTCTTACTTGATTTCAAGTCTCTGTAGAACTTGGAGTTTTTGGTTTTCATGGGTGTATGTTTGTAGATCTAGGTTTATGTTACTTTCGGTTTTTTTGGTTTTGACCTATCAAACTTTTTTGTTTTCAAAATCTAGTTGTTCTATGTTGTAGAGAATTTCTTTCTATCCTATTTTGACCAGAAGTCTAAATTTGGGCTTGGATTGAAGGTTGGGAAGTCTGGGACCCCCAACTCCCCAGGTTCTTCTTCTCGAAAAAGTTGCAAAAGAAGAACAGTGTTGGCCGCATAGGCATTCTAGTCTTCATGTGGCTCCTCGTTGGCCGCATAGGCATTCCAGTCTTCATGCGGCTCCTCATTAGCCGCATAAGCATTCCAGTCTTCATGCGGCTCCTCGTTGGCCGCATAGGCATTCCAGTCTTCATGCGGCTCCACATTGGCCGCAAAGGCATTCCAGTCTTCATACGGCTCCTCGTTGGCCGCATAGGCATTCCAGTCTTCATGCGGCTTCTTATTAGCCGCATAGGCATTCCAGTCTTCATGTGGCTCCTCGTTGGCCGCATAGGCATTCCAGTCTTCATACGGCTCCTCATTAGCCGCATAGGCATTCCAGTCTTCATGCTGCTCCTCGTTGGCCGTATAGGCATTCCAGTCTTCATGCGGCTCCTCAATAGCCGCATAGGCACTCCAGTCTTCATGCGGCTCCTCTTTGGCAGCCTTGCCTCATAGCTCTTGGCAGTCTTGCCGCATGGCCTTGTTCCCCTTGCCGCATGGCTCTTGGCAGTCTTGCCGCATGGCCTTGTTCCCCCTTGCCGCATGGCTCTCTAAAGTCTTACCGCATAGACCCCAGTTCCTCCTAGACGTATGGCGATCCTTGGCCGTATAGGCCATGGCCCTTGGCTCCCGGGCCGGATGGGATTCTGACTTACTATGGCCGCATAGATGGGTACCCACTTACTCTGGCCGCATAGATGGACATCCATCTACTGTCGCCTTTGGGCTGTTTCTTGTCCCGAATTGACATTGATTGTTACCTTGACTAATGATTGATCATGCATTCCTAGTTGGAACTAAGAGACTGGCTAGTCGTCTTATTGAATTGAATGAGACACGTTCATGTATGAACCATAAACCATTGCGATCGACTAGCCGATCCGAACATTGGCATATGGATATATGTTGACTTTCATTTTTCTGCAAAAGCAGCATGTGTATCTTACAGTCAAGGCACGATTATTCCGTAGCTAGGTTTGATTGTTGCATTAAGCTATGTAAGACCTACAACCTAACCGTACGGACATCGTTGTAGAGTTGTGTATATCGTACTCTATACGGAAGTACTTATTCTGAATGACCA
This sequence comes from Iris pallida, assembly GCA_029216955.1. Taxonomy (NCBI): domain Eukaryota; kingdom Viridiplantae; phylum Streptophyta; class Magnoliopsida; order Asparagales; family Iridaceae; genus Iris; species Iris pallida. Next base: position 5,490,641 of record JANAVB010036619.1, read on the forward strand.
TGATCCACGGTATGAGATTTCAATCAACATAGGGACTATTAAGCTAAATAAAATAACGATTTCATGGAGAGAATGGATTCTCGAGTTCTTACATGGCAGCCACCTTAGGACAATTAGTGCCCCGACATGACGGCTGGTTCCTACAGATACTACAAATCTGCCACATGGGTAGGGAGTGGTATCTGTTTATACTGTTACATATATTGATGACAGGCGTCCCGCTGGGACTCATCTAATTCATGATTGGCACAATTGATTATTGGATAGACTAGCCTTGCTTGTACATAGTAAGAACTGAGGAATCTCTTATTGCATGTTTCCAAGACAACTTGGAACTTACAGTTAGCAAGCCGTAGTAGTTGTTCTGCCATTTAAATTAATTTGTTTGTGTACTGTACCTACTCTGTTAACTACTGAGATGAGCAGAATGTCAGGACATGACCTTGTTTGGTTGGAAAGTTGGCTTGAAGTGTCATGATGTTGTGCGAACCCCCTGTAGCAAGCAGAGATCTATTCATCATATTCCTAACTCTCATCACTGGTTCTATTCCTCATATCGTGCTTCCTTGCGGTACTTGCTATTAAAGGTCTAACCTCTCTGGTTTTGTATGGCAAGATTTAGAGCCAGCTCCCGAGGACTCAGCTTACTTCTACCTCTAAGATGGTCAATACTAGAGGAATGGTTGCAGGAGGCCACGAGTGGGTTCCTTGCTTCCCTGCTCGTTTTACTACTTACTTTACTTATTGCCATTTGGCACCGACATGTTAGTCGGTCTATCTTGCACTTACCTTTACATAATTGTAACTAAGTCAGACTGCAGCTGATAACAATTCTGTACACCTTGCTATATCATCTGGCTATGTTTTGTACAGCCAGATCTCAAGAAAATTTTGACTGAGCATTTGGGATGCCTTACTGCTTTATCTACATGTTCTCTATTATTGCTTCTTGTTTGAATGATTGAGACAATAGATGTTGAGTGACCATAGTGAGACATTCATGTAGTATGCACCCCCTCGTCGTTAGACAGCATTGATCGTATTATATGGTATTCTTCTACCTGTAATACGTAGCTGGATAAGTCATTCCCCCGCTCTCCGATATTCCGGTTCTGGGATGTGACATCATCGCTTCTCCCATGTCAAGTCTTCTACCCAAGATTATCTCTGAGAAGCGGAGTGGCTTTATCCGGGGTAAAAATATCCAGGATAATATCATATTGGCTCAAGATTTAATCACCTACATAAAGCTCCCAGCAAGAAGGGGCAACATAGCTATCAAATTAGACATAGAGAAAACTTAAGACAGGCTAGATTGGCAATTCATGATCTGGGTTTTCAGAGCTTTCGGATTTTTCGAAACTTGGACCAATATCGTGTGGAGATCGATCAACAACTCGTGGTTTTCAACGGTTATCAACGGTCAGGCCGACGGCTTCTTTAAATCAAGTCGCATGGTCAGGCAAGAAGATCTTCTATCTTCCACCATCTTCATTATTACGGTGGATGCCTTGAGCAGAAACCTTAATAAGACGGCTTGCAGTCCTAACTTCCAGCACTATCATACCGCCGACAGCTGCCCGATCATCACCCACGGAGCATTCGCTGACGATATCCTCATTTTCTCTTCCGGGGATGTCGGGTCGGCGGATGTCGTCTATAACACACTTCAGAAATATGCCAGGTGCTCTAGCCAGAAGGCCAACCCGGATATAAGTGTTATCTACGCCCACCATAATATCAAGAGAGAGCACGCGGCTAGCCTCTTCAACACCACCACCTTCCCCATTAAGCATCCCCCGTTCCACTACCTAGGTTGTCCCCTCTTGTTCGAAAAATCCAATGCTGGCATTTTTGAGGAGCTGATCAACCGTATCAGGAAAAACCTTGAGGGATGGCATAACTCTACCCTATCCCCAGGTGGCAAGATGATCCTCATCAAACACATCCTCACCTCTATACCCATCTATATCATGGCTGTGTGTTCCCTCCCCCCCAAAGAAAGTGCTCTCTTCGATCGAAAGCATCTTTAGCAACTTCCTTTGGGGGCACAACGACGGCAACGACAAGCATCATTGGGCTAGTTGGTGAAATAACGTGTGTAGGCAACTCTAGAGGGGGGTGAATAGAGTTTGTGTCGATAATCACCAAATAAAAATTAACTCTATATCACCTCCACAAAATAACTATCAAGATAGTAAATAAATCAGAAGGAAATGCGAAAGTAAATAAAGATCAGAAGAGCATACGCAAACACAGCAGTTTTAACCTGGTTTCCCTCGTGGAAGACTAGTCCAGGCCTGAGAACTCTAGCTCAGGATTCAAATCTACTATTTATGAAATAGTAGTTTACAACCCGTGTCTTTTCTTCAGAAGAGCACGTCAACTTCTTACAGAGGATCGCAGTGGCGATTTGCTTGGATTTTTCCAAGCGACTTGGAATTGTCCAAGTGACTTTTCTTTTCAACTCTTGCACAAAAACTTCTAGCTGAATCGCACTTGAGCACCTTGGGGCTTAGGAAGTTTTGTGGCTAGTAGATTGGAAGAGTAAGGCTCTTGACTATATAGGCTATATAAGAGAAGAAGAATAGAAGAGTGGATGGTTTCAAATGAGAGAAACCAAGGCCTATTTATAGGGTTCGGGACAAGCAGAATTCGGCCAGAATTCGGTATGGATAATTCAAATTTTTGGCCGTTGGACAGCTTGTAGCAAGCAGGCCCTAAAAATCAGGGTGCTGGAAATCAGGGGACAGAGTTCGGCCCGAACTCTGTGTGGAGGCAGAGTTCGGTCCGAACTCTGTCTCCAGCAGACAGAATTGGTCCATTGGGCTTTTGGACTTTGTGGAGCTTGGGCTTGGTTCAGGAATTGGTCTGTTTGAATGGTAGAGCTTGGAGAGATATGTCTAGGGGTTGAGATGACTCAGTGCGACTCAACGTACACATTCTCCTAGACTCAATAAATTGAAGATTACAGACTTAGAACAATTAGGAAAACCAAGAGCCCTCTGATGACGCCTTTCTTCTGATATCTGAGCAGAACTGAAGACGTCCTTTTCATTGACAGTAGTCGTCCGAAGATAAACAGATCTGGAAATCTGAATACCTTTCGGGGGCTTCGTCCCCGAACCCCCGACGGGGGGCGCTGCCCCCTCGACCCCTGTCCGCTGACCGGGCAGCGAAACCCCCGATGCGAGGCCCCGGATAGGTCGCTAGGCGGTTCGAAGAAATCTTTTTGTACGACGCCGTCTTCGCTCCATCATTAATTCTTCATTGCCTATGTCCTGTTTGATCATGTTTGATCATGCTTACTGTATGTCTACAAATACATGTTAGGCCAGCAAAATATGTTGCAGTACGATACAAGCATAGCAATATAATACAGGACAATTAGGACATTGCTAAGTTTAAGTAACAACATGATAGCATGTTAGGCCAACAAAATATGTTGCAGTACGATACAAGCATAGCAATATAATATAGGACAATTAGGACAATGCTAAGTTTAAGTAGCAACATGATAGTGAGTATATGAATATTAGTGACATCATTATGTTAAACTTAACTGATTAGCCATATTCAAAAACACAATATAATCATTGGGCCAACAATCTCCCCCTTTTTGATTATGGCAAATCGGTTAAGTTTAAGACAGATACGGTAGATGCATATATCACTAATAAACACATACTACGAGAAGATAGTGTGCTAACTTAAACTTATTTCTCCCCCTTTGACATGATCAAAAAATAAGCTCCCCCGTAATAAGAGATAAAACGAACTCAAGCATAAGTAAAGGAGGAAGGCATAGACAATCATGATCAAGATATACTAAATGAGGAACAATGGGAGAAGTGTGTAAAGACAAGTATAGAAACTACATACCAAAATGTAGAGTGCCAAATAGAAAATAGCTTGTCAAAACACAAATAGTTGGTAAAACTAAAAGAATATGAAAATAATCAATAGATAGTTTACCAACATGAAAAAGACATCCAAAAACATAGTATTACATAAAATCCAAGAAAGACATCCAAAAACATAGTATTACATGAAATCCAAGAAAGACATCCAAAAACTTTTGGAAGAGAATTATGAAAAAAATTCAGTCAAAAACCATAGGGATAAGATAATTGCAAATAATAGATATCAAAGTAGAAAGATACCAATTGAGATATTGAAATAGACAAACTTGATATCAATTGAAATATATAAACTTGAAACATTGATCAATGAAACCATGATAGTCATAATTGTCCACAGATAAATAGTGAAACAAAATAAATGAATGATCAATGTAAAATAGAAGCAATTGATATAAAAAGATCTCATTATTTGCAAATCTATTTGCTTATCCAAAATTCATGCATTTGAACTCAATTACCTTATCATGCTATATGAATAAACATGAAGGTAAAGGAGAAACAATGTTTGAGAAGGAGAAATTCAGTCGAATTGAATGCTCCCCCTCAAACTATGACCAATATAGATAAAATCATGAATATTGGATAAGTCCTCAACAAGGAAAGCCAAATGAAACATACAAAGAAAACCAAATCAAAGAAAGCACAATCGTCATCAAGATAGAATACGAAATTAAATACTAATGAGATGACTCATATAAAATAGAGAGATAATATGATGAAAACAATTGCATAAACTCTCATAAACCTTTCACAAAATATCAGTATTCAAAAAAATGGGTCAATGATGAACTACGTATACGACATATTAAAGGGTATAAATGAATTGAACCAATTTATTTGCTCCCCCTTAAAATATGCGTATCTAGTTCCAAAGCACTTATAGCAAAAAAAATGATAACTTCAAGATCTAGGGATAAATCAAGTATTGATTTCTCCCCCTTGCTCAATGCATATAAGGCTATAAAAACGTCATAAAACGAATAATGTCATCTTTAGAAGAGATATCCAATAAATAGTCACTAAAGATGAACGATCAAAATAATATCTTAATTAAGCACATATAATCAAAAGATGACATACATTAGCCTATATAGAAGAATCTCATATTTAAATATGATAGATCAATGCATGTTACCTTTTGAGAAAAGGATCATCATGAAAAGAAATAAGGTCCATTAAAAACAATCATGATGAGAATCACAAAATAGCTCAAAAGATAAAAATAAAACTAAAGAAAAATATCATCATCAATAAAGTCAATTAAATCAAACATGATGAAAGTCAAAATATAGCTCAAAAATAAAAAATAAATCTCAAATATCATGTCCATGATTATCTAAATAAGAAATGTTCAACCAATTTATTGCTTTGCATGGACTATGTATGTTTTACCACATATGTACCCATCAACGGGTAATAATCCAACCTTGCTAATACTAAATAAGAAACCAATGAAGTTCAAATAGCAAAGAGCATATGTGATAATCCATGAGTAGTCAAAGTAGATTAATAAATTAACTTGATAACCACATAATTAGATAATATAGGACTACTCTATCAATAGGATCATTCATAAAGTAAACCAATAAATAATTATGATCCGTCATAAATTCCATCTAAAAACCATATAAACAAACCAATGGAAAATATAGAAAAGAGTCAATCTTATTTAAATGATTGCAAATTTATTCCAAAGAAATGATAATATAATAGAATCATGACTCAAAAGATGAGAGAAATTTAAGAGATGCTTGTCAATGACTAGTATGAAAGGAAGTTAAAGCGATGAATCACAAATCTCAATGGAAACAAGATAAAATAAAAAATTTGTCAAACTAATTTTAGAAACCAAACATATGTATCTAAAATAGAATACAAATCAGAAAGAATTCATAAATCTTGTTTTTGTAAACTAGCATATCACATATAGATTGAAGTTCAAGAAGATAGCTAGATGAGTGAAAGTGAACAAAAATTATGTAGCTTAACAATACATCGCAAATAAGCAAGATAGCTACATAACTAATTAAGATTAATGAGATAGGCCATTAACATGAAAAATGTGCTCATTAAATCTTAAGTCACTAACACTAAAAAATACATGCTTAAGCATAGAGTTCATAATAAGGGTAATACATTTTGAATGATCAAAATGATTTATATACTCTTTGCTAAGCAAGGAAAAGAGTATAAGATAGCAAGTAAATGAATTAGACTCTCATCAAGTAAAAGGCAAAAGAGATGTTCATGAAAACACAATGGAGCAAATCTCTTTGCCAAATATTGAGATTAATCCAAGATAATGAAATAATAGATTGATCTAGAGAATGCAAAATTATAACCATTATGAAAGTGTATTCTCTAGAAATAGAAAATCTCAAAGTAAAAGTTCAACCCATAGTAGCTAAAGACATGAGAAGTATGATATATCAATTACATATATTCTCATGTGCTACAAAACATCATTGGGCAATAATAATAAAATATTTATAGCTCAAATATAAGGCTAGATATGATGAAGTATTCTGGAACTTAGGGGAGGATCCAGAACTAGATAATGGTTGTAAGTAGACCTTAATAAATCTTAAGTCTATAAAGTGTTGATCACTTTGGATTAGCTGTAGGGGCCGGTTCCCAGCTAGCGGTAGTCCGAAGACTAGTGCACCGTGTCGCTTCAGGCTATTTACACCTGTATAAAAAGACCCTTTCGGCTTGTTCCCAAAATGTTCTTTACTTTTAAGAAATTAGATTTAGAGGAATATATGCAATATCATCAAACAACATCAAAGTATAAAAATCCCTATGAATAAGAGAGGTAAATACCCAAATAATAATGAAAGAATGATCATCAAAATTTGCTAAGAATATTTTCAAAACAAATATTTTTATAATACACTTTATGAAAATAAATATATAGAAGATTCATACTCAAAATAAGTATGATGATCTCAACAAGTAAGGTAAAGCACAAAACCAAGCAATTCTTAAAAGAACTTCCATAAAAGTCATGAACAAGACACTAATAAGCATTTTCTCTCAACATTCCAACTTAAAGGCATTTGAATAAATAAATATCAACATTTGGAATCAATAATGGCCATTGGATCTATAATATGATCAACGACTGAGGCTATTTCCGGTTCTGGAACAGCCAGGCCGAATTTGGCCCGAACTCTGGTAAGGGCGGAGTCCGGCCCGAATTTCGATTTCTGGTGACAGAACTGGAATCAGGCTGAAAAATGGTTAAGCGAAAAAGATCAAAATAAGAGTGAAAGACATGTATCCATAAAGAATGTTTGAAAAACTATCACAAAATCAAAAACACGTATAAATAGACTTTATTAGGCAAAGACATAATTGATTCTCAATAGGATAATCAAAATAAAATATGAGAATTGATAATAAAGATATTATGCAAGCACAAGATTAAAAAGAAGTATAAGTATATACTTATCAAATTATAAGTAGCTTGTGCTAAACACATATATTCACAAATACCAATGATATACTAAATACAAATTGGTAAGAAGTAACTATCTCAAAACTTTTAAAGATGAAGAGATAAAATCATATTAACTCAAATCAAAACCAAGGTCATATGGACTAGAGTGATATGCATGCTTTGTAAATAAGGATTAAGAATAACGAGCATGCATATATAAATGTATCATACTACTAGAAAATGAGAGATAAACTACATAGTGTGAACTAATCATATAAAGCTATGTAACTAGTCATGCTATATAAAAGAAATAGAAAGAAAATCAACTAAGCATGCTAGTATTATATCTCACATTAATTTATATAATAAGCAACTAAAAGATATCAATGTGAGCTTGTAGCAAGACATCAAAAGAAACATGCTAGATTCAACAAATATAAACCATTTAAAGAGAATCGTTTAGCATGTTACCAAAGTGGCTCTAGTGGCCACACTTGTGTTGGTGCAATTGCTTGGAAGATAACCTTTGAGCTTTGCAACCACCAACACGCTTCCTCGGTGCTATGTCCTGATATAAGAAGCTCCACCTACAATATTAGGCGAAGACTTTGGTATCCAAATAAACTTGGATCCACATTTGTTAGCTTTAGGGACCCATATACTATTTACTCTAGCATTGGTAGAAAAACTCCTACGAATAGGACAAGTTACACTCATGTGTCCAATGCGAGAGCAATAGAAGCACCTAATACTAGTGTATGCACATGTATCGGAATGAGCATGATTATGAACATGTGACATACTAGAATGATGAATATTTCTAGAGTGAGCATGCAAGGATTTGGTCTTAAGAATATCATGTTCTAATAGCAAATCATTATGCACACAAGTAAGAGAATCACTATGCATGGATTTGGTCTTAAGAATATCATGTTCTAATAACAAATCATTATGCAAACAAGTAAGAGAATCAAATTTAGCATTTAAAGCATAATTCTCTTTTTCAAATAATGCAATTCTGGAAATAAAATCATCATTTTGTTTCTTTAAAGAGTCAATAGAAGAATCATGCAAATGATTTAGCTCATGTGCTTGCTTCTTAAGATCTTCTATTGATGAGGAAAGAGATTTGATTTTCAAAATTAAAGAATCATTCAAACTCTTTAAAGAAACACAAGATGAGTTTTGAGAGTCAAGTCTAGATAATAAAATATTGTTTTCATTTCTCAAAAACTCATTAGCTTCTTCTAAATGAATAACCTTTTCTACAAGTTCTTCATTTGTAGAATGAAAAGCCTTAGCAAACTTTAAGGATTGGTTAGCCATGGCCTTCCACTTAGAGCACTTATTGCATTTAGAAGAAACATGATTGTCTATGCTATTAGAAGTAAAACCCTCTTCATCGGACGAGGAAGAATACGATGCCATACACAAATAAACAAGGATCTACTCTAAGGATGTTAAGCCTAACAATAGAAACCTTGCTCTGATACCAATTGAAATAACGTGTGTAGGCAACTCTAGAGGGGGGTGAATAGAGTTTGTGTCGATAATCACCAAATAAAAATTAACTCTATATCACCTCCACAAAATAACTATCAAGATAGTAAATAAATCAGAAGGAAATGCGGAAGTAAATAAAGATCAGAAGAGCATATGCAAACACAGCAGTTTTAACCAGGTTTTCCTCGTGGAGGACTAGTCCAGGCCTGAGAACTCTAGCTCAGGATTCAAATCCACTATTTATAAAATAGTAGTTTACAACCCGTGCCTTTTCTTCAGAAGAGCACGTCAACTTCTTACAGAGGATCGCAGTGGCGATTTGCTTGGATTTTTCCAAGCGACTTGGAATTGTCCAAGTGACTTTTCTTTTCAACTCTTGCACAAAAACTTCTAGCTGAATCGCACTTGAGCACCTTGGGGCTTAGGAAGTTTTATGGCTAGTAGATTGGAAGAGTAAGGCTCTTGACTATATAGGCTATGTAAGAGAAGAAGAATAGAAGAGTGGATGGTTTCAAATGAGAGAAACGAAGGCCTATTTATAGGGTTCGGGACAAGCAGAATTCGGCCAGAATTCGGTATGGATAATTCAAATTTTTGGCCGTTGGACAGCTTGTAGCAAGCAGGCCCTAAAAATCAGGGTGCTAGAAATCAGGGGACAGAGTTCGGCCCGATCTCTGTGTGGAGGCAGAGTTCAGCACGAACTCTGTCTCCAGCAGACAGAATTGGTCCATTGGGCTTTTGGACTTTGTGGAGCTTAGGCTTGGTTCAGGAATTGGTCTGTTTGAATGGTAGAGCTTGGAGAGATATGTCTAGGGGTTGAGATGACTCAGTGCGACTCAACGTACACATTCTCCTAGACTCAATAAATTGAAGATTACAGACTTAGAACAATTAGGAAAACCAAGAGCCCTCTGATGATGCCTTTCTTCTGATATCTGAGCAAAACTGAAGACATCTTTTTCTTTGACAGCAGTCGTCCGAAGATAAACAGATCTGGAAATATGAATACCTTTCGGGGGCTTCGTCCCCGAACCCCCGACGGGGGGCGCTGTCCCCTCGACCCCTGTCCGCTGACCGGGCAGCGGAACCCCCGATGCGAGGCCCCGGATAGGTCGCTAGGCGGTTCGGAGAAATCTTTTTGTATGACGCCGTCTTCGCTCCATCATTAATTCTTCATTGTCTATGTCCTGTTTGATCATGTTTGATCATGCTTACTGCATGTCTACAAATACATGTTAGGCCAGCAAAATTTGTTGCAGTACGATACAAGCATAGCAATATAATACAGGACAATTAGGACATTGCTAAGTTTAAGTAACAACATGATAGCATGTTAGGCCAACAAAATATGTTGCAGTACGATACAAGCATAGCAATATAATATAGGACAATTAGGACAATGCTAAGTTTAAGTAGCAACATGATAGTGAGTATATGAATATTAGTGACATCATTATGTTAAACTTAACTGATTAGCCATATTCAAAAACACAATATAATCATTGGGCCAACAGTTGGGATACCATGGCGCGTCCTACCGGGGAGGGGGGCATGGGATTCACCAAACTTTCCCATATCGTTAAAGCCTTCTCGATGAAACTGTGGTGGAAGCTTCACACGAGTCAGAACTTATGGACCAGGTTCATGAAGTCGATGTCCATCTCTAACAACAGATCCTCTGTGGCTTGGCGATACATTCTCATCGGGCGTTCTCTTACCAAACCCGTGATGCAGCTCCAAGTGGGCGACGGTTATTCATCGCCATTCCTAGAACATTAGGTTAGAGACACCTTGCTTCCCAACCTTTCAGCAGCCCCTAGGAACTGCAAGATCAAGGACTTATGGGACCCTACTGATAACAACTGGAATTAGAACAAGGTTCGGGATTGGGCCAGGCCTGAAGCAATAGAGTGCATCCGCCGATGCGGATCAACGATCGGCTCCGTCGTAGATGAGCTACGTTGGTCGGTCGAAGCTACGGGATACTTCTCAGTCAGATCGGCCAGAAGAGTGGTCCATGGAACTGCGGCGCCTTCTTCTACCATTGCATCCTTCTCGCAGATATGCATCCCCAAGAAGTGGTCCTTCCTCATATGGAGAGCCCTTCGCAAGATCCTGCCCACCGATGACTTTCTCAACACTATTGGATACAGCCTAGCGTTCGCGTGCACATGCTGCTCCGATCGTCAATCGAAAACAGTATACCACATCTTCTGTCTGGAAGACCTACCTATCAAGGTCTAGAGAGTACTTTTCCAGTACTACAGAATGGCTCAAAGGGGTAGGTGCTTCTATGACCTCGTAGCGGCTTCGGCTTCTGCATTCCATGGCCACCAGATCGTAGTAGCAGCCGCAACGTGGGTTATCTGTAAGAATCGTAACAAGGCGAGATATGAAGGCCACCAGTACTCTGCAGATCAGCTAATTTGGAAGGCCATAAGGCATTGCCTCAAGAGAAGATCCTTCTGTTCACACGGCCAGACGAGCTTCTGGAACTCTCTCCTATCCCTGGACTAGCCGTTTTGGTTTCCTTTTCTTCACTTATTTTGGTAGTATACGTGTATAGACCTCGGCATTTTGCACCTAGTGGTATACTTGTACAGGTTTCGGCTTTTTGAGCCTTTTTAAATAAAATGTGAAGTATTATATATATATATATATATATATATATATATATATATATATATATATATATATATATATATATATATATATAATGCGCAAAATGTCGTAGCCTTTACAAGTAAACTCAAGGACAGAAAAATAGAAAAGAAAAGGACGGGGGACAAGCTCCCACTTCGCGACAAAACCTCGACCAAAACACCAAGTCAGCTTTGCAGGGAGTTCCAGAATCCCTCCTTGACGTCTTTGCAGAGCCTGGTAACCTTGAGAATCTGTTTGTAGTACTCGTGAATCAGTTGATTAGCAGTATATTGGTGCCTTTCATATCTGTATTTGTTATAATTCTTTCAAATAACCTACGTGATGGCGCAGCTATGATTTGGTGGTCGTGCGAGGCTCTCCCCAAGGTTGCTAGCAGATCGCTGAAGCCCCCAATATCTTGGTCCTGAAGGCAACTGTTGGAGAACCTGAACCACACTCTCGAAGTCAGGTCTCTAGATACGATAATGTGTTCGACTATTTCGGTCTAGCATGCTATGCAATAATAACAAACAGATGTTAAGCTGACTCCAATGGTGTTTAGGACATCGTTAGTGGAGAGTTTCTTGCGAAATGCTCTCCATATCAGGATGGACCATTTTTTTGGGATGTAAGACTGCCAGAATGACCTGATAATAGGGGTGGCACTCCGATGTCACGAACCACGTGCCTCGCCGATGCTAGAGTGAAAGAGCCTTTGGCCGTCAGTGGCCACCTCAGCAAGTCAGTATTTGTTCCGACTGCCAATCCAGAGGCGGCTAAAACTCCAGCGACCTCCTCGTCGATCCAAGCTCAGATCCTCTCCTCATTTCATACCCCAGTACTATCCCACAAATCTCTGACAGCACAGTTGATGGGGAGCTAATACTCAGAACTCAGATAAGGGCTGGACAATACTTGACGGTAGGCTGATGAATCGTCGACGACCACAGAAATAAGGTCTTGGCCTACCCAAAGCCTGCCCTATGACCCAAAATAAAAAATGAGCCTTACAATGAGACGCAAACATTCCTCATGCTATGGTTCCCTCCGCCGGAAGAGGGGGTAGAAGGGCATCTCCGGACCATCTTTTATTGAAAATGGACGATGTGCCTCAGCCCAGCGGGAGACAGATCAATGGTTCGGTGAGACGTCGTTCGATCAAGATGTATCACCAAGAAGCAGAGGATCTGCTATTGAAGGTAGCAAAAGTCGGATGTATGTTCCTGAAATATCTAGCCTTCATGAAATGGGCCCAAATAGAGAGGCTCTTATAAAGCTTCCACCACATCTTTATCGAACAGGCATCGACAACATGAGCCAGCCTCCAGAAATCGAGACCACCCTCATCCTTGGGTCTGGCCAAAGTATCCCAACAGGCCCAATGATGCTTATCCTTGCCAACGTAGTGACCCCAGAAGAAGTTGGCAAAAAGATTTTCTATGGAGATAAGCACTTTCTTGGGGGGAGCAAGCGGCCAGAGTGTAAATCAGGATGGAGAAAAGAACGTGCTGGATCAGGATCATCTTTCTGCTGGGCGATAGGATCGTATTGTGGCATCCCTCATTCTTTTTCCTTATTTTGTCCACTAACCCATTGAAAAGACCCGTATTAGATCTGTCGTATACCAGCGGGAACCCTAATTAGAAGAAAAGGGGGTACACAACAGAAAAGGAAGTAATATTGGTGAGAATAGTATTATGAGCTCTGTTCGCTGAATGGTGGACGTAAATAATACTCTTATTAGGGTTGACACACTGGCCAGAGCATCTGGTGTATCGTTGCATCGTATTGTTAACCACCTCAATGGACCCGGCATCGCCGGAGGCGAAGATAAGGATGTCGTCGGCGTCGGCCATATGGATGATGATTGGGCAGCCGCTAGTGGTGTGAAAATGCTGGAAATGGGGGGTGTCCACTATTTTGTTCAGATTTCTACTCAACGCTTCGGCAGCTATGATGAAGATGGTAGACAATAAAGGGTCTCCTTGTCTGACTCCACAACTGGATTTGAAAAAGCCCTCTGCTTAACCATTGACGACTGTGGAGAACCACGAGTTGTTGATCGATCTCCAAACAATATCAATCCAAGTTTCTAAAAATTCGAAGGCCCTGAACACCCAATCATAAATTGCCAATAGAGCATATCATACGCCTTCTCCATATCTAGATTAACTGCAATGTTTCCTCCCCTAGACGAGAATTTCATGCAGGTTATTTTCTCTTGAGCCAACATGATGTTGTCTAAAATATTATGACCTCGGAGGAAGCTACTTTGCTCTTCAGATATAATCTTAGGATGAAGCTCAGTCATGCGATTAGCTATAATCATAGAGATGATCTTGTTAGTGAAGGTGCACAAGCTCAGAGGACAAAAACCATTAAAGTTCTTCGGGTTATCTTTTTTGAGGATCAGGATCAGATTGGCACTGGATATCGATTTGGGGTACCTGGCTACTTGAAAGAAGGCGGTGACCGCCTCGTGGATATCCGTCTTGATGATGTCCCAGCAAGATCGAAAGAAGACGCCAGTAAAACCATCCAGTCCAGGAGCGCTATGTTCTTTGAGAGCCCACATGGCGTATTTGACTTCAAGCTCGGAGGACAGAAGCTGCAGCTCGATGTTGTCACTGTCTTCTATCAAGCGAGGGATCGTCGCAAGAAATGCCTCGTCCTTGTGGATGACTTCTTTGGTGAACAACTGGGTATAGAACGTCTCAGCGGCCAACTGAATATCACGTTGGTCGTTGAGAATGTGACCGCTCTCCTCAGTGATCTGGTGGAGGTTGAGTTGTTGTCTGTGCCCCTTGACACAAGAGTGGAAATAGCTGGTGTTCTTGTTGCCCTCCATATCCCAGGTCAGCCTGGCTTTTTGTTTCTAAAATTCTGTCTCGACTTTAAGTTTCCAGAATTTTGCCTCGACTTTAAGGTGGAACTTCAAAAGCGCTCTTGTGAGATTGAGGGAGGCGCGATCCGGACAAGATCCATCGTGGGTGTACAGAATTTTAGTACGGGAAATGTCAACCTCTACGGTACGGACAGCTTAGAAAATATTGTCGTAGGCTTCCTTGCTCCAAATACTAAGGGCAGTCCTGGTAGCTTTGAGTTTGGCGACCACACGTTTAAGAGGGTCTAGATCACCATGACCTCTCCAAGCTGCCGACATAACGTCCTTGAACTGCGGGTGATGGCTCCATAGGTCGAGAAAAATGAAAACTTATACCCAAGAAAGACAACCCGGAGAACTTCAAAGATTTTTATCCCCTGAGCTTGTGCACCTTCACTAACAAGATCATCTCTAAGATTATAGCCAACCGCATGATTGGGCTACTTCCCATGATTATATCTGAACAGTAATGTGGCATCGTCCGAGGTCGTAATATTTTAGACAACATCCTGTTGGCTCAAGAGATGATAACCTGCATGAAATTCCCGTCTAGGGGAGGGAACATTGAAATTAAGTTGGATATAGAGAAGGCGTATAATAGGCTCGATTGGCAATTTATGATCTGGGTGTTCAGGCCTTCGGATATTTTTATAAGTTCTTAAAAATATAGATAAGCACTATATAAAAGAAATAATTTCCTAAAATAAAACCCCTAATTAGTATTTATATATAGATGCCTATATATTATGTGATGATTCTTGGTTGTTCGTTTGGGTTTGCTAGATTTTTATGGACCATAACTGCACTAGCAGGTGCCTAGGCCTAGATACGACCTTGTACTATAGTCTTAGTCTTAGCACACCATTTATGCGAACCTCAGGCAAGTATACCTTGCCAATTTGATTTACAATATTTACATGTTTGTATTCCTTATAAGTCGTTCACTTTGGATATACTGCTACAGGATTCACCTGCTCTTATCTGTATTTTTACATAATTATACCTGCTGATGCATAGACATAATACATGAATTCGTATTGCATGACATATATGTGACTCGTTTATGATCTCTGGTTGTTTAGTTGATGATGGATTTTCCTGTATACATGTTTGGTTGGATTTCTGGACTTATCATTTGTTAGAGTCAGACTGGACGTGTCTTGGATGCGACACGAACAATATCATTGGGTGGGGAGGACAGTCACTAGGCGGAGGGGCTATTTGTAGTTTATTTTATTTTATGATTTGATATTGCTGCAGCTGGTGACTCATACCACTGTATATGTACCTTTAGAGAGGGCCCCATTCGTCGAATATTGTCCTTAAGTGCATTTCGTGCAGACTAGATACTTGTCTAGTAGTACTGTTAGCGGATTGCCTGATTATTTTCTTGATCACATGTTTATTACCTGGATCACCAATTTACTACCTTCACATATTATTTACTGTACTTTATTTCGGTGTGTATATTATGTATCTTGCTACATCCCTCTGAGGACCTGATTTTCTTCCAGATACTTGCTGAGAGGTGAGATAAGGCATTTTAGGGCTACTTCTTTGGGATTAAGGTATCAATAGATGATGCCTTCTTATCATTCTTCCGTAGTATTTTTTATTTAGTTTTATAGTACTTTAGATAGAGTTGTAGATGTATATTATGGATATTTGGATATTTGTTCTGATTTTACAGCTTATACATAATCGAGTCGGACCAGAGTCTGGTTGAATACGTAGCTGGCCATTGCCATGTGGCCTGGTCCCAAGTATTTTGGGTCTAGACGTAACATGATTTTTATGGTGGCCCATGCAGGTCTGTCTTCACAAAATGAACAAAGTCATGGTAGTACCTTGGATAGTTGTACTACTGCAAGCTTACAAATCAATTGAGGAATAGAATTTGATGTTACATCCATAATTAGGATTATAGGTTTCACTAGAATCCTTCCAGCATGATTGTCTTCGTGATATTTTCATTCTCATCATGAATACATTCATGCTCTTCCCATCCTATGGTTTGATTGAACCTCTCTGTTGACTTCTTGATTGATTCTCCTTATTTATTTGCTAAAGTTGGAAAATTGCCTCATGGATTATTTAAGGATAAGTTCGAGGAACTATATTTTATCCTTGTATTACGGAATCAGAAGTTTCTGTAGATAGAGACCTACTAGCTAGCAGGAATTCATATAATAGCATCATGGTTGCATATGTTTCTCGAATTTTATATAAACTACATCCGATGCATTTTGATTAACCCTTTTCGTGTATTTCAAAAAAGTTAGTTTGGATATATCTCATAGCTTTGGCCAAAGATAAGTTCCAAAACCTATATTATCTGGCATGGCAGACATGCACTATATCCATCCGTTGAATTGTGAAATCAGAAGATATATGATTACAGGAGTATATGATTCTCTGATTTTATCTAGATTACGTCCTATGCATCTTGATTGACTTCATTCCGTCATTTGAAAAAAAATATTCGATATTATCTTTTTGTTTTGCTTGACTCTAACTTTGTTTGATATTGGTATGAATTGCTTGACCCAACCTTACGTCCTTGTTACCTTTCTATTTAATAGATGACTGAATTGAACAAACCTTGTAGTTGTATTATATAGTATAACTAAGATATATTATTGGTGTATTTATGACGCTTGAGTAGTCATGAGTGGGTGTAACGCCATTTTTTTCTAGAATAAAGGAATTGGTCATCTTTCTATTTTCTAGTTTATTATATTTGTTAAACTTTTGTATTTATTATTTTGAGTAATTATGTTCTACATATTTTATCAAGCCATCCTCTGTTATTTAAACCAATCCATACTATTTTGAGTCTGCCTATTTGGGCCAAGCCTTTCTTACAACCTTTTAAGCCAACTAAAATTTTGCCACCCATTAATACTAGTCCAAGCCCAATATTTTTCCTTTACTTGACGTTCAATGATAGGTTTCAAACATTTAGCCAAAAGACCTAAGCCCAAGCCTTAATCTTCCTTTATTAAAAAATCATGCTAGGTTACTTCACACCTTAGAAATTTATAATCCTGGCCAGCCCAATAGCCTTAGCTCCTAAGCCTATTAGTCATATCCTACCCGACTCGTTAGGAATTTAACCAATATCTTCGTTTAGATCTGAACTTTTCTTCCTCTACTGATTCGGTCAACGACGAGCGCAGCGATGAGCAACGGCACATCCTGGTGGAGCCACGTTACATGTTGGAGATCTAGAGGCTTCCCGACGGTTCTATGCCACCGACCTAGGCCAACGCATCTCCACCGTCCGAGCTTCCACCGACTCAACTCCGGTAATCTCTACCGTTCGAGCGTAACCCCTTCCGTCCTATAAATATGGCCTCTCCCTCCCCTTCTTCTTCATCACTCCTCTGTCACGACCCGATCCCAAGATTTTAGGTCCAGTCGGATCATTCCCAGCAAGTACCGTTGTGAGACGGCGTCAGTAAGCGGTATTAATCAGTAGTAACTCAAGCACAACATTCTAAAATACAGGAAAAAACTTTTATTTAATAATTCAAACACAATGTCGGGACAAACTTAAGTTATACTAAGGTTTACAGCTTTAAATACAATGCTGATTAGGCTTCTAGTAGTCGGCTCAGGTGCCTCCTGGTTGGGTTAAGCTATCTCCTCGTAATTAAGTTCGAGTCCGTAGTAGGTACTAATAGTAAGCTCCTCATCATCGCAATCACCTAAAAAAATTGATCTCCAGTCAGGAGAGGATCAAGAACATATATCTACATCCAGTATTCTAATAATAATAAATAATACAAGGAGCAGTTTTAAAGCATTATTATATTTTTATTAAAAAATAATAAAGAGACAACAAGGCAGTGAAATCTCAAAGGCAACAATGATGCAATCTACAATGATTCAATAGTAATTTGAGCATGTAGCAATCTGTGACCGGCTGGTAGATTCAATATGTATACTAGCATTGGGTCTAATGCTAGCATACGGTATGGCTCAACCCCCTGTGCAATAGGGTTAGCGCGGGAGAGCCAATATTAGTAACATGGGCTTTGGTCACAGACGCTACACTACTCCCCCAATCCCCGAGTCAATGAGTCAATCAAACAATCAATTTGGGTCCGAGAGGGATCCTGTGAGTCAGTGTCGATACAGTATGTAGTCCTAATAATGTAATGCATTTGATTATCAATTAAAACACGAACATGAATAATATGAAACTTGCCTTGGTTTTCGATGCTGTAGGTGGAGATAGGAAAAAGGATCTCAGACTTAGGTCATGAACCCTACATTTGATTAAGAGGATGTCTTAGTTCCAATACAACCATTTATATGGTGTTCTAGTTGCAATCTCTAATATTGGTCCTAGTCAATTTAACTGATTAACATATTAGTCTAACGATCAATTAAATCTAATGCTGCTTTATGCTAATTATAAATTTGTATAAAAGAAGTCCAATTGCATTTATTTTGGAAGGATATATATATATATATATATATATATATATATATATATATATATATATATATATAAAATATATATATATATAAAAGTAAAAAATAAAAAAATAAAAATATATATATATATATATATATATTTTATATAACTCTATTTTTTCCATTTAATGATAAAATGTGAGATTGTTAATATAAATATAAAACTTGTATTTTTAATTCGTTCTAATTTATGCGAGAAAATATTTATTTTTGTTTTTTTTAGAAAGGGTTACGCTACTCCTAAACTATGCAATACAGGGCTCAGAGAAAGAAAAGAAAAATTGGGCTTATGCTCTTACAACATATTTTACATAAAAAAGAGAATAAAATAAAAAATCTAAACTATATTGTGACGATCTTCTAAGCCGGGAACGGTCCATTCCGATGGCACGAGTGCCCTGCACCTAAAATAGAGCATGCCAAGTAACAAGTTCCACAAGTCTAAAATAAACTAAAGTCACAAGGCAGGGACAACCAAAGTCTCAGACTTGGTCACGCAGTCACATATTGCTAACAGCTTACGCCTCAATGTACGGGAATATCCTGTAGCATTTGCGTTTCGCTAAAGGCTCATTCGACCGTTTCGGTCGTTGCCAAAGTGGATACGATAAAGTTTCAGTTACGCCAAATATAAATGAACCAATAAATATAAAATGTGTATCTATATAAGGGTATAATTTGTAACGACCAAGTTTCCAAAAATAGCAATAATATATACATAATATATTTTTAAGTGCGACACAATATTAAGAGTATAATAAAAATGTAATTCTTTCTCTTTTAAATCATTTATATACCTATATATTTAGTTTAAAGGAGTCACAATATATAATTAACCATAATTTTCTTTCTTTAAATCATATATAGACTTATATATATATATATCACACAATATAGTAACAGAACTATAGAACTTGAAAGTTCTAACCGAGCACAACATCACAGCCTATAAACAAGCAAACGGAACCATTCCAATCTACAGAACAACGTTCTGCACAAAACCGAATCAATGGTCAAAGGATTGTTCTGAGCATCCACATACGAGCAACGTAATAAAATAGTCGAATCCTGTAGAGGGATCGAGACTGCATCATCATCGACTATGACGGGGAGGCACGAACTACTCCGTTTAGGAATTATAACAAAAGTTTGATGACAGAATCTGAAGGGTGGCCTCGGATCGTATTACGGCATGTCGTCACCGGCTCGAAGGCCTCGGAAGCACGTCTTGACAGGAACGGCGGTGGCCAGGGGCGGTCATGGAATGGACCGCAGATCGGCGTGGCGGTCGGGCGCCGGCGGGGCGCGAAGTCGGGGGTCGGCCGCGGTCGAGCGGCGACGAGGGTGTCCTGCGGGGGTCCGACGGTCGCGAGGTTGGGCACCGTGGTCGCGGGTGGCCGACCGGGAAGGTGAGGTGCGGGCGGAAGGGGCTCGGGAGTGGGTTTTGAGGAGAGGGAGTGATGGTGCTGGTATTTATTTGAGTGGAAAGGAAATAGGATAGGTGACTGCTTTGAAGAAGAAATGAGTAGTGGTGGTGGTGTAGAGTGTTTTAGGAAAGAGTTAGAACATACGGGAGAGAATAGGGGGGTGATAGGAAGGGGTCAGGTGGGTTGGGTGAGAGTGGGTTAAATCCTTATCGGGTCGGGATAGGATTAACGAGTCGGATCCAAGTAGTCATGGTCAAGATTATAAATTAGGATTAAATAAATAGCCTATGGTTCCCTAGGTTACATAATAATAATTATAATGACCAAATAATAACTATGCTATATAACACGTATAGTAGATAACCATAATATGACCGAATCCTTATTTTAAGAAAAGGGGAGTCACACCTCTGTCAGGTAAAGCCATGCCAAAATTGGTCCTCTACTTCCTCTTCCTTCTTCCTAGTCCCAGCTCTCGGCTATGGCGACACGGTTCTCCAACATTAGCAACAAGTCGACGACGGCCTTGGCGATAGATCGACGCTCGGTCCATTAGCGAGCTCGTGTCTGTGGCAATGACACATCAAAGACATAGCGATATCGTCCACTTCCTTCCTCCTTATCGGTCGAGTTGTGGCCATGGCATCTGCAGCAGTGAGCTTTCGTTCGTCTGCTACAGTGCAGCAGGAGAGACAACGAGGCAGGCTCTGTTCTCAACTACGGTGAGTCGTTCTCCTTCCTGAAATCTTTGATTTGTTTGTCCGATCAAAATCTAATTATCAATGATCATAGGATTGGTTCGATGTAGAGGACTGTCATGTTCTTCAGCGACGAATTGAACGATCAGTACATGATAAATCGGTGAGTATACTTTGTTCTCTGTTGTTCGAATTCTCAAAATTTACTGCTAAGTGACCTACGTATGGGTGCAGCATTTGATTCACTATTCTTTGATCAATCGATATCTTGTACCCGCCTCTTCCGTTCCGTGGAGTAGCTTGGGGCTATTGAACGAAGTCGATCAAGTGTAATGGCTCTGCGATCGATCATCGGAGATTGAAATTGAATTTGTAAGTTGTCCCTATACCTTTTGCTTGATCGCATTCTTCTTCTACCCTAGAAATTTTGATCGGAGACAATAGATGACGGAATGTTTGACGGAGTGTTTGACGGAATGGTTTAACCAGTGCCTCTAACGGATTTTGGATACGAGAACGTCAGTGTCGGACGCGAAGTATGTATCTTCCCTTAGAAGCTGCACAGGTAATTCTGACACCTCTCATTTATGTGATTTTCGCAAGATCAACTGAGCAGGGATGTTGAGGAAGTACGAGCAATATGGAGTGTGTTTAATTCTGTAGAGTTCAGAAGGAGGAGGATCATATCGAACACATATTGTACTTGTAGAGATAAGGCTGCAAGTGTCCATTAACTGATTTTGAACAAATTTGAATCGAAGTGTTAATGTTTAGTAACCGTTGATTTGAACCAATGTCGTGTGTTAGTATTGATGTTCTAGGCCAGCTTAATTGAACCGATCCTTCTCATCTCAGCAAGAGATTTGATTGCTGGGCCGGGTCTAGGCTCAGGTTTGAGATTATATTATAGTCCAGCATGAGCTTTAGGGATGTCGTCTTTGAAGTAAAGGCAATTATGGACAATGAGGTTGGCTTGGACTGACCAAAGGTCGAATATAGAAAAAGAGATTTGTTTAGTGAGTAATAATGAATTAGCAAGTTTTTTGTTAGTAATTAAGACTTGTTAACTAGTTAAAGTCTTGGAGTTACTCTAAATGTTCTAAAACCTATTTCTCTTTCTTGATATTGATAGATCGCGGGAAAAGGCAAGTACATTACTCAGTTCTACTACCATTGCATGCATGCGCACATACACTTGTCATTGTTTTACTTGTTTCACTTGTTCCTGCGTTATTTACTTGCATTGCTTATCGTGTCGAGTGGGAACATTCTAAACATGTGATTAACTGATATTGGACAACTTATGCCTGATAGCATATTTTATATGTATGATGTCCATTATATGCATGACTAATAGCATTTCGTCAGATATGCCTGATTATTGCGTGACTGATAGCATTATCGTCAGACATGCCTAATTATTGCATAACTGATAGCATTATCGTCATACATGCTTGATTATTACGTACTGATAGCATTGTCACTAGACATGCCAGATTTACATGACTGATAGCATATTATTCATTTAATATGCCTGATACATATTAGTCCCCATATGTTGATAATGTCCAAATTGCACATGTTCACGTAGTTAGTGCATGCTATATTATTTCTCATATTTATCTGTCTTTCAGTTTCTCTTGCTTTACCTATTTCTTGATACTCTGTTGGTAAGTATTATTGAGTTATACTGTGTTTTGCTCCTTTCCTGACTGAATCATTGATTACTTGTCAGATTAGTTTCTTATAGTGTTGTGGTCAGCAGGGAGACCTAGCAGCAGAGTCACTCCAGATATTGAGATGTAGATTCATGTATAGGAGATTGACTGGATGTTTTTGAGTATATATTGTTGGTAGATAGTCTTCATATTCTTTACCGGCTTTGTACCTGGATATTCATGTATAAGCCTGTAATAATTGTATTGTGATCTATGATGATTAGTTATGGATAATTCGTGATAGACGTTGTGATGAAATATAAGATTATACTAGATAATGACTAGACCAGACGGCTGACTACCGCTATCAACGACAGTGTAGGCCCGGTATGACTCGATTTGTACCCGATTATTTAGGAGCGGGTCATGACATATTTTTGTGGCGGCCCATGTAGGTCTATCTAATGGTCCTTAAGACTAGAGTACCATTGGGAGCCTACGAAATAGGAAACTCATTGCTGCATAGGCCAATTATGTGATTATGTACACTTTACTATCTATAGCAATTTTTAAATTTTTTATGCCTTATAGTGTTCCCTATAAAAGTCGTGATTATAATTCCATGACATTTTGGGATTATCCTCCTCCATCAAATTCTAACATCCTTTAGGATCTAGGCTTCCTTGCTATTTAGAGATTAAAGTCAGATTTTCCAAACTCCTCCTTTAGCAAGCCTATTCATGGAACATTTCAATTTCTCAATTGGTTTAATCAAAATCTACTTCTCTACCTCTATTTAGAATCTAGAACCATTCACTATTTAAAGTTTTAACTCCTCATTTAGCAAGTTTATTGAATCTCTTAATAGCCATTTCAAACTTCTCCATTGATTTTGGTTAAGAATCCTATTTAATTTTCTCTAACCATTCCAAACCCAAGTATTTCACTTAGAGCAATAGAGCTCATGTACTAGCTAATTGTCTTCATCTTTTCCCTAAAACTATCTATTGGTCGTAAGGAATTATTTTTCCAAACTAATTCCAGTATCGGACAAATTTTCTAAGTAATTTCTAGGAGCCAATAACAATTCCATTCATAGGTTCTTCCACTCAAAAATTTACCATTTTTATTCACTCTAAATCCAACTCAATTAACCATAGTCGGATTTTGATCAATTTTGTGTATATAAGCTTCTGACTTCAATCATTGAGTATTAGAGAAAGGTTGAAGAACGGATACCACTTCTGGCTTAAATCAATCTGATGACTCTTTTCTACCTATTGATAGTCGATCCCTTGTTCTCAAGAACATATATTTATACTAATGCTACATGTCTTTCCTAGCGTGATTGAATCTTCTTAGTAAATCGTAAAACTTGCTTGATTTGAATTATCAAGGTGTTCCTTTAAAATTCCATAGAAAACTGTTGAAAGGATATTCGATAACCTACTATGGCGTGGCAGCCGCGCACTGCAGCCATTTATCTGAATCATGGACACTATGAGTTCACTGCAGCCAGTAGCGCACTGGTCAGGCATGGGCTCTATGTCAAAGTGCTTTCAGGTATGTATAGGTTTTCGAATGTTATTGAGACTATGTCCTAGATATCTCTTGTTCTGACCACTTAAGTTGTTCTATCAATATCGAATGGATAAAATTAAGAGATTATTTGGTATATATCATTCTTGGAGTCATAGGCCCAAGAGTTCACTGCAGCCAGATATACACTGACGGGACATGAATTTTAGGCAAAGTGATTTCGGATATACTTGGGTTCCGGATACTATTGAGACTATATCCATGCTCTAGATTTACCTTGTTTGGACTCTTATCACCATTGGGAAACCATATTAGAATTAGTTTTGATCAGTTTCTAACCTCAAGATTCTACTCCTAGAAACTCTCTGAGAGCTCTTCTAATACCATAGACAATAGGAATAAGGGTCCCTATATAAGTTCTACTTGAGTTTCCATAGAGTTTATTAAGATCATTTTACATACCTTTTGCCCAATCCCTTTCATGGCTCAAACTCAGGTGTGTTGTGTATTTTGTTGATAATTGCATATCTTTGGTAGCTATATTTATAAACACTTGCTAAATAGTTATGTATACTAAATAGCTAACATACATTTCATGGATGGCTGTGGATATAACTTTACAGGGAAGCATAGATAGTTACCTATCAGTAAAGACATCCTTCGGACCATAGTTAGACAGGTAAGGACAGAAGAGTAGTAGAGTAAGACCATCGGTAGGAAGGTTTGGTAAATCATTTTTGAAAGGCTTTTTAGTTTATTGCTTGTCCATGAGAAAGATGATAGAACTATTAGTGGTGATATCGAATTCATAAAGGAGAATGATGTTTTTGACTTTATGACTAAAGACAAAAGAAAAAGAAATTATATGGAATGATACTCAAATGAGGGTGAAGGAAGACTAAGATTTGATAAGATTCTCTCACAGATAAGGTGCAAATTAGAATTATAATCTGGATAACCAGAGAATATGAGAATACGGATCAAATGGAAAAACACTCGAAGGAATTAATTTTTGAAGATTTGATACATAAAGGATGGATATGACCATAGCATGACTGAAAAGGGAATAGTTGGCGAAGAATTAAGACCAGAACATGGGCAAACTCTTGGAATAGTTGATTAGTGATTAAAGAAAAGAAGGACCGTTCAGTTGAGATTTTGTTGGAAAATTAATGAACTTTGAGGATTCAAATTCTAGTCAAATTCATGTTAGAGACATAGAGGTTGAATATTGGAATAATGACTATTTTGATCATGTAGTAAAGATTTATACATGTTTGAGACAGGACGATATTTTAAAATTTATATTGGAAGATATTCAAATTTGATTCTGATTCAGTTAGAATTTTCGATTACATACATGGATCGGCTTATAAAGATTCCTTCCAAGGGCATTAATCAATGTGACTCTGAGATAGTAAGGTTAGAAAAGTGGAAGTTGATGTTAAAGAAATAGTTTATTTAAGGATAGTTAATTGGCAGATTATATGGAACGATTGGACGGAATTTGATTTAATCGGATAGGATGCATTCCTTGATCCCAAATAGAATTAGTTATAATGACTGGGCAGTTACCCTAGGTTCCTGGGTGCTGAGGGTTTAGCAAACTTAGAAGTTTGGTCTGTAGAGTGTTAGTGAGAATAGTTTCATTCTACATATCCTATATTGAATCACTTTTTGATTTCTTTATCTTCTTAATTGACCATCATTTGACCATTAATACATATTATCAGACTCCATCTTGGTCTTGATCATATTATTTTGATTATCTTCATTATCGTGCCTAAACCATTTAATCATTCTTTTAATCCTATTCTACGATCCGGTTGTATTAAATTCCTGATCATGCTTGAACGATTTTACTTCTCTTGGTTGTGATTAGACCTCTGATCATGTCTCACAAATTTCAATCATGATTTGATCATGTCTAAACTATGATCGTACATATATGATTTGTGCTTTATTTTAAATTCTTTAATCAATTCAAAATCTAAACAATTTGATCATTGATCATTCTTTAACTTGATTTATTTTTTGCTATTTCCAAATTCCTGCCGATTGCATCATCGATTATGCTCAGAAAATTTTTGGCCTACTGGTCGTAACTTTATTTATCATGCCTAAAAATTTGGTTCCTGGTTGTATACCTAACTTTGATTCTATCGTGCGTAAAATGGTATTGACTATGACTAATTAGTCATGACAATATAATTTATCTACCATGACTATTTGATCGTGCCTAAACCTTGGTTGTATCAAAATGATCTTTGATCATGATCATATTTATACGATCATATTTTTCATACCTGTGCCTAGATCATTTTGATTCTATTGACTAATTAAATTTTGATCATACTTAATCTTTTCGAATCATTTTGCTTGGTTATCGTGCCAAAATCGTGTCATTCCTTAAATTTCGAGGACAAAATTTTTCTAAAGTGGGTAGATTTGTAACTCCACTTTTTTCTATAATAAAGGAATTGGTCATTTTTCTATTTTCTATTTTATTATATTTATTAAACTTTTGTATTTGTTATCTTGAGTAATTATGTTCTACATATTTTATCAAGCCATCCTCTATTATTTAAACCAACTCATACTATTTTGAGTCTGGCCATTTGGGCCAACCCTTTCTTCTAACCTTTTAAGCCAACTAAAATTTTGCCACCCATTTGTTAGGGTTATATACTAAACGCATCACTTTTGTATTAACTTATCCTTAAATTTTGAACGAGAACCATATGGGCAAATATTTGCATATTGTATTTGTTGCAAGTGTTAATACAAGTGTCTGATATTCTATATTGTAGATAATATGGTGTGTGGTATCACACAGAATATCATATTATCAGTTCCCTATAGAATATATAAATAGTTCATAACCTAGATGGACTTGAACAATCCATTGGAAGGGTTGTAGTATAATCTGTATTAGTCTATCTTGACTATAGGTTTATACTAGTATACTTTATGTGTATTGAACAGGACCACTTGAGGTTGTTCTCTTTGTACTGACTATATAAGAGAACAAACACCTTTGTTATTATGGATGCTTGTTCGGATATAATAACAGACATATATATGCAGTGTGTATTACCTTGACTCATAAAAGAGTGAGATTAATTATGGGCCAACAACCTCTATGAATTGGGTAATAACATTGTATGTATGATGGACTATTGATTATAAAAAAATCTATGTCCCGATACGTCGGGCTGATGGGATCCCCTTAAGGAGCTCATAAGGATTGTCATGTAAACCCTGCAGGTGGATTATATCTGACATGACAGATGAAGTTGAGTGGTACTACTTAAGAATAAAAGATGTCGATCAATATAGTTGTCAGTAACTTAATTTGAACGACGGACATTCGATATCTTAAAATGGGGAGCCAAACGAGCATATAATAAAAGGAGCCCATAATCATAATTTGGGTTAGAAAGGTAGTGCAATAATAGCTCTCTAGTAGACCGAGCTATTGTCAATGAGCCTGGGTTGTGTGTTCGGACTGAATACGGGATACACAAATACGTTAGAAGACCTAACACCCTAATTTCTCCTCATGGTCCCTGCCGTAGCCTTATATATATCCTCTATTCTCTGGTCCTCATATACTTATCAAAAATAAGAAGCTTTCTCTAAATTTGTGATTTACGTAAGGAGATAATGGGAGGACAGCCAAGGAGAGAAAAGGTTGGGATATCGTCGCCCATACGACGTCCAACCCGAGGAAGGAATACGTGCAGAAGATCTTAGGGTCGTGACTACTCGAGATTACTAGGAATTGTTGTCTTCTTCCCGCCGCAGGTATAATTCGTGAACCCTAGTTTTCGCCTTTGAAGGATTAGAACATGTCTTAGATCTTCTAAACTTCCATCGATCAATACATACACCAAACTAAGGGTCCTGGGAATCCCCAGTTCCATCAATTGGTATCAGAGCCACTTTGGATCTGTGTATTGATTGATACATCCATGTTGTCCAATAAAACTTGCGTTGTGTAATACTCGGTTGATGTAGATTTGTTCGAACTCGGTTTTGCAGGCATCCTAGATCCAACTATTATGGTCCAATGCATATTTTGTTTGTGTTGTTTTAAACTACAGACATGTCGTAGATGTTGTTGTTTTGGATGTAATTAAAACCATGAGGGTTGATCGTACTTATAATTTTAATCTTTCAATCTAGATTGTGTGTGAACTCCTTCGGGATGCATAGGATTGATGTAATTTTAATTTATTTTGATCAATCGTGATGGCGGTGGCAGCTGTTTCTGACGTCGAACAAGATGCTGGTTTTAAGCAGTGCAGAGGCAGACGGATGATTTTCGATGAAGGAATCTACAGCCAAAACCTT
This sequence comes from Iris pallida, assembly GCA_029216955.1. Classification (NCBI taxonomy): domain Eukaryota; kingdom Viridiplantae; phylum Streptophyta; class Magnoliopsida; order Asparagales; family Iridaceae; genus Iris; species Iris pallida. The sequence continues at coordinate 5,519,199 of JANAVB010036619.1, forward strand.
TATAAAAAAATTCGGGCCGCTGCCCCGAACCCCGCGTGCGTAGCACCAGATTTTGGATTCGGATAGTTGAGGACGGAGCTAGAAAGATGACCATAATAGTTGGATATTTGTCTTCTGTTTGTTGTCATTTTGCTTTTTCTGATTATGCATGTTTATTATTTTATGGATATTTTTTATAAAAAAAACTAAGCCTTCATTAATAATGGACAATATGGACATAATATCAACTAGTAGAAAAACCCTCATTATTAAATAACTAAGTGGGAGAGGAAATTTATTTATTATAAATCCCATAGTGTCCATTACTGGTTTGTAGGTGATGTAATGCGTGTCGGCTTTAGTGCCTTCCTCCATATTAGATGAGTATAATTATGGATCACCTGTACAAACTTCCTTAGGGATAATTATAGAAAGTTACCTAATATGTGTTCACTTCTCCATCTGAAGGAACTCATTACAAGGTAATAGACTTAGTATTAAGTAATGGTATACACTTAGATACAAATAATGGTATCCTCCCCATCGGAGTCACTACTATTATTTGTATGACTAGAGCAAGACCAACATATTAATTTTATTTGTCATAATCTTATGTTGACATGATAGTAAAATTAATAAGAAAAATCTACTTGAACAAAGTTGAATTTGTATACATCCACACTATAGTGGCATGCTAAATTCATGGTGTTCAAGGTGTTGGTGAATTTCTTATTATTATTTTGAGGGAATCAATATTTAATTAATTCAAAAAGTTTTTTTTGCCCTGCATAATTTTCATTTATGTGATTCTCAGAATTTCAAAATTGGGTTTTTTCAGTCCACTTGTGGTTATTCTTAAAGAAAATAAACTTACTGGACCTAATTATATTGACTGAAAACGTAGACATTGTCCTGACTGCTGAGGAGTACAAATATGTACTTGTTGAGGAATGCCCACCTAAGCCTGATGCTAACTCTGATGAAGAGGTCAAAGAGGCTTATAAGAAGTGGAAAAAGGCAGATGAGATGGCACGATGTTACATTCTGGCATCTATGTCAAATGTACTGCAACATCAGCATCAGGCCATGGTCATAGCTTATGACATAATGTATAACCTCAAGAAACTCTTCGGACATCAAAGTAGAGCAGCTAGGCAGTTTGCTATGAAGTGTTTGATGAATACAAAAATGGTTGAAGGTACGTCAGTAAGGGACCATGTCCTCACGATGATGGGTCATCTGAATGAGATGGAGATCCTTGAGCTGAAATCGATGGGAAATCCCAGGTCGATATCATTCTCGGGACTCTACCTAAAAGTTCTGACAATTTTTGCCTTAACTACAATATGAATAAAAGGTTGTATAGTTTGGCAAAACTTGCAAGAAAGCTACAGGATGCTGAAGATCTCTTTAGGCAAAGTGGTCATATTTTTGTTTCTGAAAAGGCTTCTACTTCTAAGCTAAAAGGCGGTAAGAAGAAGATAACATTCAAAAACAAGAAAACTCAACAAAGAAGGGCATGGGACCTCAAGGCACTGTGAAAAAGCTGAAAGGCAAATGTTTCAAGTGCAAAGGGTCAGAACATTGGAAGAGTGATTGTCCACTTCTCAAACAAGGGAACAAAGAAGGTATATCTCATTTACTAGTAGTTGAAACATGTTTAGAGATGTTATCTACCAACACCTGGTGTGTAGATACATGAGCCACTAATCATGTATGCAGTACTTTGCAGGGGTTCCAGGAAACCAGGCGTCTCAGTGATGGAGAGATATGCTTGTTCATGGATGACACTACAAAAATAGCGGTCGTTGCATTAGAAGATGTTACTTTATCTTTTGGTAGAAATAAGTCTTTGACATTGAGAGATTGTCTTTATGCAACTTCACTTAGAAGAAATTTAATTTCTGTTTCTATATTATTTAAGGATAGATATTCAGTTTATTTTAATGACAATATTCTTGTTAGAAAAAATTAACATTTTATTTGTTCTAGTGTATTAGTTGATAATTAGTATGTCATTAATCCTATTTTGCCCACAATGCAACTTATGGAAATGTATAATATGTCATCTAACTTAAATAAGAGAAAAAAACCTTCTTTTATGAACCAAACATATCTTTGGCACTTGCGTTTAGGCAATATTAAACCAAGAAGGATTCAAAGACTGGATGAAGATGGATCTTTGAGTTCAATGGAAGTTGTCACGACCCGCACCCGCTTTTGGGTTACGAGTACGTGTCCAAGCACAGCCTACGCCGCAGTGTCGGCGGTAGTACGCTGTCTATGATAAGCATTATCCATACAAGTACACAGTTCACATTTATCATCCACAACTAAGTTGTAACAAAAGATTAAACTCAAGTCTCAATAAATAATTTAAAGAAAGATCCACTATAACTTAGCTAGTCTCGGGAACAAACCCCTAAAATAAATATAAAACCACTGAAACTAAAGTTCGCTAAGCTCACTAGCTAAGAATAACACGAAAAAGCATAAGAAAGAAATATGCTACTCCGTATCAGTAGAAGTAACCGGCATATTGGTAACGCCAGTGTCACCAAGATACGTATCATAAATCTCGGGGCAAACTATGTCGTCTAACGCTGAAGAACAGTTATCCAGTCAAGAATGGAGCAAGATCACCATAAAACTACACTACACAATATAATATACAAGCAAGCAAAATAGCAATAAAGAAAATATGAATATGATATGATACAACAGAGACCACTATATCTTGGAAAACAGTTCAAGAGTACAATTATGACATGGAACAGTTGAAGGTATAATCAAGACATGAAGACAATACAAGAGAACGATGAATATAAGACAAACCTCTGGGCAAAATGTCAACACGAAATAAATTACGTATACTGTGTGTTTTAGAATACAAGTATTCCACATGTGGACGGGTTAGGATATCCGGCAGTCGGTACGTGAGGTGCAATGACCGCTATCAACATTGACATTGGGAAAAAATTGTACATTGCATAGACCACATGCATACTAGTTGTATTCTCCCTCCCGACTCTCGTACAAGTAAACAAGATCACTTTAACATTAAATTTAACTTTAAACATTGAACATTGAAGATAGAACATTGAACGAAAAACATTAAGTGAACATGTATGGTTATGGTAACAAGTATAACTCTCGTGCACCAATGATATAGAAGATAAGACTATCAATTTAAGAAAAAGAATAACATGCAGCATAAAATAAAGGCAACATAGCTCATAGTGATACTTGCCTTGCTCCGCTAGATGATGAAGTTACAACTCAAACATCTTAGACCGATCTACCCCGTCACATAAATAACCATCAGTTGGATTATGAAAATCCTACTCTAAAAATCCTAAAAAGTGGCTACTAGTTTAACATAACTAATCATATTTAATTCAAAAATAAATCATGTAAAACCTAATTTAATATAATATAATTCTGGAATTAAAATTAAATACTAATTTTTAGCCAAGGAAGATCATAGTTTCCAATTTGGAACCCATGGTACGCAAATCGAGGTGCATCGATGATTAAATAGCCAAACAACATAAACACTATGACTTGAGTGCATAACCTAGTATATTTCAGCACTACGAGTGCACTGGAATCGACCGTGCCACAAAATCACGCTTTGGTCAAAAGATATCGCTGTTATGGCTATCTATGACCAAATCGGTGATTTATTGACAAAACTAAGTTCTACGAATTAATAAAAATAATGGATTAACTAATTAATTTTTGGATAAAATATATGCCATAAATCTCTATGTTATCTTACCGAAACTTCAAACGGTTCATGATTCGGATTCCTGGTTCTCCCGGAATCTCGAAAACACCAAAATGTGTCAAATTTCTGACAACTAGCACTCTACGAATTTTTCAGAAATTTAGGTTCCGAAATTACAAAAAAAATTAGATATTCAGAAATTATACCTCAATATGCTTCCAATAAAAAAAACGACGTGTGAAAAGCTCTTCTGGTTTGGCGGCAATCACTTCGGGAAGTTGAAGGACTCCCAGATGAAACCTCTCTCAAAATCGGCAAGAATTTAATTAGGGTTTCGAATATTATATATATATATATATATATATATATATGACAGAGAGAGGCGGTGCTGACTCATTCTGGCGCCGACAGGTGGGCCAGGGGGTGGTTGACTGTGCTGATGACAGTATAATTAATTATTTAATTACAGAAAATCATTACAAATTTATTTTAAGTCCAAATAAATCAAAATAAATTGCAAAATAAATCCAAAAAAAATCCTAGAAAATTATAAAAAATATTTCTAAGTGTCTAGAATCTAAATAAAATATTTTAACATAAAATATCATCGTGTAACCTCGCAGTAAATTCCAAAAACCTATAAAATGTAAATTCTATATGTTTTAATTATCTAAAAATTCTAAAAAAATCCAAAAAAATCCTAGAATATTCTAGAAAATATTTATAACCTAGTAAAGCCTAAATAAAATATTGGGTCCCAAAAATAACTCCGAATGGTTATATGGTAAATCATGAAAGTCAATAAAATATATAAATCCTCACAAAATAAATATTTAAAAATTATCTAAAATATCTAAAAATCATTATAAAATAGCTATAGAATGTTTATATCACCAATCTAGAGGCTATATAACCATAAGATGGTCCTAACTTACCTGTGGGCATAGGCATGACATCTATCATCATAGAAATCAACCATAATCTAATCAAATAAAATTTAAAAATAAATCCATAAATTTTTAATCGGGGTGGCAGATGCCACATACTATCCCCCTTAAAAATATTTTTGTCCTAAAAAATAAACACACAAGTTTATACATAAATATAGTAATATATGCAAGCAATCTTCTATGACAATCTAATAACAATTCTTATCATAAGTCATGGGAGGGTCATTATTGAAAAAGAAATCAAACTATCATGGCCATAGGGAAATACTTCGTGTCTTCGATTGCTTGTTTTTTTGAAATATGTGACAAAAAACAATAAGAGTTCAAGGGAGATGGGATCGATTTGCAAATATGGGTTTAAAGGACGATTGGATAGTTCAAATGGGAGTTGTCAAGATCGTTGCGGTTGAGATCCTAGAGAAAAAATTTAACTATATCTCAATCCATGTAGAATAATCATGCGAAGAGCGAACCAAGTGTACTAGGTTGATCAGACCATCATGCACCGGTTCTGATTAGCCAATACATTAGTGGACATGCCCAGATAACATATGTCTTGAATAAGCTCGATAAATGGATGAGCTTGCAAAACTAGGCTATTATAGCAGTATTAGTCAAGATAGTTCGAATTATGAGTACACGAGAAGATGAAGAAGGTGTGAATAGTTCAAGTTCTTCAAATAAAATCTAAACTCATCCGGTGTTTGTGCATATGCATTCGTCCTATTGTCTTCTTGTCTAAGGCCGTGGTTAAGGTCAAAAGGAGTATTAGGTCGTGAGTCATTCTACCCAACTTATACGAGTTAAACTAGTAATATGATGGAACAATGGAACATGTCTACCTAGCATGAGTCACCTTCCTAACCTTTATCAAGCACGAAAGAAGGGATAAGAATTACAATAGAAGGAATCAAGCAAGATCTAAATCAAGGAAGTCAGACGAGAGTTCGAAAATAGAATCGAGGAAGAAGGTTAGGTATATGGATGAGATCCTAGACTCTAATACTATATGTGGATGATGTAACTCTCCTAGAAGTTATTCTAAGTCATATCTTCAATTCTATTTGCAGGCTCACACCTCGTACAACTAAGTTGAAGTACGAACCGTGAGTTCGCAACCTTATGTGAAATCGGACCTGCATGGTCCTAACTTACGAGTATGTGTCCAAGCCCACCCTACGCCGCAGTGTCGGAGTTAGTACGTTGTCTAAGATAAGCATTATCTATACAAGTACATAGTTCACATTTATCATCCACAACTAAGTTGTAACAAAAGATTAAACTCAAGTCTCAATAAATAATTTAAAGAAAGATCTACTACAACTCAGCTAGTCTCGGGAATAAACTCGCTAAAATAAATAGAAAACCACTGAAACTAAAGTTCGCTAAGCTCACTAGAAAAGAATAACATGAAAAAGCATAAGAAAGAAATATGCTACTCCGTATTAGTAGAAGTAACCGGCACATTGGTAACGTCAGTATCACCAAGATACGCATCATAAACCTCGGGACAAACCACATCGTCTAAAGCTGAAAAATAGTTATCTAGTCAGGATTGGAGCAAGATCACCATAACACTACGCTACACAATATAATATACAAGCATGCAAAATAGCAATAAGAAAAAGATAAATATGATATGATACAACAGAGACTACTATATCTTAGGAAACAGTTCAAGAGTACAATTATGACATAGAACAGTTGAAGGTATAATTAAGACACGAAGACAATACAAGAGAACGATGAATATAAGACAAACCTCTGGGCAAAATGTCAACACGAAATAAATTACGTATATTGTGTGTTTTAGAATACAAGTGTTCTGCATGTGGACGGGTTAGGACATCCAGCAGTCGGTACGTGAGGTGCAATGACTGCTATCAACATTGACATTGGAAAAAAATTGTACATTACGTAGACCACATGCATACTAGTTGTATTCCCCCTACCGACTCTCTCACAAGTAAACATGATAACTTTAACATTAACTTTAACTTTAAATATTGAAATTGAACATTGAAGATAGAACATTGAATGAAAACATTAAGTGAACATGTATGGTTATGGTAACAAGTATAACTCTCGTGCACCAATGATATAGAAGATAAGACTATCAATTTAAGAAAAATAATAACATGCAACATAAAATAAAGGTAACATAGGTCATAGTGATACTTGTCTTGCTCTGCTGGATGATGAAGTCACAACTGAAATGTTGTAGACCAATCTACCCCGTCACATAAATAACCATAAGTTAGATTATGAAAATCTCACTCTAAAAATTCTAGAAAGTGACTACTAGTTTAACGTAACTAATCCTATTTAATTCTGAAATAAATCATCTAAAACATAATTTAATATAATACAATTCTAGAATTAAAATTAAATATTAATTTTTAGCTAAGGAAGATCATAGTTTCCAATTTGGAACCTGTGGCACACAAATCGAGACGCATCGATGACTAAATAGTCAAACGACACAAACTCTATGACTTGAGTGTGTACTCTAGTAGATTTTAGTACCACGAGTGCACTGGAATCGACCGTGCCACAAAATCACGCTTTGGTCAAAAGATATCGTCGTTATGGCTATCCATGACCAAATCGGTAATTTATTGACAAAACTAAGTTCTATGAATTAATAAAAATATTGGATTAACTAATTAATTTCTGGGAAAAATATATGTCATAGATCTCTGTGTTAGCTTTCCGAAACTTCAAACGATTCATGATTCGGATTTTTGGTTCTCCCGGAATCTCGAAAACACCAAAACATATCAAATTTCCGACAACTAGCACTCTACGAATTTTCTAGAAATTTAGGTTCAAAAATTACGAAAATAAATTATATATTCAGAAAATATACCTCAATACTCTTCGAATAAAAAAATGGCGTGCGAAAAGCTCTTCTGATTTGGCGGCAATCACTTTGGGAATTTGAAGGACTCCTAGATGAAACCTCTCAAAATCGGCAGGAATTTAATTAGGGTTTCGAATATAATAATATATATATGAGAGAGAGAAGCGGTGCTGACTCATTCTGGCGTCGACAAGTGGGCCAGGGGGTGGTTGACTATGCTGATGACAGTATAATTAATTATTTAATTACAAAAAATCGTTAAAAATTCATTTTAAGTCCAAATAAATCAAAATAAATTACAAAAAAAATCCAAAAAATTCCTAGAAAATTCTAGAAAATATTTCTAAGTGTCTAGAATCTAAATAAAATATTTTAACACAAAATATCATCGTGTGACCTTGCAGTATATTCTAAAAACTTATAAAATATAAATTCTATATGTTTTAATTTTCTAAAAATTCTAAAAAAATCCAAAAAAATCCTATAATATTCTAGAAAATATTTATAACCTAGTAGAGCCTAAATAAAATATTGGGTCCCAAAAATAACTCTTAATGGCCATATGGTAAATCATAAAAGTCAATAAAATATATAAATCCTCACAAAATAAATATTTAAAAATTATCTAAAATATCTAAAAATCATAATAAACTATAAAATAGCTATAGAATGTTTATATAACCTATCTAGAGGCTATATAACCATAAGATGGTCCTAACTTACCTGTGGGCATAGGCATGACATCCTATGATCATAGAAATCAACCATAATCTAATCAAATAAAAATTTAAAAAAATCCATAAATTTTTAATCGGGGTGGCAAATGCCAGAGAAGTGGAGGCACTACCAGTCTGGGAATCCTGCTTGGAAGGTAAAATAACCAAAAGCTCTTTTACGGCAAAAGGGTATAGGGCCAAAGATGTGCTGGAATTGGTTCATTCTGATTTGTGTGGACCTATGAATATCCAGGCTAGAGGTGACTTTGAATACTTTGTCACATTTATTGACGATTATTCAAGGTATTGATACATTTATTTGATGCACTATAAGTCTGAGTGCTTTGAGAAATTCAAAGAGTACAAGTCTGAAATGGAAAAACGTCATGGAAAATGTATCAAGTCACTACGATCAGATCGTGGTGGCAAGTATGTCTTTGGAGAGTTTAGTGATTATTTATCAGAGGCTGGGATTACATTCAAATTGACTGCACCTAGGACGCCCCAGCAGAATGGTGTAGCCGAAAGAAGGAATAGAATCTTATGGAGATGGTTAGATCAATGATGAGTTATTCGAATTTACCAGATTCGTTTTGGGGATATGCCTAAAGACTGCAGCTAATATTTTGAACTTGGTTCCTTCTAAGTCAGTACCTCTTACTCCCACAGAGCTGTGGATTGGGCGGAAGCCTAGTCTGAAACATGTTAGCATTTGGGGTAGTCCAGCATATGTGATCAATGGGAAATTAGATAAGTTGGAATCTTGTACAGAAGTATGCCTGTTTGTAGGCTATCCAAGAGGAACGAAAGGAGGTTTATTTTATAGTCCTAAGGATCAGAAGGTTATTGTTAGCACCAATGCCCGATTCTTAGAGGAAGAATATGTGATGAACCATAAACCCACAAGTAAAGTTGTTCTAGAAGAACTGAAATGTGAGACACTAAGTACTTCAGTACCAACAGTACAAGAGGATGAACCACAAATAACTGCACAACGTGTCACAAATGTTACACCACAACCAATAGTGCCTCGTCATAGTGGGAGGGTTGTGATACAACCTGATAGATATATGTTCTTGGATGAATCGTCAGACTTCGTCCCTGAGGAACAAGATTATGATCCCTGTACCTATAACTAAACACTCCAAGATAAAGATGCAGAGTTTTGGCAAAAAGCAATGATATCTGAAATAGAATCTATGGATTCCAATCAGGTCTGGGAGCTTATAGAACCACCCGTTGGTGTAAAAGCCATTGGATATAAGTAGATCTATAAGAGAAAAAGAGGATCATACTGTAAGGTTGAAACCTTTAAAGCTCGGCTTTTTGCAAAAGGTTTTACTCAAATAGAAGGTATCGATTATGAGGAAACATTTTCGCCAGTAGCCATGCTTAAGTCTATCCGGATTCTTTTATCTATTGCAACTCATCGCGACTATGAGATTTGGCAAATGAATGTCAAGACAGCTTTCCTTAATGGAAGTCTTGAGGAAGACATCTATATGAAGCAACCAGACGGGTTCATTGAAAAGGGCCAAGAGCATCTTGTTTGTAAGCTCAAGAAGTCTATTTATGGACTTAAGCAAGCTTTCATATCTTGGAACATATGTTTTGATCTGGTGATAAAATCCTATGGATTTGATCAATGTCAGGATGAATCATGTGTATACCGAAAGTGTGACGTAAACGTGGTTGTATTCCTAGTACTTTACGTAGATGACATCTTGCTTATTGGAAACAATGTGAATGTGTTATCTGATATAAGGGTATGGTTATCCAAACAGTTTGATATGAAGGACTTGGGAGAAGTAGGTCACATCCTACGGATCAAAGTTCTACGAGATCACAAGAAAAGGATGTTGGGCTTGTCCCAAGCTTCCTATATCGATATTGTGCTAACTCGTTTCAATATGCAAAATTCTAAGAAAGGTTGTTTACCTTTTAGGCATGAAATTACTCTATCAAAGGAGCAGTATCCAAGGACACCTAAAGAGATAGAGAACATAAAAGCAGTTTCTTATGCTTCAGTAGTAGGAAACTTAATGTATGTAATGCTATGTACGAGACTAGACATATGGTTTGTCGTTGGCATGGTCACCAGATATTAGTCTAACCCAAGACAAAAGTACTGGACTGCCGTAAAGCATATTTTGAAGTACCTGAAAAGGACTAAAAAGTATATGCTAGTTTACCAGACATATAGTTTAGTTTCCTTGGGGTATACAGACTCATATTTTCAGTCAGATAGGGATTCTAGAAAATCTACCTAAGGTTATGTATTTACTTTGGGAGGTGGAGCCATTGTGTAGAGGAGTATTAAGCAAAAATGTATTGCTGATTCCACCATAGAAGTCGAGTATGTGGCAGCCTCTGAGGTAGCCAAAGAAACGGTTTGGCTCAGAAACTTCATGTTGAACTTGGATGTGGTACCTAGTTTGCCTAAGGCTATTACACTTTATTGTGATAATAGTGGTGCAGTTGCAAACTCGAAGGAACCACGAGCCCATAAGACAAATAAACACATTGAGCGCAAGTACGACCTGATACGAGATTTCGTAATGAAAGGAAAATTGTGATCAAGATAGCATCAGCTGACAACGTAGCTGATCCATTTACAAAGAGCTTACCATCTAAGGCTATTGATAGTCATGTTGAGGAAATGGGAGTCAGATGTGTAGTAGCATGGCTTTAAGTATAAGTGAGAAATTTGTAACAGTATACTGAAAAGCAATGCTTTGAGTATAAGTAGGAGATTGTTAGGGTTATTATCACGCCCCAGAACCAGAATACTGAAGAGAGGGGGACAGACACAGCCAGCTATATATATTGAAGTGAATCCTACCTCGCAATACGGTCACGGATGTCTAAATGTATGAGGGTTTATCTACAAGCAAACAGTCTCTTATGGTAAAGTACAAGCCTAGGGTCTCAATCTCAAGCAAGCAAGTAATGTAACAAGATGGTAGATCATCAGACATACAAGGTAAGGCGTCCCAAACATTATATAGTCAGATGATCATGAAGCTAGTCATACAATACGGAGACTAGCAAGTGTTTAAGTCATATATGATCAACCCTAAGATTTGTCAATCATGTTACAGCCTTTAGGCAGACATGAATGTAAATTCAACACGAGCTAACACTTGCTCGGCGGCTAAACGCCTCAAAAGAATAATTTATAATAGAATGGAAGAGAAAATAAAACCCACTCGTTGCCAGGGTTGCATCTAGTGTTCACCATCTGGCTGAAAGGCTGGGAGATCCTCGAGAGCTACTCCAAAATCTGGCCGTACAAAACCAGCTGGGTCAGACCCCAGAAAGAGCAAGTGCCACAACGAAGGTTTCACTTAAGAACTAAAACCAGCATATTAGCACATAAAGACATAAATGATAACGAAAGACATGAGTTAAAAATAGGGTAATAAACGATAAGATAATTGAGAGACTATTCCGGTAACCAAGTTACAACCCGTAAACCAAACAAGGACCGGGATTGTAACCCTTCAGCTGAACAGAACTTAGTCTCTGACCGATTATCGATCAAGCGAAGCATAAACGGTAACGTGCTAAAATAACCATAGACTGACCTTGCCTAGGTAAGACTACACGGGACTCCATCCATCAATCATGGCCAAGCAATGAGTACGTCTTGATACTTTAACTAACTAGGGTTATCACAAGCTTAGTTACTAACAAGATGCATCAAGATGTTCCAACAGCCACAAGACTGTAGACTTAATCCAGGTTATCTAGTCGCATGTTGAGAGAGTTGGATTAGGTGACTTGGGGGTGCAACACATGATAGTATGCTGGAAATGTGCCCTACTTGACGGTAGGCTACAAGTCCAATTAGAGGGCCCAGATAACGGGACTGCTTGCAGCTGGAAAATCTCTTCATGGACTACTTGATCAATCTTGTCATTATCCTAGTCAGATTCAGTATGAATCCATGACCGTGGTAACCATGAATCTATGTTCTATACATGATGCAAGACGAGACATGTAGCTTATACAAGCACAACTATCCACGGTGTCAAGACAAGAGTTACTTAGCGAGTCAAGATAGTCGTCGCAACAACATATCAAAATTTATCATGTTAGGTTACTTATCAAGATTTTTTGTCAAGAGTGCACCTCAGCGGTCCACTATCAAGAATTATCATGTCAAGTTACTTGTCAAGTGTGCACCACGATGGGTCACTATCAAGAGTTATCATGTAAAGTCATATTGTCATATCGTTTTCATGTAAGTGCACCATGGCGAGCTACTATCAAGGAGCTTGTTAGAGAGTATACGTGCTATACCAAGATCATGTTTAATGCTTAGAGTACATGTGCAACATGGAAAAGAACATTATATGACTAGTCCAGTAAAGAGTACAAACAAGTCACAATTTACACTAAAGACCATGGGGACAAATACGGACATTTGCAAATGATGGCACAAAGGGTCAATGGGGTGTCATGAAGAGCATGCACCCAAATTGCATGAGCTGGTAGTGGCATGCGCCCTAGGCTATGCGCCTAAAGGCATGCACCCATATGTATGCGCCTAGGACTTCACATATTATGTAGGGCATATGCTATTGAAGGAATGCACAAGAGACTGCATGTGCCCATGGCCTATGCGGCCACAAGCATGCGCCTATAGTCTATACGCCCACATGAGTGAGGCAGGGAGCAATGGGAGGCTAGGTTAGGAGCCATCTGTACTGGCCATGTGGGCACATAATAAGGTCTATGCACCTACAGCAAAGGGGCACTATGACTTAACACATACTTGAAGTTATGTGCATAAGCCACAAAAAGTTATGGTCGTATATAAAGCCATGCGCCCACACTGAGGGAGGCAGGGAGCTTGGGCGCATATAAAGGGCTATGCGCCCAAGGCTGAAGTCGCTGTGGGCGCATAAAATGCCATACACCCACACTGTTCTTCTTCTCCAACCCGAGAAGAACCATGGAATCCATAAACTTCTAAGGTCCATAAATCACCCAAAATGATTCGAAATCCGAGTTTTCAAAGGTCCAGTTTGGGTAAAATCAAATTTACTACAATATAGAATAATCAAAACTTGAAAACAAAAAAGTTTGAGAGATCAAAACCCAAAAAAACCAAAATTTGAGAAAACTTAGATCTACAAGTTTTAATCCACCAAAACCAAAAGTGCTAAGTACCAAAGAGTCTTAGAAGCTTGTAGAAAAGACAATAGAACAATAGAAATGGAGTTCCTCCATGAAGCAAGTTGCACTTGCCTAAGGTGGTTGGAGAGAATTAATGGAGAAGAGAAATAAATGAAAGATTAATGAGGAGAGAGAGAGAGAGGAGTTGGGTTATAAAGGGGGGTTTATCATGATGAACTACTTGGCCCAAACCAAGCCAAAATAAACCAAGACCAAACCAAGCTAGACAAGTCAAAATACGGGTCGGGATTTCGTACACGTATACTGAAAATTTGTATAACAGAAAACGGGAGTGACAACTCTACCCACCTTAAAAGAATTCCGTCCCCGGAATTTAATCAAGAGGTTAGACATTTCATGGCAATCTTACACTAATCATGAGCAATGTATGTCTAGCAGTTAATCAAGCAATCATTCATACAAGCAAGGATTTAAAAGCATAAGCCAAAAGAAAGACATTATACCTTATGAGTCAAACAGGTGTGGATATCGCGATCAGATATCATCCTCATGCTTCCACGTTGACTCCCCCAAAGAGTGATGACCCCAAACAATACGGACTAAACTAATAGTCTTATTCTTGAGTACCTTCTCTCTCATGTCCAATATGGATACGGGCCTTTTCTCATACGAAAGGTTGGTACCAACAACAAATTCCAAATTATCAAGGACATGACTCGGATCTGAGATATAGCATCACAATTGGGATATATGAAAGACGTCATGTACCTCACGTAACGACGGCAGAAGAGCGAGACGATAGAACACATCACCTACCCGCTCAAAAATGTCGAACGGCCCTATATACCTAGGACTAAGATTTCCCCGTATGCCAAAACGAATGACGCCATGGGTAGGAGAGATCCTAAGGAATACGTGGTCGACGATAGAAAATTCAAGAGGACGTAGATGAGAATCGGCCCAATGACACTGGCGATCTTGGGTAACTCGAAGATGATCTCTGACTTGTCTGACCACCTCAATAGTCCATGTAACCATCTCTGGACCAAGCATCTGCCTCTCGCCGATATCATCCTATGCTAACGGGGATCTTCACTTCCTGCCGTACAAGGCCTCAAAGGGTGTCATGTAGATACTGGCATAGAAACTATTGTTATAGAAGAACTCTACGAGATGCAGGTGATCTTCCCACGAACCACCGAAGTCGAGTGTGCATGACCGAAACATATTTTCAAGAGTCTGGATCGTACGCTCTGACGGACCATCTGTTTACGGATGATAAGCTGAACTGAACTTAAGACGAGTCCCCAAGCTCTCCTGAAGACTTCGCCAAAAGTACGATGTAAATCTTGAATCTCTGTCGGACACAATACTGATTAGTACTCCATGCAATCTGACTATCTGCCTGAGGTACATCTCTGCTAGCCGATCCGTCGATTGACTAATCTTGAAAGGGAGAAAATTAGCTACCTTGGTGAGTCTGTCAATGATAACCCAGATAGCATCTCTCCTAGCTGGGGATTTAGGTAACCCAGTTACAAAATCCATGGTAATGTGCTCCTATTTCCTCTCTGGGATCGGTAAAGGGTAAAGAAGTCCAGCTGGCCTCTGATGTTAAGCCTTAACTTGTTGGCAAACTAAACAACAAGAGACAAACTCGGCTATCTACCTCTTTATGCCATTTTACCAAAAATGCTGACAGATATCGCGATACATCTTCGTACTATCTGGATGAATTGAATACTGTAAATTGTGAGCCTTTGCCATGATCTCTTGCCTGATATCACCACTGGGTACACAAAGATGCCTTCCACGTCGAAGTGTACCGTCCTCATGAATACATAACTCTGCTCTCCGTCCTGCTACACATTCTGTCCTAAGCCGCTGAAGCTTAGAATTCGTTGACTGAGCTAACCTAATCCTCTCAACTATAATGGACTGAACTTGTATACTGGCCATCAATGCCACATTGGTAGGAAGAACAACTTCAATACCCATGCTTTGAAGATCTGATAACAACTCTGGCTGTGCTATTAGAAAATAAACTCCGGCTCTTCTGCTCAATGCATCTGTAACAATATTGGCCTTCCCAGGATGATACTGCAGGTTGATGTCATAATCCATAAGTAGCTCTAGCCATCTCCTCTGATGCATGTTAAGATCCTTCTGGGTAAACACATACTTAAGTCTCTTATGGTCGATGAAAAATCTTCACCCAATCTCTATACAAATAATGCCTCCACAACTTGAGTGTGAAAACCACCGCTTCTAACTCAAAGTCGTGAGTCGGTTAATCTCTCTTATGATCACGAAGCTGACGTGACGCATAAGCTACTACCTTACTATGCTGCATCAGGACGCATCCCAATCCCTTGCTGAAAGTGTCACAATAGACTGAAAATCCTCCAGTCCTATCTGGAAGCGTGAGAATGAGTGTTGTCATTAATCCTGCTTCAACTTCTCAAATAAACTCTGATGCTCTATTGTCCAAGCAAACTGCATATCCTTGTGGGTCAACTGCGTCAATGGTGCTAAAATCTGAGCAAAATCTGATACAAACTGTCGATAATAGCCAGCCAATCCTAGGAAACTCTGAACTTCTGCAACAGTTCTGGGTACTGGCCATGTCTCTATGGCCACTATCTTCTGGGGGTCAACTTCAACTCCACCTCTGGTGATGATGTGACCTAACTACGAGATGTGATCCAGCCAAAACTCGCACTTACTGAACTTCGCATGCAACTGTTGCTCCCTGAGAATCTGAAAAACTGTACGAACATGTTGCTCATGCTCTGCCTCATTCTTGCTATAGACTAAGATGTCGTCCATAAACACTATCACGAACTGGTCCAAATAGGGCATGAAGATACGATTCATGAGGTCCATGAATACGGTTGGTGCATTGCTCGCTCCAAATGGCATAACAAGGAACTCCCAATGTCCATATCTAGATCTGAATGTTGTCTTCGGGATGTCTTGCTCTCTGACTCGGATCTGATGGTATCCTGACCGCAAGTCAATCTTCGAGAATACCGTCGCTCCTCTGAGTTGATCAAATAAATGATATATCCTTGGTAGAGGATATCTGCTCTTGATTGTTACAGAGTTTAAGGTACAATAATCAACACATAATCTTGATATCATATCCTTCTTTTTTACAAGAAGTATCGGGTCTCCCAAGGTGATCCACTAGCACGAATGAATCCCTTGGTTCTAAGTTCTTTAATCATCTTGTACAAGATCTCTAACTCTGAAGGTGTCATCCTATAGACTCCCTTGACACTGGTATCGTCCCTAGCAGCAAATCAATGGTGAACTCTATCTCTCTCGGGACATGCCTGGAAGCTCTTCGAGAAATACATCAGGAAACTCTTCTACTACTCTAGGAAACTAAACTGCTACTGCTACTCCTACTGCCATCCGCAATACTGGTGGAGAAGGTTCTACTTCGCATCTGAAAAATGAAAACTCCGGTTCGACGGGAATACCAAAAATAATCCAGCCAATATGGCAGTCTATTCTTGGATATTGATCTTCAACCAATCCATTCCTAGGACCACATCATAGTCGACCATCGGAAATTCTATCAATCTAGCGGAAAACTCTCTACCGCTAACTAGGGGTGAGCATTATTCGGTTTTGGACTGAAAACTCAACCGAACCGAACCGAATAAGAAATTCGGTTCGATTTTAAAAAAATTCGGTTCGATTTTGGTTTTGAAAATATTAGATTTTTTTATTCGGTTTCGGTTTCGGTTTTGGGATTCGGTTTCGATCCAAAACCGAAAACCGAATAAGAAAATTTAGTTTATATATATACATATATATATATATGTGTGTGTGTGTGTGTGTGTGTGTGTGTGTGTGTGTGTGTGTGTGTGTGTGTGTGTGTGTGTGTGTGTGTTAATTATAGGTATATACTAAATATATATAGGTATAGGTTATAGGTATATACTAAATATATCTAGGTATATTTAGTTATTATATATATTAACAAAAAAATACACAAAAAACCTAAAAACTGAATAAACCAAAAACCGAACCGATTTAATTCGGTTCAGTTCGGTTCGGTTATTGACCAATTCGGTTCGGTTTCAGTTTTGCTTATTCGGTTTCGGTCCAATTCGGTCTTTGCTTATTAGGTTCGGTTGGAACCGAATAAACCGAATGCTCACCCCTACCGCTAACTATGATTCGACATGAGGAAAAGACTATATCTACTCCCACAAGACCGTTACTAGTAAGTATATTGAGCCTTACTGATAATGACTCGGGCTCCAGTCCTATCCGTGTTACAAATCGTGCAGACATAAATGAATGTGATGCATCTGAATCAAATAGTACTGATGTTGAAAAAGAGTTAACGAGAATGGTACCTACCACCACCTTACCTGATGCCAATTCTTCTGCTACGGTCAGAGCCATAGCCTCTCCTTGTCCTCTTGGTGCTGGTCCCCTCTGCTGGAAACCTCACTGCCAATTCTGAACGTAGGCTTGGACATACTGCTGAGCCTAAGGCGGCAATGGCCTCGGAGACTGGTACTGTTGCATCATTGGTGCTAGACCCCTAACCGATGGACGAGTTAAGTTTTATGACGATGAACTGGCTCTATTCGGACAGGACCCTATCTTATGGTCTGGTGCCCCACAAGCCAAGGACAATCCCTGTGCTCTGCGATATTCTGATACTACATGTACTGGCTTTCCACAATAAGAGCAGTCCATTACAGAAGACTACTTTTGCTTCTGCTACTGAGGATACGTCGATGTCGAGTGCTAAACCGAAGAAGTTGTGATCGCCCTACTAGGAGCTCCAATAGTCAAAGTCCTAGCTGCCAGGGCTGATGTTGATGACTGGAACATCTATCCATGAGACCTCTTCCGTCCTCCGCTTCTATCTACAATCCTCTGTGAAGTATACTCATGCCTCTTCGCTACTCGCAAGACGGCATCAAATGTCTGGTGTTCAAACTGCTCCACTGATATAATGATCTCTAGGTGGAGTCACGGCTGGAATCGCTGGGCTCGATCCAATTCGTTTGCCACCAAGGTAGGAACAAACCGACTGAGTCTAGAAAACTTGGTCATATATACATCGACCGTCCTGCCCATCTGCTTATGGTTGGTGAATCTCGTCTACAGATCATATCAAGCTACTGCGTCGAAGTACTTGGTCTGGAACTTATTGCTGAATACTGCTCATAAAACAGGCATCACCAATCCAAATGCTAGCATCGCCCACCAACTGCGGGCTAAGTCCAATAGCTGCAGGTGCACAACGGCCACTTTCTCTTCCTCGGGAATCCTAGATGCCTCCAGGATAATTTTTATATCCTGAAGCTATACATCAGCAGCGATAATATCTTCACTATCATCAAAAAAAGGAGGGTTCAGACATTTAAAGTTGTTGGCCACGTTGATCCCTTGGTAACTAACTCTGCCCATAGCATCTTATACTGTCTGGTACAGCGCATCGCCCCGACGATCTTGTGATGCTAGCAGTTCCCTGATGAGACCCACCAAGCTTCTATTGTCAGGCTCTGTATGCTGGACTGGCTGAACTGGGGGCTCTGGATCCCTAAAATGCATGACTCGAGAGGCTGCTCCAGAGTGTTGGGCTTAGTCTCCATGTTGCTGCTGGTTCACTGGAGGTGCTCCGCCTTACGGATCGGTAGGACCAGGAGCAATGCCACTAAAGAAACGATATAGAGAACAATAAGGAAGGACCATGATAGATCGATGATATAAGCATGTGATCAGGTCGAGATTTAAGAAAGATTAGAAGACACGAGTAGAGATCAAGGGCGAGTGCTGATTGAGACATCTATTCAGTAAAAACCCTCACACATCTTGATTTACAAGACCTGCATAGGCCACCACTTAAATCGTGTCACGCCCCAGAACCAGAATACTGGAGAGCGGAGGACAGACACAGCCAGCTACGTATATTAAAGTGAATCCTATCTCGCAATACGATCATGGCTTTCTAGATGTATGAAGATTTATCTACAAGCCAACAGTCTCTTATAGTAAAGTACAAGATGAATCTCTATGGTGTTAGGGGGTCTTTCTCGGTAGGGGAGTGAGAATCTGGATATTTGTTTGGGTAAAAGCTGGTCAATTTGGTTTGATTCTTTGGTTTCTGGATGTTGGCCTCGACCCCTCTTACATAGAGCGCCTTAGTTTCTAGGACATCCGCTCCGGGATCGCTAGTGTCAGTTTCCTGGACTAGATCTTGATCACTAGATTTCTACCACTCGATTCAAAATATAGATGGGAGTTAGGAAAAAGAAGGATTAGGGTCTTCACACTTTGACTTCTGGTAACCTTCTGAGTTATTTTCTTCTTCAACTCTGGGTGGGCTATAAAGCAGTGGTCGATGTAGTGGCCTCTCATGTGGCAGTGCCTACAAAAGATTATGTTATTGTCACAGATAATCTGCTGAGTGTGCATCTTGTTTCCAATGGCGACCTTGATGGAGTTAGGAAGCTCCTTCGATAAGTCTAGCTCTACGTAAATTTGGCATAATTAGCTTTAGTGAGGTGCAAGTTTTGGCAGCCACGGCCACAACAGTCTCGAAGGAGTTGGCGATCCTCTCCATCGCTGTCGGCACAAATTAAATGAGATGTAGGTTCGGAAGGGTGACCCAGGCGGAGATGATTGCCGAGTCTTCCTTCGTGTTGAAATCCTGAAACCACTTGACGACTTTCGTGAGGTGGGAGTCGATCCTTTTGGTACCTCTAGTCCAGACATTTTTGTAGTCAACCTCAGAAGATAGTTGCAGGAGGATGTGTTTGGCGTCCATCGGGGCCACCCTATAATCAGAGATGAGACCCCAGCTGGCCACCACTTTTTGGACACACGAAAGCTTTGGGCAGTCGGTAGAGAATTTGAGTATGAAAGTATGGGACAATGTCTCTGACAGAGAAGCTACTTCTTGGGTGGAGAACTGAACCAAGATGTCGTGGACGTCTTGCGAGGGAGAGTACTCGAGTTCAGAGAGCTCGACGTTAGTGCAGATCGGCGAGTTCTTAGTGTCACGACCCGCACCATGTTTAAGGACACGAGCACGTGGGTACGTCCGGCCTACGCCGCAGTATCGATGGTAGAACGTTGTATAGGTCGTCTATAACATGTAACAATATAGAATATAAACTTGTCATCATCGCACGGAGGAATAAAATGACATGTAAAGTGTATAACTCAATCACAAGATCTAAGGAAGATAAGCACGATATTGGAATTGAAGTTACGAAGATAAAACTAAATAGTAGTAGAATTTCACAACACACAATTTTAGAAGTCTGAGTCAAATATAATACATGTCCTAAATAAATATAACATCTCAAACTTATAAACTGGACACAAGGTTCAGCAACCCTAGCTACTAGCCAAAACACTACTAAAGGTGCACTCTCAGCGAGCACCGACTCCAAAGGAAAACTCCTGGACATGGTCGTCAGTCCTCTAGATACTCTAAAAAAATATTATCCAGTCAGGATTGGAACGAAGTACAAATCAAATAGTAGTTCCATTTAATTGACAAAAACTATAAAGCAGTGATAAAGAGAATGCTATATACAATGAAGGAAAAAAATATGTCTGAGGCAATAGTATAATGGAAAGAGACAGGCAATATAAACTAAAAATATAATTTGTGTGAGCAAGTAATGAAAGATGAACTACCATATCAAGGATAAAGCAATGTAACTGGTGAACTGAGTATGAAACTATAATAGACAATGTGTTTGGAATACCAAATTAGATATGTGATCGGCTTAGGAGATTCAATGATTTACACTAAGAAAGGCTAGCTCAACCATATGTGCAATGTATGATAGCTAGCAGCCAATGATTTACACTACTTGTCGACAGTTCTTGATCACATATCTAACTAGTATTTCTTTCGGCCCGACTGATAAGATGGATCCAACCATGACACTTTACTAGCCAATATATCCAGTGTTATCCAATATTATCCAATGTTATCCAATACTAACGAGGACAGTATCTGATACCATTGTGATGAGTTAAGGTAACATCTCATGACTGAAGATCCAATGATAATACCAATTCGTATACCATCATGTCAAGAATCATAAGTAACATTTCTAAATATTTGAATTATAATGGTAATCAATAATAAAAACTATCAGAGAATGTACTCGCCTGTGGTTCAGAGCAATCAATGTGAATTGAGATCCAAAGTGGAGTCACAGAGACCTAAAGATGAGATATACATATGTTAATTGGTGTTTAATAGTATTAAACATAGTTTTCTAGTGCGTGATATACAATCTATATCAAAACTAGGTCCTGTTTGACTCATAGTTGACTTTTGGTCAATTGGTCAACCCTAGCCAAACCCTAGTCAAATCTAGGTCAAATACTACCAAAATTCATCGCTTTAGCGATGGCCGTATCCGTCGCCCAGCCGTCGGTAAATGGTAATACCGACGAATGGCCGACAGATTTTGGTCAAAAACTTCCGTCGGGAAAAGCCTCTTCGCTAAAAATAATCCGTCGCCAAGTTCTCGCCCAGTGAGGATTTTGCGACGGATTTTCATCAACCATACTCGTACATCTCGCGAAGAATGGCCGACGGATTTTCGTCAAAGCACGTATCGAAAAGTTAGTGATACATCGCCTTAGCGACGGCCGTATCCATCGCTAAATGGTCGGTAATTACGTATCAGAGAGTATCTGATACGCAATATCCATCGCTAATCCGTCGCTAAATGGTCGGTAAACGCATATCAGAGAGTGTCTGATATGGAATCTCAGTCGCTAACTCGTCGCTTGTAGTCGCTACTGTTCGACGGCCTAGCGACAAAATAACGGTGGTACATCCATCGACCCGGTTCTGTGAATCTTTCATATTTCCAGAACCGTGGCGACGGATATTCCGCCGCTACTCCGTGGGGTTTAGTCGCTAATCCGTCGACGACCAGTCGCGTATTTGGTGACGGATTATCCGTCGTCAAACTTTTAACGACTACTAGGGACGGCCTACCGACGGAATATCCGTCGATCCATTTCTATAATTTTTTCATATTTTCAGAACCTTGCTTACGGATCTTCCGTCAGTGAGTAGTTGCCATCCGTCGCTAATTTGGAATAGTTCCAGTTAGTGACGGATATTCCGTCGGTTGGTAGTCACGACTCCGTCGCTAACTGGGAATTTTTTGAATTTTTTTCATAAACCAGAGCATTCCATGTTCACACAACATCCACCTACATAAATAACACATTATCCAAACATTCAACATTATACAATATACAATCCCAAACGTCCACCAACATAAATAAAATAGATCATTCCCAAACATCCACCAACACAAACCAACATAAATAATACACCAAACATTTAAAACAGTCAACATTATCCAATATTTCAAATTGTCCACACAAAACACACAAATATTCAATATTTAAACAGTTTTCAAAATATTCGAATACAAACATCAATGAGGAGGAGGAGTTGGATCATCCGATGGTGCTGGTAGTCCCTGCTGCATCCGACGCATGTACACTTCCACCAGGTATGGCGCCAATCCCTCTAAGACATGGTCTGGAAGTTGGTGTAGCTGCTCTGGAGACATCAGGTCGAGAAGGGCCATCACAGTAGGAGGCGGTACGATAGGGACAGTAGGGTCAAAAGAGAGGCACCCGACGAAAGACTGACTGGCAGCACCAGTAGACGGACCGGAAGCAGTAGAAGGACGCAAAAAGTATGTGGACAACTACGCCCGCAAGTCCGACACCGCCTCGTTCAGATGTGCAAGCTGGGACCGCACATCATCGTCTGTCAGGGCCGCAGAAGGAGGCAGGGGAGGTAGAAATCTCGGAATCGTCGCGTGCAATGGCACCAGGGAGCCGACTCCGTACAGGCACCCTTTCTTAAAGCCGCCAACAGTATCTACGAACATGTCATCGTAGCGAGCGGCCGTAGAAGAGGGCGTCCCGACGGGCATCGTTTTGCCAACATCCTCGACAGCAGATGGCTGAACCCGACTAAGGGCCTCACGATACGCAGCCTATCAAATGAATGTGTTTATACTATAAGTTTACCTAAGTTATAATCTAAATCCTATGTTTCCCTAAGTTATAGTCTGAATCCGAAGTTTAACTAAGTTATAGTTTGAATACTTATAATTCTAACATAAGTCTCATAAACGTAACTACTTACATCCGTCTCCTTGGCCCTCTCATCGACGAAGCTCCCGTCTTTTTCGTCTCTTGTTGGTCTGCTGGAATACATCATGCATGGTGATCAAGTCAGCATCTTTTCCCTCCTTCAACGTCCATTGGGTCTGCATACAAAATATTTGTATAATTTAATTAATTAAGTATAATAATAGTACCGAATTAGATAGTGGAATGAATTTGCGGTATCTCACCAATTCTACAAGCGTCGCTACGTGGGGCTTTGATCCCCCCATATGTAGCCCTGTGGTCCATCGGTTCGCTTTTGCTTTTCTCGATTTATGCTTGAAGTCAGGAGCATCCATCTTCTCCAAGAGCTGCTCATAGTAGTCTTGTCGGAACCACTCTTTCTTCGAATGCGCCGTTCGAAGGTCATAAATCACATCCCGGATCTTCTTTCCGACGGTGCTTCTATAGGTCCTGCGGACCGCCTTCTCGCGATGGATGGGCCACCAGAAGGTCCTCTGACATACAAATTCAATTATCACAATATTAAAAAAATAGTTGATTAAAGAGTAATTAATAATTAATCACAATATATATATATATATATATATATATATATATATATATACTCTCATCTCGTCGATCCAGTGGTACTGCAAGTCTAGGGGCACCTCAAAACAATTGAGGTAGGGGCCATGGTAGTTAGCCCGGATAATCTGTCCTAGAAGCCTGGTAGCAACCTACGAAAAAACCTACAAAGAAGTAATGACTAGATTATTAAATTGAATAAATGAAACAAATTTATTAAATTAACTTAAATTTACTTACGCTTCACCTGCGGGCCATAGCTCCCGTTGAAACTCGCCCATCAGCCTCTCTGGTGGCGTCGGAGGATCTGCGGCTCCGTGTATGTACTCACCAGTAACCGGGTGTAGCTGAATCCGGGGGTACTTCGGGGCCCTCTGTGCAGTAACTGGTGGTACCGCTGGTAGATCCAATGGCAGAACGGATTCGCTAACGGATGGAGACGCCCTCGACGAAGGTGTCGATAGCCCCGTGGTAGATCGACGACGGGATGAGTCTGTGCCCGGGGTACTCTTCGGGTCGGGATCGTTAGATGGAGTCACCTCCCGGGAAGGCTGAAGGCGACCACGCCCACCACTACCGGGACCAGCACCAGCAGCACCACGACGACGAGTGCTAGCCATCAGCAGGGCGACAAGTGACACCGCAAAGAAAAGAACTAGGAATGCCATCTGAAACAAGAATATGCAGAAGTTTAAACTGAATTCACTAAGTTATAAGTGCTTTTATGAGGTCAAACTAGAATCATGTAATTGAAAGTATTTTTAATATATACTGATATTTAATCTAATCATCGTCTTTGTCCTCGTCCTTAGCCTCGTCCTCATCATCATCCTCATCCTCATCCTTATCCTCATCCTCATCCTTATCCTCATCATCGACTTCATGTGTATCCTCATCCTCATCAAGTTCTTCTTCTTCTTCTTCTTCTTCTTCTTCTTCTTCTTCTTCTTCTTCTTCTTCTTCTCATCCTCAATATTTGGCACAAGACACCACTTTCTCCTCTGGTTGACAGTTAAGTCTTGTGTATTAACCTCTTTCTCCCATCTATTTTTCTC
The DNA here is from genome assembly GCA_029216955.1 of Iris pallida. NCBI lineage: Eukaryota > Viridiplantae > Streptophyta > Magnoliopsida > Asparagales > Iridaceae > Iris > Iris pallida. The sequence goes on from JANAVB010036619.1 coordinate 5,544,377, forward strand.
AATAATATTTTTAACATCCATGGTATCCGACTGTTATACCAAGTATTGGAACTTTTTGATCTGGTCCTCTTGATATGCTGGGTCTCCAACGTTGAATGTATTTCTAGATTTAATCTTGCATATTGCCCACCAGTTAAATCGATCTCTGCGACGCCTTGGGTAGCTTGTATAGTAGACTTGAACAGCCTGACTTGCTATCGCAAACGTGTCAGACCCTCTATACCTCCTGCGATGATTTATATCGACGAATCCAAATTGTTTATCGATTCTCCAACCGTAATTTGGTGATGTATCGAACCACTCATATTTGAACATCACAATATGCATATCATATGGGGTACTATATTGTAAATCTACAATATCCCGAAGTACACCATAATAGTCAAACTCCGGCTCGTCGTCATAGATGGTACCTCTTATGCAAACACCAGAATCCTTGGTACTGAAGCCGTCATTGACATATTTGGCATTTATAGCATTCTGAGTTGCCTTAAACTTGAAGCCATTAATGACATAGCCTGACCAAGTCTTTGCATGCTTCTTCGGTGCCAATGCCAAATAACGAATACTCTCATTTGTGGGTGTTTTTTCAGGCAATAAAACCTGTAAACAAATATTGATAATTTAAATATTTTAGATGCATATATTTTAATGGTAGTCGCATAAATTATTATCTCAATTACTTACATATTTGCGAAACCAGGACGGAAAGGTACAATCAACCTCTCTTTGAAGTCCTTCATCGATAATATTGGGTGTTCTCATTTTGAATTCATATCTAAATACACTATTAGAGAGAATAAGAATAAGTATAGTCAGTTACTTCATCAAATTAGAGATTATAACAAGTATAAGTGCAGTCACTTACTTCTCCAAATCTCTCATGTCTTGTATGTCACAATTTAACAAGACATATCGCTGAGCGGCATCATACTCGTCGTCAGTCAACCACCGTTTCTTACTATCCCCAATAGGCTTGTCCCTTACATTAAATATACCTCCATCCTCAATGTCCTCGTCATTCCTTTGAGGTCTATTTCGATTTGTCATAACATGAGCATCGAAATAAATGGAGAAGAAGTTTGATACCTCTTCGATAAGATATGCTTCGCATATCGAAGCCTCTATATGAGCCTTGTTGCCAACTTTCTTTTTTAGATGGTGTAGGTATCTGGAGAGAGAAATTATCTTAAGAATTAATAATAAAATACAACTTAAATTATATTATTTTTATGTACCTTTCAAATGGGTACATCCATCGGTAATGAACAGATGCTCCGATACGGGCTTCCTATGCTAGATGAATCGGTAGATGCTCCATGCTGTCGAAGAAGTCCGGAGGAAATATTTTCTCTAACTTGCAAATTGTTAAGACAATCTTCTTCTCAAGTTCAACCATGTGTTGCACCATCAACTTAGTTGAACAAATATCCCTGAAGAATGTAGATAGCTCGGCCAACAGAACCCATACAAAAGAAGGCAACAACTCTCTCAAAGCAATGGGTAGTAGTCTTTCTATAAACACGTGGCAGTCGTGACTCTTCATTCCCGTTAGCTTGCATTCATTGAGATCAACGCATCTAAACAAATTCGATAGATAGCCGTCGAGAAATCTTAAAGTAGATATCCACTTGCAGATTATTAATCTACCTTCCTTGCTCAATATGTATTGTGCTACCGGCTTAGTTAATTTTCCACCAGCTCCCCTTTATGTCAAGTTCAGATAAGGACGCTTGTATATCTCGGTAATGTCTTATCTTGCTTTTGGATTATCCTTCGTCTTTCCTTTAATATCCATGACGGTATTAAAGATATTATCGAACACATTCTTTTCGATATGCATGACATCAAGATTATGCCTTATAAGATTATCTTTCCAATAAGGTACATCCCAGAAGATACTCCGTTTGGTCCAGTTATGGCTTTGTCCGAACCCCTCGACACGATTGTTCGATGGATCTTTAATTACGGAGGGCAAGTCTTTTACATCTTCCCAAATATCGTATCCCGACAATCTGGATGGCGGATGAGAAAATTTTTGTTTTCCAGCTCTGAACGCATCCTTGTTCTTTCTCCAAGGATGACTCGCGGGCAGAAATTGACGGTGACAGTCAAAGAAAGAAGTTTTTCCTCCATGCTTAAGACGGAATGCCTTACTATTTTCCATGTATATCGGACAAGACATGGTGCCGTGAGTACTCCATCCCGACAGCATATTGTATACTGGAAAATTATTTATTGTCCACATCAGTAAAACTCTTATCTGAAAGTTCTGTTTCCTAAAAATATCATAGGTTGCGACGCCGATGTCCCACAGCTGTTTCAGCTCATCCACCAATAGCTGTAAATATATATCGATGTTTTTTGTCAAATTTTTGGGACCCGATATGATAGCTGTCAAGAACATACAAGGATTCTTCATACACATCCATGGTAGCAGATTGTAAGGGGTAAGAATGACAGGCCAGCAGGAGTATTGAGATTCCAACTACCAAAAAGGAGCGAAGCCATCAGAACATAGCGCCAGACGTATATTTCTAGGCTCTGCAGTAAATCTGGATGACACAAATCAAAATGTTTCCACGCCTCTCCATCCGAAGGATGTGACAATTCTCTATCGTCCTTTGTGCGTTTTTCGTTGTGCCATGTCACGTGTTCAGCTGTATTCGGAGACATATACATCCTCTGCAAGCGCTTCGTAATCGACAAGTAATGCATATACTTGTAAGGACGTCATTTTCTAGTTGACTTTCTTTTTCTCTTTACTGGCTTGTAACGATCTGTATTATAGAAGCTACAACTTTCTATGTCCTCTTTCTCCTTGTAGTACAACATGCATATTACGACAACAATCTATCTTCTCGTATCCCAGTCCCATTTGTTGGACCATCATCTTTGACTTATAGAATTTTTTGGGAGATCTTTTGATTCCTTCGGTAAGATCTCCGTTGCTACTTGTGTAATCCGATCATAGCAATCTTGTGGTAAGTTAAAATCAGACTTTATGTTCAACAACTGTATCGTCACTGACAGTACGAAATGAGTCTCACAATCAGGATGTAGAGGAGTATCTGCATCCTGAAACATATCATAGAACTTCTTTGCCTCGGAATTAGGATCCTCCAGATCAAAATTAGGCCCTGCCGTATCGTATACCATATTTCGTGCACAATTCTGCAGGTCTCCATAATCAACAAAGCATCCGTCGTCCATGACAAAATCCGTTGCAGCATTTTCATCAAAAGCATAAGTAGCAGCATTCGCAACCTGTCCTTCTGCATATAGTTTACCTTGCGATGACCACATGCAGTAATCACGTACGAAATCCTTATGGATCAAATGATCTCTCATAGTCACCACTTCTTCGTAACATCTATTGCTACAATTACCATATGGACACTTGATTTTGTTACCATCCATGTACTTAGCTTTGCTCATGGCATACTTAAGAAACACTTCCACGCCTGCCTGAAAATAGTCACTCAAACCTATTCTGCTCTTGTGTTGTCATTTGTACATCAATGTACGATCAAAGAAGTAACGATCCATCGCAGATTGGATATGAAAATCTGTATCGTAAGACAAACAGAATTACTATGTAATTATGTACTCACCAATAACCGGATATAACTGAGTCTGGGGGTACTCCGGGGCCCACCGTGCAGTAACTGGTGGATCCGCTGGTATAGGCCGGATGTACTTAGTATCGATCGTATCAGATTAGTATCGGTCTATCGATTTGGTGCCGTATCAGATTGGTATTGGCCTTAGCAAATTGGTATTGTACTATCCGATATGTACATGTATCGGCCGTATAGCTAAGATTCATATTGGCCTTATCGAATCGTTATTGGCCATATCCGATAGGTATCGGCCGTGTCGGATTAGTATCGACCGTATTAGATTAGTATTATGGAAGGTTTAGTAACAACTGTACTTGGATTTCTCTCTTCTCGAGCTAGAATACCATTGCAAGAGAGTCACGAAAGCGTAAAAAATCTCCTAAATATTGATGTTTACGAGAGTGATTGGCCAGTTACAATAACATACATGCTTCCTTTTCCATCAGGAAAAGAGAGATAAAAGCAATAACATATAGAGTTGAATTTTAGAAGAAGAACTCTTGTAATTATCCCAAAATACAACTCTATATTTTATTTCTTTCAATCTCTCCTTACTGATGGAAAAGAAAGCATGTATATTACTGTAACTGGCCAATCACTCCCGTAAACATCAATATTTAGGAGATTTTTTACGCTCTCGTGACTCTCTTACAATGGTAATCTAGCTCGAGAAGAGAGAAATCCAAGTACAGTTGTTACTAAACATTCCACCATACTAATCTGATACTGCTTATACTAATCCGATACGTCGATACCTATCGAATATGGCCGATACCGAATCGATAAGGCCAATACGAATCCTAACTATACGACCGATACATATCGGATAGGACGATACCAATTCGCTAAGACCAATACCAACCGATACGGTCGATACTTATAAGTACCTACGATCGAGGAGGTTGACCTGCTGGTACATCCATATACGATCAACGAAGTAACGATCCATTGCAAATTGGATGTGAAAATCTGTATCGTAAGACAAACTAAACGTAATTAGTTCGATACCGATACCGATTCGGATACTCAATGAAATAGTCCAATACCAATACCGATTGGTGGTGGGACGAGCCATAATCCGCTGACGGAGGCTTCTCTGTCAAAGGATTCTAGCTCGCTCCACCAACTAAATTTTGGTTTTGGTTTTGGTTTCTGTTTCGGTTTTGGTTTCGGTTTAGATTATTCGATTTTGGTTTTGGTTCTGGTATTGGTTTAGGTTTTGATTATTCGGTTTTGGTTTTGGTTTTGATTTTGGTTTCGGTTTTGATTATTCGATTTTGGTTTTGGTTTCGATTTTGAATATACTAAATTTGGTTCGGTTTCGGTTTTAAAAAAATTATGTTCGGTTTTGGTTTTGAATATACTAAATTTTGTTATTCGGTTTTCGTCCAAAGTTTATATATGTGTGTATGTGTGTGTGTGTGTGTGTGTGTGTGTGTGTGTGTGTGTGTGTGTGTGTGTGTGTGTGTGTATGTGTGTGTGTGTGTGTGTGTGTGTGTGTGTGAATGTGTGTGTGTGTGTGTTCCGACCCGCACACCCACCAACGCCGACCCCAACTCCCACCCTCGGCACCAATCCGATGCACTACCCCCCCAGCGACCCCCACTCCTACCACCACCGACCCCAACCCCCGCCACCCCTACCTCCCCCCCCCCCGCAGCCTTGCCCACATCCCATGCGCTACCCCACCCCACCCCTCGCGAGCCCCACTCCCACCACCGCCGCCCCCCCACACCCCTGGCCCCCCTCCGCCCCCTCCCTTCCCGCGGCCTCCCCCACCCCCGGGCCCCCTCTCCCCACCCCCACGGCCTCCATCCCCCCCTCCGCGGCCTCCCACCATAGCCGACCACCCCCCCCCCCCACCACGGCTCCCCTCCCCCCCACCTTCGGCTACCTCACCCCCAATACCCTCACGGCCTCCATCCCCCCTCCCGTGGCCTCCCACCACAGCCGACCCCCCCCCACTACGGCTCCTTTCCTCCCCCACCGCCGGCTACCTCCGCCCACCCTCCCCCCGCCCCCCACAACCACAAACGATAGAGAGAGTACCTTTGAGAGAGAGCTCCAAGTGAAAGAGAGGAAAGAGAAATATTTTGGTTCGAATGAAATTCCCCCCCCCCCCCCGTCGGTTCAATTTAAGCTAGGGCTGGCTATTTAGCGACGGACTGTTGACGGATATATCCGTCGCTATGTAGTCGTAAAATTTCTCACAAATTTTTATATATTTTCCTACCAGCTGAGTGACTACGTAGCGACTGCTACAGTTTCTGTCGCTAAAACTCATCAGCTGGGCAACGGACGATCCGTCGCTACGTACTCACCCAATTTTTTGCAATTTTTTTAACATTTTTCCATGCAAATATTGACTAAGGAGTGACTACCTAACGACGGCTACATTGTCCGTCGCTATTTCGCTGATGCCTTACCGGCGGGTGTGTGACAACTTTTCATCCTTAAAATTAAAAAAATATTGTCTGTGATTAGACGGTTAACCGTCAGTATATAGTCGGGAGTCCGTCGCTAGTAGCGACGGACTTAATCCGTCGCTAAAGCGATGAATTTTGGTAGTGAAATATTGACTCTAACAAGTCCTTACCCTCCTATAACACCCTATAGCCTAATATTACAATTTATATATACATATATATAAGATATACCCATTATCTATCCTAGGTAATGCACTATCCTAGACTATTAGGTATACCCCTATACTTAGATATTTATATTACCATAGGCTATTTGTAAACCATTACCTATATAGGTATATCATTACCTACATTAGACAGATAAACCCTTACCCTAACTAAGATGCCTATATATTAGTATCATTACCTACATTGTGTATATTATATATTTATGTCCTTAATAAGTGATATATATATATATATATATATATATATATATATATATATATATATATATATATATATATATATATATATATATATATATATATATATAACCCATATACTAATATGTAGATCCTATGCCAAACATTTGCCCTGCTGCAAAGCCACCTGCAATGCCATTGCCAAATGGGCCGACTTCTGCCTGTACAACATGGCCAAGTGGCCTCTCTTGCTACCACTACATTTTTAAGCCAAAGGCAATCTTACCCGACCCTATTTCTCTGATACTCCATATCACTCTCGTTTTCCGTTATACGTACTTCCTTATGCATATACGAGATCTCTGACATTTGTCAGGTGACCCGTAGTTGGACTTGACTTGCTAGCCTAGTCTTGGTTGGTCATGACTTGGCTTGGTTTATTTTGGTTTGGCTTGGTTTGATTGGGCTTGGTTCATTATGAGAAAACCCTCCCCCTTTAAAGCCCAACCACCCCTTATTTTTCTCTCTTCATTCATTACTTCTTCTTCCTCTATTACTCTCCCACCAACCTAGCGAGCTTAGGCAAGTACAACTTGCTTCATGATAGATCTTCCATTTTATTGTTCTATCTTCTTCTCTACATGATTCTAAGCATCTTTAGAACTTGGAGTTTTCAATTTGGACGGATGGATTTTTGTAGATCTAAGTTTGTAGTCTTTTCGGTTTTCTTGGGTTTTGATCTACCAAACTTCATTATTTTCAAGTTTTGATTGTTCTATGTTGTAGAGAATTAAATTTTACCCAAAATGAACCTTTAAAAAGTTAGATTTCGACTTGTTCTGAGGAAGTTATGGCCAAAATAATATTTGGACATCTTCTATGTTCATCTGACCTGGTTCTGGCATAGACGATGAATAGTGCCAGTCCGCATAGTTGTATAGTGCCAGTCCGCATAGCTGCATAGTACCTGGCTGCATAGTGCCAGTCCGCATAGATGCATAGTGCCTGGTCGCATAGTGCCAGTTCGCATAGATGCATAGTATATAGCCGTATGTGCCAGTTCGCATAGATGTATAGTACCTGGTCGCATAGTGTCAGACTGCATAGCTGCATAGTACCTAGTCACATAGTGCCAGTCCGTATAGATGCATAGTACCTGGCCGTATAGTACCAGTCCGCATAGCTGCATAGTACCTGGCCGCATAGTGCCAGTCCGTATAGCTGCATAGTGCCTAGTCGTATAGTGCCAGTTCGTATAGATGCATAGTGCCTGGCCGCATAGTGTCAATCCACATAGATGTATAGTGCCTGGCCGTATAGTGCCTATTTTAGCTATTTTTGACTATTTTATGCTCTATTTGGCTGATTTGTGGCCATAGTTTATTTCACCTCCCAACATGAAAGTTGTAGATGTTTTCCTTGGCTTCGAGAATATGTTACTAGCTATTTTATGCAAGTTTCTCTCATTCATGATAATGTAAGGATAGAACACAATAGTGGCCTGTTAAGACGCACTCTTACCAAGTAACAAGTAACATGACATGATAGTGGTCCATCGTGGCACACTCTTGACAAGCAACCTTAGCATGATAATACATGATAGTGGCCCATCGTAAACCTTGGCATGATAATACATGATAGTGGCCCGTCGTAGCGCACTCTTAACAAGTAAACCTAACATGATAATCTGGATATGCTGTTGTGACGGCAATCTTAACTTGCTAAGTAACTCTTGTCTTGACACCGTAGGTGTTTGTGCTTGTATAAGCTACATGTTTTGGCTTGTATCATATTTAGGACATGAATTCCTGGTTATCACGATCAGGGATTCATACTGAATCTGACTAGGATAATGACTAGATTGATCAGGTAGTTCATGAAAAGATTTTTTAGCTACAGGCAGTCTCGTTATCTGCGTACTTTAATTAGACTTATAGCCTATCGTCGAGTAGGGCACATTTCCAGCACACTGTCATGTGTTGCACCCCCAAGTCACCTAATCCAACTCTCTCAACTTGTAACTGGATAACCTGGATTAAGTCTGTAGGACTTTGGCTGTTGGAACATCTCAATGCATCTTATTAGTTACTAGGCTTGTGATAACCCTAGTTAGTTAAAGTATCAAGTCGTACTCATTGCTTGGTCGTGATTGATGGATAGAGTCCAGTCTAGTCTTGTCTAGATCCAGTACATGGCTATCTTAGGACATGCTTGTTTACGCTTTACTCTTAGCATTAAATAGCTAGAGATCCGGTTCTGTTCAGGCGAAGGGTTACAACCTCGGTCCTTGTTTGGTTTAAGGATTGTAACCTGGCTTCCGAAATAGTTCCTCGTCCTCTCGTCATTTGTTGCTTTATTTACATTTCATGTCTTCTTGTTATTATTCTTGTTTATGTTCTGACATGCTGGTTTTAGTTCTTAAATGAAGCCTCCCTTGTGGCACTTGCTCTTTCTGGGGTCTAACCCAGCTAGTTTTGTATGGCCAGATTTTGGAGTAGCTCAAGAGGATCTCCCAGCCTTTCAGCCAGATGGTGAATACTAGACACAACCCTGGCAATGAGTGGGTCTCGTTTGCTCTTCTACTCTATTGTAAATTATTCTTTTGAGGCGTTTAGCCGCCGAGCAAGTGTTAGCTCGTGTTGAAACGTTATTTTTGTCTGCCTAAGGGCTATAACATGATTGACAAATTGCAGGGTTGATCATGTATGACTTAAACTCTTGCTAGTCTTCGTATTTTGTACGACTAGCTTCATGATCATCTAAATATGTCATGTTTGGGACACCTTACTTTGTATGTCTGACGATCTTACATCTTGTAACAATTACTTACTCGCTTAAGATTGAGACACTAGGCTTGTTCTTGAACATAAGAGACTGTTAGCTTGTAGATAAACCCTCATGCATCTAGACAGCTGTGATCGTATTGCGAAGTGGGATTCACTTTAAGGTACGTAGCTGGCTGTGTCTGTCCTCCGCTCTCTAGTATTTTGGTTCTAGGGCGTGACACTCTCATCTCCAACCCACGTCATTCATAACCCCTCACAAATCTCTGATGCACCGAATACTAACCAAAACCTCATGACCCAGCTAACTGAATATTAAGTCACATGCCTATGGCCTAAATGTCATAGCCAAAGGCCTATTGCCCAAGGTAATGGCCAAATGGCCAACTCTCGAGCAGTTGTGGTTTTCCTCTGTTGCCTATACAAGCCAGGGAATTATCTTGTTGTAGCTTGCTGCTACCTGAGCCTTGCAGGCAATGCAATGCATTTGCAGGCCTCTAACACCACTGCCACTGCAATATGGCCAAGTCAAGCCCGCACTGGACATAAATTTCTGAACCATAATACCAAAATAGGATACTCTCAATGAGGCACCCACACACTCTATGATACTCTTATAAAACTAAGATACTCTAAAACCTCTAACCATCTGCCACTGAACTAATAGCATGTTCATAGGCCAATGCCAATGCCTAAAGCCAAAATAGCCAAAATTTGGTGGCCAATGCCACAAGCTACCTACAGCAGTACAGCCAAACCAAGGCTCAAGCCACTACTACAAAGAGTCCTACAGTAGGCCAAATGGCCTGAGCCGCACCACAGCCAAGTGCAGTCCAAATCCCTTCAATCACTGTCCCAAATAACCACTCCATACTATTCACTTGACAGTGAACACAAACCTCACTCAAAACTCATAAGCACACACACACACACACATACACACACACACATACACACACACACACATATATATAAATATATATATATATATATATATATATATATATATATATATATATATATTTATATATATATATATATATAAGAGGCATGTGGGTGTGGCTTCCGCCCGCAGGAGCTCTCCCGCTCCCCAGCCTCGGCCGGTGGTCGGCCATCCCCGGGAGTCTCCCTCCGCGTCGAGCGCCTCCCTCCCCCATCGGCCACCTTGGTTCCCCCAGTTGGCCGGGTCTTCCCTGGCCGCTCCTCTCCCCGGCCGGCGTCTGCCCGACGTGCGGGAGCCCCCCTTTCCACCCTCATCCTCGGAGCAGTCGTCGGCCCCGGCGTCGGAGGCCTCGCCGTACTCGGCGCCTCTGACGGTCCTCGGCTCCCTCCCTCCTCGGCCCTCCGCCAGCTCCCCTTGTCGCCGCGTGCCCCGCTCGGCCCCTCCTAGTGCAGGCGCCTCCCCCGGTTGCTTTCTCGGTCGTTGGTCTACCTCTCTCACCGGCCGAGGCCCCAAACCCCGCCTTCCCCTCCCCGAGGCGTCCTCCCACGCTAGATCCACCTCCGCCCCATGTTCTCATCGTCTCTGCGACTCCAGGCATCGGCTCAGCTCCTCCTGATCCGCCCATTCTCGGTCCACCGTCCCAGGAGCCCGCCCTGGCTACTGCCCTCCCCGCTTCGGCCGCCCCCTCTGAGCCTCCTCCTTCCGTGCCTTCCCAGGCCCCGGCGGTGGACCTCCTCTCAACGCCATCCGTCTTGGCCGTCGTCTACCCCCCGAAGCTTCAAGTGGCCTCGGTCCCCCTCCCCCGCCACCTTCCCCCTCTCCGGGCACGGACATCTCGGGCCCTCTTCCCCCTTCCGCCGCCCACCCCGCTCCGACGCCCTCCTCCTCGGCGGAGGTCTACTGGCAGGACCCATCCACCCTGCGGTGGTACTGGGTCACCTCCCCCGCCCAACCGGCCGCAGCCCAATTGCCCTTTTCTAGCATTCTAAGCTCCTCCATCGCAGCGCAGTGGGCATCGTCCGCGCTCCCTGTCGCATAAACGTGTTACCCCTGCGGCCGTTGCCCTCCCCTCCGTCAAGCCTGGTGATCGTTGGAGCCTCATCCGACCCCTCTATTGCACATCTCCACCTCCACCTCCCTCGCTTCGCCCGCCTCCGCCTTTCTTTCCCCCTCCCCTACTCTGACGGATCCCACTCCGACGTTCGCAAGCCCCTCTGGTCGTCTCTGGCCACCGTGGCTCTCTCCTGGCCCTCGACGGGTAAGCTCCCCCTTCTCCTTGGCGTCGGAGACACCTCCTCCGCCCCGTCTCAGGCCAGTACCGACCCACCCCCCCACCCCGCTGGCCTTCTCGGGTCACGGTCGCCGCCCTCCTCTCGGGTTCGACGGGCTCCCTCTCCCCCCGTGCCGACCCCTCTCCACCATGTGCTCCTCCGGGTCGTGCTCCCACAGCCCTCCCCCTTTGGATCCTCCACCGCAGGGCCGCTCGGCTCCCTATCATGGACGGTGGCGCCCCCCTCCACTGTAATGTCGCCCCATCCGTCATGGCGTGACGCCCCCTGCCTCCTCTGCGTCGGCCCCCTCCCGGTGGTGGCCCCCTCGCCGCGAGGCTACTCCTCCGCTGGCCCCCATCTCCTTGTCCGTCCGCCCAGCCCCGGGGGCAGTGCCCTCTCCTCGGGCCTGTCACGACCCACACCCTAGAGTTAGGGAACAAGAACGTAACAACGCCCAGCCTACGCCGCAGTGTCGGCGGTAGAACGCTGTCCTAGGTCTCAATGCATCTAACAGTATAAGACTAAACAGTTTATACTCCCCGAATGGGGGTGACATAGCAGAATATAAACTCAATCACATCTAAGGTAGTGCATAAAGAAAGATAGATAAAACATGAGATTGAAAAGAGATACAACAGATAGAAGTCTAAGTGTCTAAGATACAAACTCAGAATACATCTCAAAACTCAAATACAGTAAACCATAAATACATCTCAAAACAACTGAAAATAAACTATGAATAAACCCTAGCTATCTATACAACCTCTACTGTCTCCTCTAGGCTAGCAGGCAACCTCCAAGCTTTCTGTAAAATTTATCAACAGGTCCAGTCAGGACTGGAGCGAGCACAGTATATCTCAACAGATCATAGCAGGTTAGAAAATATAATCATGCAGTAAAGTAAGATACAGGATCTGAAAGAAATACAATATGTAAACAAAGAGAGAGAACTGTAATAGAAATATCTACTATAAGTAGAGAACTAACAGTGACTAGTGAATCAGAGTACAAGCTAGATATGTGAACAGGTAGAGGTGATTCATGAGAGGTGGTTCAAGATTATATTATTTGGAATTATTCACATGCTATTTCTACTCCCCCATCCCCAATCAATACACAAGGATCTGTTCAAGTTATGTTAAGATTCGTGAAACTTCACATGGCTCATAAAATGAGTGATACGTAAAGGTGATTCATGATGGCTCTGTGAACATGAGAGTACATGTGTCACAAGCGATTCGTGAAACAGAGAAAGCATAGAGATACGTGATGATTCATAAAATGCACAAAACATGCAGTATTCGATGCTCCCGAGGGGGATAACATCTCATAAAAAGATCCATATAGTACCAATCCGTGTGACCAACGTGACAGTATCAAGTAAAGTAATTTAAAGAAGAAAAATAATTCTAAACAGGATATAAAATGATCAGAGAATGTACTCGCCTGATATCTGAATGTCCAAGGTAAAGATAATATTCGAGGAGAGGTGTCTGGCTCCTAATTAGAACAGCACAAGTCACAATATGTTCAGGAGGGTAATATAAAGCACTACAATGCATTCTACATGAATCTAGGTCAAACTAGGCCAAAGTCAACCCTTGGTCAACTCTGGTCAACTGTACTAGTCAAACTAGGTCAAACTAGGTCATGTCTTAACCCAGCAAGTCTTACTAGGCCTAACCAAGACTATCCTAGCAAGCACACATCAATACAAGGCTATACAAGCCAACATACACCCAACTTTATATAGCATGTAATTATTCAATACTCAAATAGGCAAGAATTCACATTGGATATACACTAGATAATCTATTACTTTAAGTTATATATGTCTACACATATATACACATGCATATATTGGTATTCAACATTAGGTCTATAATCATGGCATTTCAAATGGTTATATAAACTTATATATTACAACACAATATGCTAACATATATATAATATACATACATAGCTAAGTTAACTGTATTCATAAATACTTATTTAAGAAGTTATGTGTGTGTATGTGAACATGGCAAAGGGGCAAGTGAGGGTTAAATGGGCATACATAGTGTATACATATCAAAGAGTGTCAAAGTGTAAGTGAACAAAGTGTCAAGTGTGATAGTGTCAACATAGTGTAAGGGGTACATGAGGTAATATAGGATTTGTGTTAACATAGAACATTACATCTTATTAACTTGTATATTGCATACATTACATCTATTATTACATTACATTCATGCTTGCATTTATTCATCATTCATTTATTCTCTTGCACTACTATATGCACCATACATTACATACTATGGAACCTATATATTCATTACAAGCCATACTTATACATGCTTACATTAGATAGGATACTTACACCTCATACATCATTTATTTAACATTTACTCATGCTTGCATTTTCTATTTAATTACATAATATATATACATTAACATGGGTAAAATCAAATAGAACATTATATTACACACAAGGGTGCACAAAATGTATATGCCGAATAGTAACTCCTACTAATAATCAATACTGTACCATCTCAGCATGAATTAAAATCTAGGATTAAAGTATGTTATAGATCTATGTGTTAGCTTTCCGAAACTTCAAACGGATCGCGTTTTTGTTTTCGGAAACTCCCGAAATCGCGAAAACACCGAGAACGCGTTTGTCTTTCGTACAGCTAACACTCAAATAATTCTCCAGAAAGTTATAGAAAGAATTAGGCCTATTAATACATGTTTTTGGAAAGCTAACTTCAATACGCTTCTTTTAAAAAAAACAGAAGATTAAACTGAGCTTTGAGCTAGAAGTTATGATATTTCTAAGTTATGGCTGAAATTAAAAACGTAGATAAAAATCATGACAGATTTGGGTAGTTTGAGACAAAAGAACACAAGTATATAACATAATATATCAAGAACTCACTCTCTACACTAATATATATATATGAGACACTATAGAACATATCTCCAATACAAAAATATGAGATTAAACATGTAATAATTCATTCATACATAACAACAACACATAGTGTGTCCAAATTTGGGATTTTCCCACATGGACACAACCACAACACAAAGGACACTCCTATGACCTCCAAATGGACACAAAATGGACACAAATGGAGATACAACCATGGGGGTCATTCCTATGGGTTCAAAATAGACCTATATGCATGAGGAAATAAAAAGGAGAAGGGATTTATACCTCCCGGTAGATCGAATCGAAGAAAAGCCTTCCGGGAGCGACACCGACACGTAGAGATTCCAAAAGGACACGAACGAGCTCCGAATCCTCCCAAACTTGGGTAGCTTCCTTCTTGGCTAGAATGGAGAAGGAAAGAAGAAGATTTGGTGGCGAAATGGAAGGATTTGGTGGAGAAATTGCTAGGAATTGCTCTCTAAGAATTTGGGGAAGAATAAGAGAGAGAATGTGGATGAGAATAATGAAATGAACTTGAGCCTATCCTCTTCCAAAGTGGCTGGCCATATGGGACTATTTGTCCTATTATGGTAAGGTCCAAAATGCCCCCACTAACCTATTCTTTGAGTATTAGGAAAGGGCTAATTGGTTGGGGCTAAATTAGTCATTCTAAAGTCTCTAATCACACTAACCTTATCCATAATAATTAGTCTAACCTCTAACTTAAATATTTCTATCATGTGGACTAAAATTAATATCATGTGGGCCATGTCTAACTAGTGTGTGGGTCCCACTAGAGTCAAACTATTCCTGGGTCCCCGTTACAAGTCGGATTGAGATAAAATTCGAACCCGACTCAAATAATCCCAAAATAATATCATAAATAATAAAATAATATCAAAATAATTTAAAGAGGTCAAATACAAAAATATCCTTAGGCCAAAAACGATACTAAAATATCATAATCACATGGTTAGGCTCTAGGTCAAACAGCCTCTAGGGTTTCACTAGCAAAACGTCAAAACCACAAGTCATTGATTTAAATAATTTTAAAATAATATAAAATCACCAAAAATCATATCATGAATTAAATATCATTATTAAAATAATTATAAATATGAAATTTCAAAATTACCCTTATTTGGAAAACTGGATGCTACAACTCTACCCACCTTAGAAAAATTTCGTCCTCGAAATTTAAGATCGATAGTACTCCTTCTAGAGCCTCTAACCTACCCAATATCTAAGGTAACACTTCCTAACACTGGAATAATAAACAAACATCTAAATAGTGTCAATCTAGGAATACCTCCAATACTGCTCTGCTGTACGGCGGTAATGGAACTTCAATAAAATATGGACTGGAACCTATATCCAAGGGACTGGACCTATTTTAAAGTGGTCTTAACTAAGGATGAAAAGTAACTGATCATAGGCTATAGGTATGCTCAAACTATTATCTTCCTATTAACCATCTATTAATACATTCTATTACCATAGGAACGATGCATTACTAAGACATATAGGCCCCTATCTCTCGTAACACATTTATACTCACCAAAAGACTAGTACATCCTATCAAGGCTGATACTATAATCTCTCATAAATCTCATAAGCTACATGTTTATAGACACACATCCCCACATCAAGGACTAACCTATATATATATCTATAACTGATACTACTGGGGTGACGTCCCTATTTCCCAACAATCAAGGTCTAATTTTTTTTATCTAAATCATGCAATTTGAAGGAATAGTATACAAGGTCAGGGCATACCGTAGCAGTTGGAAGTCTCACCTAGGTACACTAATCATTCTAGGTCAAAACAGTACTATGGTATCAACATACAAACAATCTAGGGTATCCTAATTGGGAAGGTAAGGGAACAACAATCATCAAGGTTGTAGGGCTGTCTACCATCCTATATAAAAATTGGTCATTAACAAACAACTAAGAAATTATTAAAAGGTTACTATTCTATAAAATGGCAAAAATTAAAAATTTAGGCACAACAAATCACAAATAGATTTTTGTCTTGACACGATCTAAGTTGATCAATTTCGGGATAAAACGAGATTTGGGCAAGAAGGGAAATCAATGAAATCAAAGTATGAGCACGAGCATCCAATGATGGAGGTTCAGGTCATGATTAAATTTAATTCGACTGAGTACGAATACGAGGTTCATAGGCGATGAAAAGATTTCAAACAAAATTGTCAAGGCTGTCGCGAATGAGACTCTAGGGTCAAGTTTAACTATGTCTCCATTCTCGTAGATTGATACATAAAAAAGCGAACCAAAGTGCAATAGGTTGATCAGACCATCATGTACCGGTTCTGATTAGACAATATGTTAGTGGGTGGCCATCCAATAAAATATGTCATGACCAAGCTCGAAAATAGATAAGCTTGCAAAACTAAGGCTAATTTAACAGCACAAGATATAAGGGTGGTAATGATGAAAGGAATTACATAGTCCAAGTTTCTTAACCAACGGGTCAAGTAATCAGATAAGGTACAAGGTTAAGCATCTAAGGAAACAAGCAGAACACCATCACATATCGGGTCGAAAGAATTGAGTCAAGGCTGGATTTCTAATTGAAATAAGAAGAAATTTAGTATAATGGTAGAGGCTATAGTTTAGCCAGTTGACCAGAAAATTATATCAAGAAAATAGAGTACAAGAAGACGGGTTTTAGTGGGACATGATATACCTACACGAAGGTGAGCTCGTCTAGGTCTTGCATATAAGATTTATTGTAGGGTAACAGCTAGTATTACATTCCGAATATCAAAGTCACGATAAGGAACGTCAAGGATCTCAATTAGAAAGTGGGAGTTCAAGAGGTGGTAATTAATGCACAAAAATAATGAAGATAGAGTTAGTCATCTGCTTCTGATACTCTTAAGTTCATCTGGTCATAACTTGCCAATCATATCTTTACCTCACCAGTCTCCATATGAAGATTTAACCTTTACTTAAACCCTTACCATGACTACCGTAGGCAATTTCCAATTTCCAAACATCACTCTTGAAGCACAGCCCTCACATTTAGGAATCAACATTAACCATTTATTTAAATTTCCAAGTTCTTTCACCTTGTCTTAAATTTGACCCAAAACCTCTAAATCCCGTTTACGAATTCCTTGAACTTGTTCAAATTGTTCTCCTCGTATTATTTAATTTAAATCTCTAGGCCTTACAAAACTTATCTTCCATCATAAAATTAACTTCCGTATTTTCTTCGACATACACCCTTGAATATTATTCTCCTAAAAATATTTCACAACAATCTCTAAACTTCCATAACTTTGTGTTCTCTCTATCCCTAGTCATTTTCTCGCAACATCTTGTTTAATATCCTTATTAACACAATTAACTTCTCTTTTCCATTACTAACCTTCTACATAGCCTCAGAATAAAAGTTTTTCCCAGAATCAATAACCAAGATTTTCTAAGTTCTCAAAACTAGGTTGACCTCTGATATCCTCATTAGTTTTGAATACACCTATAAACTATCTCATAACCCCTAAATTTCTCTAAAGGTAATTGTTTCCAGATTGGCAGTATACATCTATTTATTCTATTCGAGACCTTTACCACATTTCTATCTCAAGTTTCCATATGGAACACTCCACATTTGATTTCCTTTAGATCATCATAAAATAACCAGTTACGTCTTCTCTGAGCTACATAATTTACGTCACTTCCTTAGCCTTCCCCATGCAAAATTTACGAAGATTCAAGGGTTTCGAAGTACATCTGGTAGGGACGACAAGATATGGGTAATTAATGTAATGAGACAGAGTTTAAGATAAGAGGTAAATAAGAATGCAAGGGAATAATGGCGAGAAAGAATAATGAAGATATGTTCCATCTCATCAGTTCAAACGAGAGGAATCCATCAAGCTTAAATTCAATAGCAAGGAATGAGGGTGAATCCAAATAAGAGGAAAAGGAATTCCAATTGAAGTTCAAAATGAGTTTCTCAGGGGTCGTCCCAGAAATCTCTCAAAGAATCCTAAGTGTGATTGAGTACCTTGGATTTGAAAATATTAATCTAAATACAAAATTAAATCAACAACTACAAAATTTTATCAAAATCATCAACTAATACCAGGATTCAAAGTTCTACAATGAATCCATAAAATCAAATTCAAATCAAGGAAAAAAGGTGAATCAAAACAAGGAAAAGGAGTTTAAATCGGAATTCAAAATGAGATTCTCAAGGGTCATCCCAGGAATCTCTCAAGGAATCCTAACAGTGATTGAGTATCTTCTCATCCTAACATCTTAATTTATATATCCTATAGCAGGCTCGTAGTAGTACAACTAAGTCGTTGCGCTACTACGAAATCGCACTAATACGAATCTCGACCTGCATGGGCCACCACTAAAAACGTGTCACGACCCGCACCCTAGAGTTAGGGCACGAGAACGTAACAACGCCCAGCCTACGCCGTAGTGACGGTGGTAGAACGCTGTCCTAGGTCTCAATGCATCTAACAGTATAAGACTAAACAGTTTATACTCCCCGAATGGGGGTGATATAGCAGAATGTAAACTCAATCACATCTAAGGTAGTGCATAAAGGAAGATAGATAAAACATGAAATTGAAAAGAGATACAACAGATAGAAGTCTAAGTGTCTAAGATACAAACTCAGAATATATCTCAAAACTCAAATACAATAATCCATAAATACATCTTAAAACAACTAAAAATAAACTATGAATAAACCCTAGCTATCTATACAACCTCTACTGTCTCCTCTAGGCTAGCAGGCAACCTCCAGGCTTTCTGTAAAATTTATCAACAGGTCCAGTCAGGACTGGAGCGAGCACAGTATATCTCAACAGATCATAGTAGGTTAGAAAATATAATCATGCAGTAAAGTAAGATACAGGATCTGAAAGAAATACAATATGTAAACAAAGAGAGAGAACTGTAATAGAAATATCTACTATAAGTAGAGAACTAACAGTGACTAGTGAATCAGAGTACAAGCTAGATATGTGAACAGGTAGAGGTGATTCATGAGAGGTGGTTCAAGATTATATTATTTGGAATTATTCACATGCTATTTCTACTCCTCCATCCCCAATCAATACACAAGGATCTGTTCAAGTTATGTTAAGATTCGTGAAACTTCACATGGCTCATAAAATGAGTGATACGTGAAGGTGATTCATGATGGCTCTGTGAACATGAGAGTACATGTGTCACAAGCGATTCGTGAAACAGAGGAAGCATAGAGATACGTGATGATTTATGAAACACACAAAACATGCAGTATCCGATGCTCCCGAGGGGGATAACATCTCATAAAAAGATCCATATAGTACCAATCCGTGTGACCAACGTGACAGTATCAAGTAAAGTAATTTAAAGCAGGAAAATAATTCTAAACAGGATATGAAATGATCAGAGAATGTACTCGCCTGATATCTGAATGTCCAAGGTAAAGATACTATCCGATGAGAGGTGTCTGGCTCCAAATTAGAACAGCACAAGTCACAATATGTTCAGGAGGGTAACATAAAGTACTACAATGCATTCTACATGAATCTAGGTCAAACTAGGCCAAAGTCAACCCTTGGTCAACTCTGGTCAACTGTACTAGTCAAACTAGGTCATGTCTTAACCCAGCAAGTCTTACTAGGCCTAACCAAGACTATCCTAGCAAGCACACATCAATACAAGGCTATACAAGCCAACATACACCCAACTTTATATAGCATGTAATTATTCAATACTCAAATAGGCAAGAATTTACATTGGATATACACTAGATAATCTATTACTTTAAGTTATATATGTCTACACATATATACACATGCATATATTGGTATTCAACATTAGGTCTATAATCATGGCATTTCAAATGGTTATATAAACTTATATATTACAACACAATATGCTAACATATATATAATATACATACATTGCTAAGTTAACTGTATTCATAAATACTTATTTAAGAGGTTATGTGTGTGTATGTGAAAATGGCAAAAGGGCAAGTGAGGGTTAAATGGGCATACATAGTGTATACATATCAAAGAGTGTCAAAGTGTAAGTGAACAAAGTGTCAAGTGTGATAGTGTCAACATAGTGTGAGGGGTACATGAGGTAATATAGGATTTGTGTTAACATAGAACATTACATCTCATTAACTTGTATATTGCATACATTACATCTATTATTACATTACATTCATGCTTGTATTCATTCATCATTCATTAATTCTCTTGCACTACTATATGCACCATACATTACATACTATGGAACCTAAATATTCATTACAAGCCATACTTATACATGCTTACATTAGATAGGATACTTACACCTCATACATCATTTATTTAACATTTACTCATGCTTGCATTTTCTATTTAATTACATAATGTGTTAAAATCAAATAAAACATTATATTACACACAAGGGTGCACAAAATGTATATGCCAAATAGTAACTCCTACTAATAATCAATACTGTACCATCTCAGCATGAATTAAAATCTAGGATTAAAGTATGTTATAGATCTATGTGTTAGCTTTTCGAAACTTCAAACGGATCACATTTTCGTTTCCGGAAACTCCCGGAATCGCGAAAACACTGAGAACGCGTTTGTCTTTCGTACAGCTGACACTCAAATAATTCTCCAGAAAGTTATAGAAAGAATTAGGCCTATTAATACATGTGGAAAGCTAACTTCAATACGCTTCTTTTAAAAAAAACGGAAGATTAAACTGAGCTTTGAGCTAGAAGTTATAATATTTCTAAGTTTTGGCTGAAATTAAAAACGTCGATAAAAATCATGACGGATTTGGGTAGTTTGAGACAAAAGAACACAAGTATATAACATAATATATCAAGAACTCACTCTCTACACTAATATATATATATGAGACACTATAGAACATATCTCCAATACAAAAATATGAGATTAAACATGTAATAATTCATTCATACATAACAACAACATATAGTGTGTCCAAATTTGAGGTTTTCCCACATGGACACAACCACAACACAAAGGACACTCCTATGACCTCCAAATGGACACGAAATGGACACAAATGGAGATACAACCATGGGTGTCATTCCTATGGGTTCAAAATAGACCTATATGCATGAGGAAATAAAAAGGAGAAGAGATTTATACCTCCCGGTAGATCGAATCGAAGAAAAGCCTTCCCGGAGCGACACCGACACGTAGAGATTCCAAAAGGACACGAACGAGCTCCGAATCCACCCAAACTTGGGTAGCTTCCTCCTTGGCTAGAATGGAGAAGGAAAGAAAAAGATTTGGTGGCAAAATGGAAGGATTTGGTGGAGAAATTGCTAGGGATTATTCTCTAGGAATTTGGAGAAGAACAAGAGAGAGAGTGTGGATGAGAATAATGAAATGAACTTGAGCCTATCCTCTTCCAAAGTGGCTGGCCATAAGGGGCTATTTGTCCTATTATGGTAAGGTCTAAAATGCCCCCACTAACCTATTCTATGAGTATTAGGAAAAGGCTAATTGGTTGGGGCTAAATTAGTCATTCTAAAGTCTCTAATCACACTAACCTTATCCATAATAATTAGTCTAATCTCTAACTAAAATATTTCTATCATGTGGACTAAAATTAATATCATGTGGGCCATGCCTAACTAGTGTGTGGGTCCCACTAGAGTCAAACTACCCCCGGGTCCCCGTTACAAGTCGGATTGAGATGAAATTCGAACCCGACTCAAATAATCCCAAAACAATATCATAAATAATAAAATCATATCAAAATAATTTAAAGAGGTCAAATACAAAAATATTCTTAGGCCAAAAATGATACTAAAATATCATAATCACATGGTTAGGCTCTAGGTCAAACAGCCTCTAGGGTTTCACTAGCAAAACGTCAAAACCACAAGTCATTGATTTAAATAATTTTAAAATAATATAAAATCACCAAAAATCATATCATAAATTAAATATCATTATTAAAATAATTATAAATACGAAATTTCAAAATTATCTTCATTTGGAAAACTGGGTGCTACAGGGCCTAACCCCTTCCTTGGTCCCTGTGCCCGCTCGAGATGGCCCCGCCCTTGGGCTTCGTGCCCCGCTTGGGCCCTGCGCCCTCTGCAGGCTGACCCGGGCCACGTGCCCCTCGGGTCATGCGCCCTTGGGCCTCGTGCCCCGCTTGGCCCCCGCTTTGTTTTTCTCTGTGGTTTGAATTTTGAATTCGGGTCCCGCCTGTGGGACCCGATAGCTGTGTTCTATTAGTGTGTTTTTAATAAAATGTTTTTCTTCTAATATATATATATATATATATATATATATATATATATATATTAGAGAGATTACAAGAAAATAAATTAGAATGTCTAACTAATGAAAAACCAAGCTATCCATAAGCCTAAAACCGAAAAATAAACCTACATTGGTCTATTTGACATTTTAACAAACACTTGGGGGCTCTCCTCAGATTTCTCCAAGGATGGCACAAGAACCCCAAATAAAATACACAAAAATGAGGTTTAGAGCCTTGCTCACCTCCCATGGGTACCCCTAACTAATGTGAGAGTTCCAACATGTGTCATGCATGAGGAAGGAGCTCAAAACTATCAAAGTACAAGGGTTTTACCTATTGGGTTGATTTCCCAATGGAGTTTTCTATGGATGCTCTTGTGTCAAGTTTGTCACAAATTCCTCCTCCTTTGGACTCTACCCCACGAGCCCCTTGGTCTCTGTAATGCCCCAGTCCTAAAATACATAGGACCAAGTCCGTGAACATGCCAGCTGCACATATACGAAGAACACTCCAATATATGGAATCCTCGCATATGCACATAAGCTGTAAATAAATAATCATATGCCAGAATAACATATCTAATCTCATCACAGCTCAACACAGAAGATAATGAAGTCCAAATAAATAAATAAGAGTATCAAAAGATAGCCGGGTGAACATACTCACTCCAAACAGCTATGAAAAATAGTTTCACACGATCGAAGTCCGACCTCCGCAAAATAGAAAGAAAAAAGATGTAAAATAATGTCTACAACTGTCTCAGATAAGAAATAGACTAGGAATCATAAGGCACTGCCTCATCATCAATGTAGGGTCGCTCCAATGCCGCTCCGTACTCCTGTAGAAACTCGTCTAAACCTGGAGAGATAACCAGGTCCTCAGGGGACATAGCAAGATACAAGAAAACACCATGCCATATAAACTGTGATAATATAATAAGAGAAAAGGTATGCATACAATCGGGTTCCTGACCATTCTACTGAATATGCAGTTGAGATACAATCCTTCGACGCATAAACCCTGACTGAAAACAGGATCGGCATAGTTCCCATAGAGGTTACCAGGGGCCTACGTCCATAACGCTCGAGAAACGTCAGAGGGCACCATGTGAAGGGCTACGTCCATAACGCTCTGGGAAACGTCAGAGGGCACCTGGAGCCTGCGTCTCCAGAGGAGCGCACAGGTAATCATGGAAGTGTAAAGAAGCCCATACGTCAGGTATTGTTCTCCCCACCCAATGCCCAGCATCATCATCTCCATGACTGATATGAACCTCTAGTAACCGCCAAGTCTTCTAACATGCAATACTATTGGCAGTTACTCCTATCCGTCGCACGCTCCATACGTATCGGTGGCCAGCCAACTACGCAGAAATGCGTCCTACATGTGACTCACATCACGTGATATAACAAGTGTCAAGGCCATATGAGATATACCAATACCTCAACATCAGTGGATGGTCCATAAACTAAGTCAATGCAAGAGAATAAATAAAGCAAGAAAAAAAACGACCGATAGAGTCGCTTGCACTCAAGTGTGACTTGGACGCACAGTTTAAATATCACGAAATAAAATGCTAAAAATAACAACTGAAAATAAGAATATAATAATCACAGAGTAGGATGGCAAGGTATCTTGCCTGGTAGTGCAAAGTGGCAAGTCCAAGAGTAG
This sequence comes from Iris pallida, assembly GCA_029216955.1. Classification (NCBI taxonomy): domain Eukaryota; kingdom Viridiplantae; phylum Streptophyta; class Magnoliopsida; order Asparagales; family Iridaceae; genus Iris; species Iris pallida. The sequence continues at coordinate 5,568,712 of JANAVB010036619.1, forward strand.
CAAGTGTCCGTACCAAAACTCACAAATCACAGATGACTCCAAACGCTGAAACAAACATAAAAAATGATCTAGGTGAAGAAGATATACCTAGGAAACGCCTGTCCAAAAGTCAAATTCTGGAACAGGGGCAAAATTATAATTTTGGGTTAAAACAATGTCCGCCGTTGGACCCACTTTGCTGCGAAACGCGTGCCAAAGTCTATGGTCTCTAAAGTCGTCAAACTATATGTCTACTGTTTCAGTTTGAGGAGAGGAACTCAACGGTATGTCCAGTTTTGGATTCCGAGGAGCCGTGTACAAAATCGCCCGTTTGAGTGGGTCGCGGGCCCACCAAAATTGGGTTCCGATTCGACCTTCTCAGAATCGAACCAAACTTGGCATGCAGGACCAGAATTTTGATTCGGACCTGTTGGCACAAGTTTCGTCTCGATCCGATGACTGTACACGAAGTTATGGGCAAGTTTGCAAAATGTCAATATGGGGGTATCTTGACGGATACGCGTTGATTTCGTCGCGCACACGCGACGAAACTGAGTTCCGTCAGTTCCCACACGTCTGCAACGTCCATACGCGCCTTTCAATGTGTATAGTATGCGACCACGTCGCCTGGTTCGTCGGGGCGTACGTCGTATCGGACAAAATTCTAAAAATTAATATAACTAAGCACAGGTTTTTCCTCAACTTCAATATCAATCTACTTTTTACACGCAAATCGAAACGACGATCCAGAAGATGTGTTGCGATCTCGGTTATATTTTCTTTTACGAATTTTAATTATTTCCTACAGTACTTTACTGTACAGCAAGAAAATTGGTCGACAAGTTGTCATTTTAAAACAGTTTTTAGCATTACAGAAAACAGATTTTTGTTCAACTTTATCTCGATTTTTTGAGCAAGTCGATGGGTTATTTCGAAATCCATCTAGAGGATCTTGAAGAGGGTCAAGTCTACTTTCCAAAAAATCTTACGGATCGAAAATCGGTGCTACGAGTAAAAAGTTACATCGTAGAGAAGTAGGGTACCTTGAGTGGGAAAACTGCTCCGTGGGTGACGCGGGGCTGACTTTCGATGCTTCGTTCGTCATGCACAAAGCTCCGTCGCTAGTGAAACGAAGTCGTGGGCGAAGGGGGTATAATCAGCTTCAACTTTCGCTTTGGAAGATTAGGGTTTTGAGGCTTGTAGAAAAAGTTATATTTATAACAACTTTCCACAAAACCTAATACTAATAGGTTTTGGATTTGTGAACCCACAAATCTTGGGTTTCGTCGAGTGTGTTGCTGATGCACGCAGCAGGGGCTTAGGGGGCGTGGGCCCGCCCACATGGGAGTGGGTTAGTTGGTTTTAATATTATTTTTTTTCCTTTTCTTCTCCTTTCTTTATTCCTTTCCTCATACTATGGTACTGTGGTCGGTCTGGGACCAACCACCCCAATCGTTTTTTTTTTACAACTACTATATATATATATATATATATATATATATATATATATATATATATTAGGCTACTAATATATATATATATATAATTCCTAAAAAAAAAAAATATATATTAGGCTACTAAAAATTCCTAAAAATTTACAAATAATTTATAAAAATCCTAGAATTTATATTATTTCCTTATTTAATAGGAATACTAACAAGCACACATATAATATAGACACACATGCATTTATATTTACGTACATATACCAAATAAATTCTAATATAGAAAAAAAAATTGAAGGCACTAAAATAATTTTAAAAATATTGGGGGTTTACATCCTACCCAACTTAAAGAAAATTTCGTCCTCGAAATTAAACTTGGGTCGGGGGATCAAATGCAATGCATGAAATTGCAAGACATACCTTCGCCTTCGAACAAATGCGGGTAGCGATTTCGGATGTCGTCCTCACGCTCCCAAGTAGACTCCCCTGGCGAGTGATGCTTCCATGCCACGCGAATCAATGGGATAGATTGATTCCGCAACACCTTCACTCGGCGATCGAGGATACCTACTGGTTGCTCTTCGTACGACAAACTCGGTCCAACTGTGATCTCAGAGTGATCAAGCACATGATTGTTGTCTGCCACGTACCTCCTCAGCTGAGATACATGGAATACGTCATGTACTCCCTCTAGTGACGGTGGCAATGCCAATCTGTAGGCAACCTCTCCAACACGTTCCAAGACATCGAAAGGGCCGATGTACCTTGGACTCAACTTGCCACGTCCTTCGAATCGAATCGTGCCTCTGGTGGGAGATATCTTCAAGAACACATGGTCACCCACATTGAATTCCAAGGGTCGACGACGATTATCTGGCCACTACTTCTGACGATACTGCGCTGCTCGCAGGTGGTCCTGAATCTTCTTCACTGTCTCCACTGTGCTCAAGACCAACTCGGGATCCAATAGCTGTCGCTCTCCTATGTCGCTCCAATAAACAGGAGACCGACACTTCCTACCATACAACGCTTCAAACGGAGCCATTTGAATGCTCGCTTGATAGCTATTGTTGTAGGAAAACTCAACAAGATGAAGATGGTCCTCCCACGAACCGCCAAAATCAAGCATACACGCTCTCAACATATCCTCTAGCATCTGAATGGTACGCTCCGACTAGCCGTCTGTCTGCGGATGATACGTTGTGCTAAACTTTAATCGAGTGCCCAAACTATCTTGCATGCTCCTCCAAAAGTGCAAGGTGAATCTCGAGTCACGGTCCGACACAATACTAACAGGCACACCGTGTAATCTCACAATCTGCTCCATATACATCTCCGCCAATACCTTTGTCGACTGGCCCACTCTAAAAGATAAGAAATGGGCTGAATTCGTAAGTCTATCAACAATCACCCACACTGCGTCACGTCCTCTAGGACACCGAGGAAAACCCGTGATGAAATCTATAGTAATGTGCTCCCACTTCCACTCGGGAATGGGTAGCGGCTGCAATAATCCGGCCGTCCTCTGGTGCTCCGCCTTCACTTGTTGACATACCAAGCACTTGGCAACGAAATGAGCTATCTCTTGCTTCATTCCATGCCACCAATAATACTGCCTTAAATCACGATACATCTTGGTCCCTCCGGGATGAATAGAGTAAGTCGAACTATGAGCCTCTGCCACCAGCTCCTGTCGTAGCTCTCCATTGGGAACATAAATGCGATCACCACATCGCAATGTCCCATCGGTGTGGATCCTCAATCCTGTCTGCTCTTCTGTTTCAGTCCTCTTCTTGAGCCGTCAAAATCTAGCGTCATTAGGCAATGCTGCCTTGATGCGCTCTACCAATGATGATTGCACTTGAAGGTTGGCTAATACGCCGTCTGCTCCCGGCAATACTACCTCAATACCAAGCTGCTCCAAGTCTCTAATCAATTCCTTCTGTGTAGTCAAAAAGTGTGCCATGGGCTTGCGGCTTAATGCGTCTGCCACGACATTAGCCTTGCCCGGATGATAATGTAGCTCAATCTCATAATCCTTCATCAACTCCAACCAACGTCGCTGTCACATGTTCAACTCATTTTGTGTGAACACGTACATGAGGCTCTTATGATCAGTGTAGATATCCACCTTCTCGCCGTACAAGTAGTGTCTCCATAGCTTCAAAGCAAAGATAACCGCTGCGAGCTCTAGATCGTGGGTTGGATAATTCTTCTCATGCACTCTCAACTGTCGCGATGCATATGCTACTACACGACCATGCTGCATCAATACACATCCTAATCCCTTCCCGGATGCGTCGCTGTAGATCACAAATCCTTCTGGGCCCGATGGTAGTGTCAAGATCGGTGCTGTGGTCAATCGCTTCTTCAGCTCGTCAAAAGCGGCTTGACACTCGTCTGTCCATACAAACTCCTGATCCTTGCAAGTCAATTGAGTCATAGGCCCCGCTATTCGAGAGAAATCTTCTACGAACCGTCGGTAGTAACCCGCAAGTCCGAGGAAACTTCTCACTTCATAAGCTGTTGTGGGAGCGGGCCATGATTTGACTGCTGTGATCTTCTCTGGGTCTACCGATATACCATCGCCCGTAACAATATGACCAAGGAATGATACCTCCTTGAGAAAGAAATCACACTTGCTAAGCTTCGCGAAAAGTCGCTCATTCCTCAATGTTCCCAAAACTATCCGTAGATGCTGCTCATGCTCCTCTTGACTCTTGGAGTAAATCAAGATATCGTCTATAAAGACTACTACAAATTTGTCCAAGTATTGGTGAAATATCTTGTTCATTAAATTATGAAAACTGCGGGAGCATTGGTCAAACCGAACGGCATGACCAAGAACTCGTAGTGTCCATACCTCGATCGAAAGGCCGTCTTGGCAATATCTTCCTTCCGAACCTTCAATTGGTGATAGCCCGATCGTAAGTTAATCTTGGAGAATACTTTTGCTCCACTCAGTTGAATAAATCATCTATACGCGACAAGGGATATTTGTTCTTCACCGTCACCGCATTCAATGCTCTATAGTCAATACACATGCGCACTGTCCCGTCTTTCTTAGGCACAAAAAGAACGGGTGCTCCCCATGGTGACGCACTGGCACGAATAAATCCCTTCTCTAATAAGTCATCAATCTGCGTCTTCATCTCTACCAACTCCTTGGGTGCCAGACGATATACTCGAGATGAAATAGGCTTGGCTCCGGGAATAAGCTAAATAGAAAACTCAATATCTCGGTCAGGTGGTAGTCCTGGCAACTCCTCAGGGAATACATCCTCGAACTCTGTGATAATAGGGTGTTGAGGGGTGTCATGCATCATCATATGAGTCCCCGATGTGGATGCATCACAACTATCTCCGTCTTCTTTGGTGAACTCAAACTCTGCCACATTCGGTGGTCTAAAGATGATACTGCTCCTATGGCAGTCTATGAGAGCGAAATGCTGGCTCAACCAGTCCATTCCAAGAACCACATCAAATATCGGCATAGGGAATACAAGAAGTCGTGCCATCATCTCTCTGCCATTTATCACTACAGGACAAAGTCTACAAACACCACTAACAGGTACAACTCCTCCTCCAGTGAGGATTTTAACATTCTTAGCTAAGGGTATGATGGAAATGCTGTGTCTAGTGGCAAAACTAGTGGCTATGAATGAATGAGTGGCTCCAGTATCAAATAATGTAATAGCAGGAAAAGATGCAACTAGAACCATACCTGCTATAACTTTCGCCTCTGTCTCTATATCCTCAACAGCAAGTGAGAATGCATGCCCATAGTTCTGTCCCGGGCCCTGAGCTCTGGCTTTGTTATACTGTGTGCCTTGGGGAGGCAATGGTGGATGAGGTACTCCTGCTATAGGCCGTGGTGCTAGGAGAGCTGGGGCTATGGGCCTCGACTTTTACCGAGCTTGTACTATTGCATGTTGCTCCGGACAATCCTTGAGTATGTGCTGATTAGATCCACATCTCAAGCATAATCCAAGACGAGTCCTGCAGTTATTCTGGATATGTCCTTGTTTACCGCAGTAATGGCAAACAGGCTTCTGATAAGGTGAGGGCCTCTGCTGGAACTGTCCTGTAGTCCTCCTGATAGGTCCACTCTGAGTAGCTCGGGCTGGTGTAGCTGCTGGGGCATGACGCCTCGATGTCTGCTGCTGTTCCTTGCGAAGAATCTCCTGAGCACGAGCTTCTTCCAAGACAGCTGAATGGGAGACTCGAGACTGAGTAGTCGTATAAGACTTGAGCTCTGGTGCAAGCCCCTGGTGAAATCTCCTTGCCTTCTCTAACTCGGTCGGAATCAATCTCGTACCAAATCGACTCAGGCGGTTGAACTCTGAGTCATACTCATCAACTGTCATATTCCCTTGCTTCAGATGAAGGAACTGTTCATAGAGACCATCTCGAACATGTATAGGGAAGAATCTCTCATAAAATGCATCGTAGAACTGCTTCCAAGTGATCCTAGTGCCTAATCGTCTCTCTTTCGCCTTCCACCAGTGGTGAGTATTGTCTTCTAACAGTAAGTCCACTGCTGTCATCCAATCTTGAGCTGGCAACTGGGATACCTTCAGTAGCTTCTCGGTACTAATAAGCCACTGTGACACCTCTAATGGCTTCTCCGTCCCTCTAAAGGCCTTGGGGTTCATATCTGTGAAATTCTTGATAGAGCCTTCATAGGGATGCAGAGCCGGTGCTGGTGCTGGTGGTGGAGGTCTAGCCATAGCTGCCACCATCGTCTGTCTCATCAGCTCAGTCTGCTGCCACTGAGCCTGCATCATGGCATACATAAACTGACTAGTAGGGCTCCCATCCGTCGGGGGTGGAGGCATCTGAGGTCCCGACTGTGGGGGAAACTGCTGAGGGAATGGTGCTGGTGGAGGTAGTGGTACATTCCCTCCCGATGGCATGGTAGTAGTCTGTCTAACCTGGCTGTCTGGGGGTGCTGCTACCTCTGGGTACTCCATCGCCGACGTCGTAGTAGGCTGTGACAGTCCTAGCTGGTAAGGTATCGCTGGAGTCATGAGAGGATTTTGTCCCTCCGAAGTAATCTCCTCACCAGATGTGAGGGCCAAGGCAGAAGTGTGTCCGCTTCATAGATTCATATTGTTGGCACGAGAAGGATAGATTAATGTCAGAAAAGATTAGATATGAAGTAAATCGAATAATCAAGGAAGTTTCGAAAAGATTGGAAGCCAAGGGATAGTAATAGTTCTGGATGAGATATTCATATTCCTATATCCAGGCTTGTTGGGCACAGTCATGTAACCCAACAATATTATATGGACCTGCATGGGCCACCACAAAAACATGTAACGCCCCAGTCCCAAAATACATAGGACCAAGTACGTGGACATGCCAGCTGCACATATACGAAAAACACTCCAATATATGGAATCCTCGCATATGCACATAAGCTGTAAATAAATAATCACAGGCCAGAATAACATATCTAATCTCATCACAGCTCAACACAGAAGATAATGAAGTCTAAATAAATAAATAAGAGTATCAAAAGATAGCCGGGTGAACATACTCACTCCAAACAGCTATGAAAAATAGTCTCACAAGATCGGAGTCCGACCTCCGCAAAATAGAAAGAAAAGAAATGTAAAATAATGTCTACAAATGTCTCAGATAAGAAATAGACTAGGAATCATAAGGCACTGCCTCGTCATCAATGTAGGATAGCTCCAATGCCGCTCCGTACTCCTGTGAAAACTCGTCTAAACCTGGAGAGATAACCAGGTCCTCAGGGGACATAGCAAGATACAAGAAAACACTATGCCATATAAACTGTGATAATATAATAAGAGAAAAGGTATGCATGCAATCGGGTTCCTGACCATTCTACTGTGAATATGCAGTTGAGATACAATCCTTCGACGCATGAACCCTGGCTGAAAATAGGATCGGCATAGTTCCCATAGAGGGTACCAGGGGCCTACGTCCATAACGCTCGGGAAATGTCAGAGGGCACCATGTGAAGGGCTACGTCCATAACGCTCTGGAAAACGTCAGAGGGCACCTGGAGCCTGCGTCTCCAGAGGAGCGCACAGGTAATCATGGAAGTGTAAAGAAGCCCATACGTCCGGTATTGTTCTCCCCACCCAATGCCTAGTATCATCATCTCTATGACTGATATGAACCTCTAGTAACTGCCAAGTCTTCTAACATGCAATACTATTGACAGTTACTCCTATCCGTCGCACGCTCCATACGTATCGGTAGCCAGCCAACTACACAGAAATGTGTCCTACATGTGACTCACATCACATGATATAACAAGTGTCAAGGCCATATGAGATATACCAATACCTCAACATCAGTAGGTGGTCCATAAACTAAGTCAATGCAAGAGAATAAATAAAGCAAGAAAAAAATGACCGATAGAGTCGCTTGCACCCAAGTGTGACTTGGACGCACAGTTTAAATATTACGAAATAAAATGCTAAAAATAACAACTAAAAATAAGAATATAATAATCACAGAGTAGGGTGGCAAGGTATCTTGCATGGTGGTGCAAAGTGGCAAGTCCAAGAGCAGCAAGTGTCCGCACCAAAACTCACAAATCACAGATGACTCCAAACGCTGAAACAAACTTCAAAAATAATCCCGGTGAAGAAGATATATCTAGGAAACGCCTGTCCAAAAGTCAAATTCTGGAACAGGGGCAAAATCGTAATTTTGGGTTAAAACGATGTCCGTCGTTGGACCCGCTTTACACCGAAACGCGTGCCAAAGTCTATGATCTCTAAAGTCGTTAAACTATATGTCTACGGTTTTAGTTTGAGGAGAGGAACTCAATGTTATGTCCAGTTTTGGATTCCGAGAAGCCGTGTACAAAATCGCCCGTTTGAGTGGGTCGTGGGCCCACCAAAATTGGGTTCCGATTCGACCTTCTCAGAATCGAACCAAACTTGGCATGCAGGACCAGAATTTCGATCCGGACCTGTTGGCGCAAGTTTTGCCTCGATCCGACGACTGTACACGAAGTTATGGGCAAGTTTGCAAGACGTCGATACGGGGGTATCTTGACGGATACGCGTTGATTTCGTTGCGCAGACGCGACAAAACTGAGTTCCGTCAGTTCCCACACGTCCGCAACGTCCATACTCGCCTTTAGATTTGTATAGCATGCGACCACGTCGCCCGGTTTGTCGGGGCATACGTCGTATCGGACAAAATTCTAAAAATTAATATAACTAAGCACAGGTTTTTCTTCAACTTCAATATCAATCTACTTTTTACACGCAAATCGAAATGATGATCCAGAAGATGTGTTGCGATCTCGGCTATATTGTCTTTCATGGTTTTCAATTATTTCCTACAGTACTTTACTGTACAGCAAGAAAATTGGTCGACAAGTTGTCATTTTAAAATAGTTTTTAGCATTACAGAAAACAGATTTTTGTTCAACTTCGTCTCAATTTTTCGAGCAAGTCAATGGGTTGTTTCAAAATCCATCTGGAGGATCTTGAAGAGTGTCAAGTCTACTTTCCAGAAAATCTTACGGATCGAAAATCGGTGCTACGAGTAAAAAGTTACATCGTAGAGAAGTAGGGTACCTTGAGTGGGAAAACTGCTCCGTGAGTGACGCAGGGCTGACTTCCGATGCTCCGTTCGTCGCGTACAAAGCTCCGTCGTTGGTGAAATGAAGTCGTGGGCGAAGGGGGTATAATCAACTTCAACTTTAGTTCTGTAAGATTAGGGTTTTGAGGCTTGTAGAAAAAGTTATATTTATAACAACTTTCCACAAAACCTAATACTAATAGGTTTTGGATTTGTGAACCCACAAATCTTGGGTTTCGTCGACTGTGTTGCTGCTGCACGCAGCAGGGGCTTAGGGGGCGTGGGACCCGCCCACATGGGGGTGGGTTAGTTGGTTTTAATATTATTTTTTTTCTTTTTCATCTTCTTTCTTTATTCCTTTCCTCATACTATGGTACTGTGGTCGGTCTGGGACCGACCACCCCAATCGTTTTTTTTTACAACTATTTTATATATATATATATATATATATATATATATATATATATATATATATATATATATATATATATAACTATAAGTATAAATATATTAGGCTACTAAAAATTCCTAAAAATTTACAAATAATTTATAAAAATCCTAGAATTTATATTATTTCCTTATTTAATAGGAATACTAACAAGCACACATATAATATAGACACACATGCATTTATATTTACGTACATATACCAAATAAATTCTAATATAGAAAAAAAATAATTTTTAAGGCACTAAAATAATTTTAAAAATATTGGGGGTTTACAGTCTCCAAGCTTCTAGCCTTGTACAATGAAGGTTTGGGAAGGTTTTAGAAGAATTTGGGGGTGTTTTGATGGAGGGAATGAATGAAAATGGAGAGGGCTTGAAGAGGGTCTCTTTTAGGGTTTGTGGAGGCTCTCAAATAAAGAAGAAGAAGGTTTAATTGCTCTTTATTACTAGCCAACATGGGAGCCCTAAAATCTCCTCTAAATATCCATTTTACCCTCTCAAGTAGTCATGAACACTCTCCTAATTGATGGGTTAGTTGTGATCTAAATGTGGGATTAATTTCTAGTCTTAACTAGGCTTAACATGACTTAAATGAGGCTAGTTGTGTTCATCCTAGGTTTTAGGCTCAAGTGATCATGTCTAGTCAAATTGGGTTCACAAGTTAAGGTTCAATAAATAGGTTAGTCAACTAATAGATGCTACAATCATATTTAATTAATAAAAAATACCCACTATAGAAATAATACAAAATGACAAAAATATTTCGATTTTAGAAATATGGTAGACACAATCTTATCCCCCTTAGAAAAGTTTTGTCCTCAAAATTTAAGTTTGTTGTACTCTTCTCTAGGTCAAACCCCCGTCAATTATGGTCCAAAATCTATTTAAATAATACACACAAATCATGGTCCTACTGGTCATGATATCACGGTCTCAATCAGGTTAACTATACTATCTATCACAGCACAAAACACAATTTAAGAGGTACTATTGAAACACACAAAATTATGGGAAAATGACAGAAGAAGAACAGAAAGACAAACCTGCTAACCCATCACCTGTAGCATCTGCCTCCTCGACCATCAACGCAAAAGCCTTGCCCTGCTGGGGTATCTCCCTCTGCTGGTGTGGGGCATTACGCTGTGCCACAGGTGGCCTAACTCCATTTCCCTGCCCTTGATCTAGACACTGGCCAGGACGATGAAGGGTCAAGAGACAATCCCTTACTAGATGCTCCGTTGATCCACAATGCTAACCCAACCTCTTTCTACACACCTCCCAAGTATGGCCTGACCTCCGACAGTAGGTTCAGGTGGGAGCTGGCTGAAACTGCCTTTAAGGTTGTTGTTGATCTTGTTGTACTGGGGCTCGTATCGACGCATGAAACTACTGAACCTGAGCCCTAGCTGGAACCTAGAACTGCTGCTGTGGCGGCTAGAATGATTGATATAGAAGCTGGGGATGCTTCGTCGGTCCCGCACTACTGCCAGTACCACCCACGACGTCACGGCTTCTCTTAGGCCTGAAGCCCAAATCCTCCTTCGCAATCTACACATCCATCAGGATATCCTCGAAGGTAGTCGTACGACACCCAGAAGTGCGAGATCTGACACTATGGTTCAGGCCCCTCCTGAACTTACAGGCCTTCTCTCCAGCATCCTGAACCATGCCCTTGGTGAACCGGCTCAGACGAAAGAACTCAGCAGCGTACTCATCAACTGACAAATTCCCTTACACTTGTCCCACAAACTGGCCCTCCGGTGAGGCAGAGCAGTACCCTTGAAAGTACCCTGCCTCGCCTGCTGCTACTACTGCTTTTGGATAGAAGTACCATGAGGCAGAGCAGTAGCAACCCTGTCAACTGTAATAAGTGCCACCTGGTGGGCACTATCAATGCTCTGTCGCTGTTGTGCCTCAGCCTGTCGCTGTTGTTCCTCAGCCTGAGCCCTCTGCGTCTTTATTACCTACTAGAACAATACGAACATAGGTGCTTTATCAGTCGATGGTGGAGGTGTAGGAAGAGGCTCCGGCTGCCCGAGGACAATCCTCTGGACCGATGGAGGAACACCTCCAGGAGCTGTTGACACAGTAGGAGCAACTCCCTGAGCTGCAACTCTTGCAGCTGGAAGAGGAGGCTCTGAAGTAGCAGACCTCTCCATCCTTGTAACGATTCCAGTGCATTGCGATCTGGTCTCCGGCATCCTGAAGACAGGTCGACAAAAGAAATCAATATGGCACAAGATGAGATATTACCAAGAAAGGACAATTAATTTTGAAGAAAATGCAATGAAGGATTAAAATCAAAAGATTTGGAAGTTTTCCCTAGTTTGTGATTGAGTAACTCTTAACACAGACTATAACCTATATCCTAATAGTAGGCATGTAGCAACGCTCTAAGTCGAGCACCTCTACAAAATCGTACTAGTTGCGACCTTGACCTGCATTGGCTACCCAAAAAATGCGTCACGACCCACACACTGTTTAGGGGCATGAGCACGTGGGTACGTCCAGCCTACGTCGCAGTGTCGACGGTAAAACTATGTATAGGTCGTCTATAATATCTAACAATATAGAATATAAACTTGTCATCTCCACACGGAGGAATAAAATGACATGTAAAGTGTATAACTCAATCACAAGATCTAAGAAAGATAAGTACGATATTGTAATTGAAGTTAAGACGATAAAACTGAATAGTAGCAGAATTTCACAACACAAAATTTTAGAAGTCTGAGTCAAATATAATACATGTCCTAAATAAATATAACATCTCAAACTCATAAACTGGAGACAAGGTCCAGTAACCCTAGCTACTAGATAAAACACTACTAAATATGCACTCTCAGCGAGCACCAACTCCAAAAGAAACCTCCTGGGCATGTTCATTTGTCCTCTAGATACTATGAAAAATATTATCCAGTCAAGGTTGGAGTGAAGTACAACTCAAATAGCAGGTCCATTTAATTGACAAAAACTATAAAGCAGTGATAAAGAGAATGTTCTATACTGTGAAGGAAAAAAATGTATGGAAAGAGACAGGCAATATAAACTGAAAATATAATCTGTGTGAGCAAGTAATAGAAGAGGAACTACTATATCAAGGATAGAGCAATATAACTGGTGAACTGAGTATGAAACTATAATAGACAATGTGTTTGGAATACCAAATTAGATATGTGATCGGCTTGGAAGATTCAATGATTTACACTAAGGAAGGCTAGCTCAACCATACGTGCAATGTATGATAGCTAGTAGCCAATGATTTACACTACTTGTCGATAGTTCTTGATCACATATCAAACTAGTATTTCTCCCGCCCCGACTGATACGATGGATCCAACCATGACACGTTACTAGCCAATGTATTCAAGTGTTATCCAATATTATCCAATGTTATCCAATACCGGCGAGGACAGTATCTGATACCATTATGATGAGTTAAGGTAACATCTCATGACTGAAGATCCAATGACAATACCAATCCGTGTACCATCGTGTTAAGAATCATAAGTAACATTTCGAAATACTTGAATTATAGTGGTAATCAATAATAAAAAAAACTAGAGAATGTACTCGCCTATGGTCAAGAGTAATGAATATGAATCAAGGTCCAAAATAGAGTCACAAAGATCTAAAGATGAGATATACATATGTTAATTGGTGTTTAATAGTGTTAAACATGGTTTTCTACTGCGTGATATGCAATCTAGGTCAAAACTAGGTCAAGTTTGACTCACAGTTGACTTTTGGTCAACTGGTCAAACCTTATCAAACCCAAGTCAAATCTAGGTCTACTATTGACTCAAGGTTGACTTTTAGTCAAATTGGTCAATATTGGTCAACCTTGGTTAGGTTATCCTCTAACAAGTCCTTTCCCTCCTATAACACCCTATAGCCTAACATTACCATATATATAAGATATACACATTATCTATCCTAGGTAATGTACTATCCTAGACTATTAGGTATACCCCTATACTTAGATATTTACATTACCTTAGGCTATTTGTAAACCATTAACTAAATAGGTATATCATTACCTACATTAGATAGGTAAACCCTTACCCTAACTAAGATGCCTACTAGGCCAACCTTAACTTAGATAGGCTAGGGAAATACCTATTACCTACCACATGGGCAATACTTAACCTTAAGTTGATAACCCATACCTAGACTACTAGGTAACCATCTACCTTAGCTAATAGGCAAATCTTATACCTTGGCTACTAGGTAGATCCTATACCTTATATATATATATATATATATATATATATATATATATATATATATATATATATATATATATATATATATATAAAGAAACACTCCCCATTTTTTTTAAAAAGGCTGAAAAAGCCGAAACCTATACAAGTATACCATTAGGCGCAAAGTGCCGAGGCCTATACACGTATAATTCAAAAATAATAGGAGAAAAGGAAACCAAAATAGCTAGGCTAGGGATAGGAGAGAGTTGCAGAAGTCCGTCTGGCCGTGCGAACAGAAGGAACTTTTCTTGTGACACTGCCGAATGGTCTCCCAAATTAGCTGGTCTGTACAGTACTAATGGCCTTCATATCTCACCTTATTGCGATTCTTACAGATAACCCACATTGTGGCTGCTGCTACGATCTGGTAGCCATGGGACATAGAAGCCCAGGCTACTATGAGGTTGTAGAAGCAGTCACCCCCTTGAGCCATTCTGCAGCGCTGGAAAAGTACTCTCCAGACCTTGACAGGTAGGTCCCCCTGACAGAAGATGTGGTCGACTGTTTCTGATTAATGATCAGAGCAGCATGTGCACGCAGACGCTAGGCTGAACCCAATAGTGTTGAGAGTGTCATCGGTGGGCAAGATCTTACGAAGGGCTCTCTAAATAAGGAAGGACCACTTCTTGGGGATACAAGTCTGCCAGAAGGATGCAATGGTAGGAGAAGGCGTCGCAGTTCCTTGGACCACTCTTCTGGCTGATCTTATCGAGAAGGATCCGGTAGCTTCGACCGACCATCGTAGCTCATCTACGGCAAGGCCAATCGTCGATCCACCGCGACGGATGCACTCTACTGCCTCTGGCCCGGTCCAATCCTGGAACTTGTTCTAATTCCAGTTATTATCAAAGGGGTCCTACAAGTCTTTGATCTTGCAGTTCCTAGGGGCTGCTGAAAGGTTGGAAAGCAAGGTGTCTCCAACCCAATATTTAAGAAATGAAAGGGAATCGTCGTCGCCCACCTGTAGGCGCATCACGGGTTCGGCAAGAGAACGCCCGATGAGAATGCATCGCCAAGCCGCAGAGGATCTGTTGTTTGAGATGGCCATCGACGGGTGGATGTACTTGAAGTATCTGGCCTTCATTAACCTGGTCCATAAGTTCTGACTCGTGCGGAGCTTCCACTACAGTTTTATCGAGAAGGCATTAACGATGTGAGAAAGTTTGATGAATCCTAGGCCCACCTCTCCGGTAGGATGTGCCATGGTATCCCAACTCGCCCAATAATGCTTGTCGTTGCCGCCGCTGTGCCCCCAAAGAAAGTTACTGAAGATGCTTTCGATCGAAGAGAGCACTTTCTTAGGGGGAACACGCAGCCAGGGTGTAGATAGGTATGGATGTGATGACGTGTTTGATAAGGATCATCTTACCACCTGGGGATAGGGTAGCGTTATGCCATCCCTCGAGTTTTTTCCTGATACGGTTGATCAGCTCCTCAAAAATGTCGACGTTGGATTTACCATACACGAGGGGGCATCCTAGGTAGTGGAACGGGGGATGCTTGATGGGGAAGGAGGTGGTATTGGAGAGGCTAGCCGCATGCTCTCTCTTGATATTGTGGTGGGCGTAGATAACACTTTTATCCGGGTTGATCTTCTGGCCCGAACACCCGGCATATCTCTGAAGCGTGTTGTTGACTACATCCACCGTCCCGACGTCCTCGAAAGAGAAAATGAGGATATCGTCAGCGAATTCCAGGTGGGTGATGATCGGGCAGCCGCTGGCAGTATAATAGTGCTGGAAGTTTGGAGTGCTCGCCATCTTATTAAGGTTTCTGCTCAAGGCGTCCGCCGTAATAATAAAAATGGTGGAAGATAGAGGATCTCCTTGCCTGACCCAACGACTCGATTTGAAGAAGCCGTCAGCCTGACTGTTGATAACCATTGAAAACTGCGAGTTGCTGATCGATCTCCACAAGATGTTGGTCCAAGTTCCAAAAAATTCGAAAGCTCTGAAAATCCAGATCATGAATTGCCAATCCAGTCTGTCAAAAGCTTTCTCTATATCCAATTTGATGGCTATGTTGTCCCCTCTTGCTGGGAGCTTCATGCAGATAATTAACTCTTGGGCTAACATGATATTATCTTGGATATTTCTACCCTGGACAAAGCCACTCTGCTCCTCCGAGATGATCTTCGGTAGAAGACTTGACATGTGAGAGGTGATGATCTTGGATATGATCTTGTTGGTGAAGGTACAAAGACTGATGGGACAAAAATCGTAGAATGTCTCCGGATTATCTTTCTTCGGGATGAGGATCAGATTGGTGCTCGAGATGGCTCTGGGGTAAGTATATCCCTGGACGAAGGTAGAGACCGCTTTGTGGATATCCACCTTGATGATATCCCAGTATATGCTAAAAGATACCCCAAAAACCTGTCTGGTTCGGGCACACTGTGTTCGTTAAGGGCCCAGACGGCGTCTTTCACCTCTTGCTCGAAAGGAGGCTGTTCTAACCAAATGTTGTCGATGTCGCTAATAAGGTGGGGAATCTCTTCCAAGAAGGTGTTGTCTCCGAGGACCGTTTATTTAGAGAACAGCTGGGAATAGAACTTCGCGGCCGCCACTTGGATACCC
Organism: Iris pallida; assembly: GCA_029216955.1. Classification (NCBI taxonomy): domain Eukaryota; kingdom Viridiplantae; phylum Streptophyta; class Magnoliopsida; order Asparagales; family Iridaceae; genus Iris; species Iris pallida. The sequence continues at coordinate 5,585,004 of JANAVB010036619.1, forward strand.
TTTTGATCGCTGATGATGTTCCCGGTTTCGTCGGCTATCTGATGAAGGGTGAGTTTCTGTCTACGACTATTGACGCAGGCATAGAAGTAGCTCGAGTTTTTGTCCCCCTCGTTGTCCCATTTAAGCCTCGCTTTCTGCTTCCAAAAATCTGTCTCAACTTTCAGCCAGAATTTGAGGATAGCTTTGGTGAGGTTAAGGGCGTTCCTGGTAGCTGGCAATCAGTCGGTCACGAACCTGACTTCAGTACGAGTAACATCATCCTCAGCCTCACGAATGGCCTAAAAAATATCCCCATATGCCTGCTTGCTCCAGACTGCTAGGGCTTTCCTCGTGGCCTTGAGCTTGTTGGCTACCCGAGTGAGAGGTTCGGGGGAGTTCGCACGGTTCCAAGCTACTGTGATGACACCCATGAATTGGGGGTGCTCGCTCCAGAAGTCCAGGAAACTCTTTTTGGACTGGCCGGATATGCTAGTAATTCCAACTAGCAGGGGAGCGTGGTCGGATTCTGTGGCATTGAGGTAAAAAAGCTTAGAGGTGGTCCCCATTCCGTGCCAGTGGGCATTCGTTAGGGCCCTGTCAAGGCGGGAGTATTGCTAATGGTCGCCTTCATGCATGTTGCACCAGGTAAAGGCATTGCCGATGAATGAAAGGGGGAGAGGTGGGAGTTAAAGATGAAGCTGTTAAAATCTTGCATGGTCGAATGAGGGGGAGGGCGGCCGCCTGTCTTCTATTCTCTGTATTAAAGTCCCCTATGAAAAGCCATGAGAGGTTAATATGGTGAAGGTGGATGTCCAGGAGGTCATTCCAGAGGTGTTTGCGATCAGCGATGTCACAGCTGCCATGAACTGCATATAGGATAGCGTGCTTGGAAATCAAAGGGTGTTCCATCCAACAACATAGAGCCTGCCTGGAGCCCTGAATGACTCCGATCTTGACGTCCTTCGAGCAGAGGATCCAAATGTCGTGTCTGCCAGCAATGGTCGTATAAAAGCCTAACTGTAGCTGAATAGATTTGAGCCTCTTGTAAGGGATTTTGGGTTCAAGGATGATCAAGATGTCAATCTTGTTTGTCTTCTTAAGGCTGGTGATTCACCTCTTGGTTGGTTTGTTCGCCAGACCACGGACATTCCAGAAAAGAATGTTCAGCATTAATAGAACTGGAGGGGTTGGTTGGTCCGCTTGGCTGCGGACCTGGTGTGCATGGTCGGGGACTCTGCGGCTCCTTTCTTTTCTGATTTCCTGGTAGTGGTAGTAGCCTCTCCCGCCTTCGAGGTGGACGTGCCGAGGATGGAATCCTCGGGAGGGTTGAGGAGGGTTTCTTCGGAGGGTTCGACCAATTCTTCTGCAAAATCCAGAACGGGTTCCTCTGGAGAGATGAGAAGGGTGTCGTCGGAGTTACCAATCTGGTCTCCTTCCGACTGGAGTGGGAATCCTGCAGCGAGGACCTGTAGTCCTCTAAGGGCCTGCTTTGGCCCTAGAATAGCAAGGGCGTCTTCGAAGGCGACTCCGTGGGAGGCGGGGTGGTCTATGGCATGTCGAAGTTCTTGGAGGGTCTCATCTGCGGCCTCCGGAGGGGTCGCTGATGTCCTCAGAGTCCGGCCCGGGGGATAGGAAATATTCTTCAAGAAAAGCGATCTCCTGGAAGGGATCGGTCGCTTCCGAGACGAGGGCGTTAAACTGGTTGGAAAGGAGTAGTTTTGGTGGGTGATAGGGGACCACCGCTTTGTCCGGGGAGGCGCCTCTGCCTGTTTTGCCTTCGCTGGAGTTAAATCTGGTGTGGGAGTTCGATAGTGGAAGCAGGGGGATTGGGCAAGCGATTGATACTTACCCCCGTTGGGGTGGGATTCTTTTTGTGCAGGTTTCTTCTTGAGCTCTGGATGAAGGCGAAAACAATGCTTTAAGAGGTGATCGTTCAAATGGCAGTGGGAGCAGAAAATAATGTGATTATCGTAGACAATTTGCTGGGTGTGAGTCTGGTTGCCAAGTTCAGTGAGGATGTGATTGGGGGGCTTGGAGGTGAGGTCGAGTTCCACACATATCTTGGCGTAGTGGGCTTGGTCAGGTTGCTGGTTTTTTTTACAGTGGCCACATATGTCCCAAATGAGTTGGCTATACGCCTAAGAGCCGCTGGTACGAAATAAATGAAGGAAAGATTGGAAAGGGTCACCCAGGCAGCAACCGTCGCTGAGTCTTCCTTAGTATTAAAGCTCACTGACCACTTGATTATCTTCATCTGGTGGGAGTCAACCCTACTGGTTCCTTTGGACCATACGGTCCTGTGGTCAAGATCGTAGGATAGATGGAACAGAATATGCCTAGGGTCGAGGGGTGCCATCATGTATTCTGCAGAGAGCTGCCAACTAGCAATAACCTCATGAACCCGAGAGAGTTTAGGGTAGCCTGAGAAGAATTTGAGAATGAAGGAGTGGGGAAAGAAGGTGGCCAGGGAGGTCAGTTCCTGGTCGGTGAAGGGTACTATAGGCACGGGAGATGCCAGCGAATACTCAACATCGGGGAGGAGGACGTCAGGGGACAGGAGTCCCTGCTTGGATGCCCTGTCCGGACGTAGCCTGTCGACGAAGGAAGGCATCGGAGGGCCCGACGAAGGAAGGGGTCCCCGGGCCATGCTGGGGGCGGGCTGTACGGAGGAGGAGGGAAAGAGCGGAGCTACTGCCGGCCGGGGGACCAGCTCTAAGCTGGGGATGAAAGCGATGAGGACGTCAGGAAGAGAGCGACCATAGGAGGAGGGGATCACTGTGGGTGCACTTAAGGGAACGACATGGCCGCTGAGGTCGATCACGGCTGGGGGAAGGATCGGACAAGGCTGGGAAGCAGCGAGGCCAAGAGGGGCTCCAGGTAGGGCGCTAGAAACCCTCGCATCAGACTTGGAAGAAGATGGAGGAGAAAGGACAGGGGGAAGAGGGGATGAGGAGGGCAGAGGAGGGGGTGGAAAGGTGGCAGTAGCTGACAGTGACACGTGCAGGAGCGCCAGCTGCCTGATCGGATGCGCCTCCAATGATGCCTAAGTTGTATGCGTCTACAGGGGTAGGGCCGCCGAATGCGCCCAAAGAGGATGGTAGGCGGTATGCGCCCAGAGATGGGTCGACGCAGAATGTGCCAACAGGGGACGGGCCGCCATATCTGCCCTCAGGGGCTAGAGGGGGGCCGACATATGCGCCTACTGAGGAGTAGGGGCGGTCATATGTGCCAAGAGGAGGAGGGCCATATGCGCCCGCTGAGGCTTGTGGGGTACCGCCATAAATGCCCACAGAGGCTGTCGCAGAGGCTAGAAGGGGGACGCCATATGCGCCCACTGAGGATTAGGGATGGTCATATGCGCCCAGAGGAGAAGGGCCATATGCGCCCGCAGATGCTGGTGGAGGGCCGCAATAAGCGCCCACAGATGAAAGGATAGCAAATGCGCCCGCTGGGGTAGGGCCGCCATATGCGCCCACAGAGGAAGGGTGATCGTATGCGCCCACAAGCATAGGAGCGTATTTTCCATGAAATATAGAAGGACGGAACAATTATCGGAGGACTGCATTTTTACTTCACAATACAAACTCGCTTGTACAAAGAAAGCCTAGGGACGAAAACCTAGGTACAGCAGTCTAAGTATAATTATTTATTTTAGATTCTGGAGGGTGATGATAGAGGCTTGGAAAAGCGATGGCAGCTCTGTCTTACTCCTTGGACGATGGGTGCATCCTTGGCTCTATAGAAAAACTGCTCAGCATTGATGAAGAGATGCTCTCCTTTTTTATCTCTGTATATTCTCTCTCTGAATCTCTGGATCCGAGGAGAATGTGCTCTCTGTCTTCTTTTTTTTATCTTTCCTCCCCTCTCTGCTCTCTCTATCTCCGTGTTCTCTCTGTTTTCCTTTCGCAAAGGAATGGCACCTTGCTATTTATAAGAGTGGGGGCATCATTAGGGTTTACAATGATTGCCCATTCTCAAAAGTTGGCTGCTAAGGATCAATGAATCTGGGCCGCTCATCTTGAATATAATCGATCTGGGCAATTAATGTGATTGCATCAAATCTTTGTGGGTAATTAATGATGATTGACATAAATCCTCATGATTTGTTATGCCAATCTCAGATTTCCTGCCACGTGTCATTAATTTGCTTGATTGTAAATGATCTGATTTGATCCCAATATTTTATTAGGATTTGTTGATAGATTTCGGTCGATTTGATGCCACGTATCTTAACCACGAGCCACTTAAAAAATCTGAACCGCATGAGGACTGCTCCCCATTGAGCCGCATAAGGCTGGCCACGTGTCCAGGCTGCTTGGGAGTAGCCCCTGAATATTTGAACCGCATGGTGATGATCTGAGTCGCATGAGCGTAGGTGACCGCATGATGGGTGCTTTCTCCTTGAGCCGCATGGAGATAGTCCTCGTAAGCCGCATGGGGTAGCCTCTGCTTGAGCCTCATAGGGTAGTTCTCGTGAGCCGCATGGGGTAGCCTCTGCTTGAGCCGCATAGGGTAGTTCTCGTGAGCCGCACGGGATAGCTTTGGCCTGAGCCGCATGGGGTGGTCTCTGTCTGAGCCGAATGCGACTGTCCATGTGTCAAGGCCGCATAAAGGTTTTTGGGTTTCGGGAGATTGTGTCAGAGATTTCTTTTATTTTCCTAGGAGTCTGTCATTATGACGGAGTCATTATTGTATCTTTGTGTCAGAGCTGTCATTTGTCAAAGCTGTCAGCTGTCAAGGCATTTAATGCAGTAAATGACAAAGGGAAGAGCTGTTGTGGGCCACGTGGCTCCTCTCTGAGCCGCATGGAACTATTCGAGCCGTATAGACGCTTGAGCCGTATGGATTCCTGAGCCGTATGTTCTCTCTCAGCCGCATGGGGATCCTTAGCCTCATGGATCTTTCTTTATTCTTTTTCATGCTTCTACAAGACCCCCTTCAAAGTTTTCAATTTGCAAAATTGAAATACTTTGATAAGAAGCATGGCGATGTATAAACTCTTCTGGCCGCATATGATGTCCTGGCCGCATGGATGTCTCAGCCGCATGGCCTCCTCAGCCGCATTGGTCAGTTAGCCGCAGGGACTTTCTGGCCGCATAGCTCCTTGCCACGTGTGCGTGTCTTTAATTGCCTTTAATTCGTTTTAGTGCCGTCTTTAGGGGAAATCCCAAGGGTCGGCTCATTAAATCTTTGGATTTTATGTCCTGGGTGAATCTCCTTTATGAGAGAGGGGGCAAAATCCGAGGAGTCGGTTTCGTCTTTCCCGAGGCTGTTATTAGTCTACGTGTCCCCCTTCTTTTGTCCTCCTATAAATAAGAGGATTTTAAGAGAGAAAACTTCTTTACTTTCTCCTCTACTTCGAACTTTCCCTACCCCAATTGTTACCCTCTTCTTCGATCACCAATGGCTCCCAAGAAGACCGTTGCGGCGAAGGGTAAGAAGGCGGTGTCCTCGTCGACTGTGGCGGCGAAGGGCAAGAAGGCTGCTTCTACTTCGACTGCGGCCGCTTCTCCGCCAGTCGACGTGCCCGCAGTTCACCCTGATGTCCATCCCCCTATTGCTGGTAAGGACGTTACGTGAGTTAACCCTAACTGCTATGGCTACGTCGCATGCTTTATGCGCGAGCCTTTATCTTCACGTGAGCCGCATGTTCGTCCAATGGCCGAGCCGCGAGCCGCATAAGAATTGCCACTGTGACCGCATACGCGCTTCGCCAACGAAGCCGCATAAGCTACGCTGATCCGCATAGATTCGCACAAATTTGTCTGTCACGTGGTCCGCACGAACTTATCCGAACTCTGAGGGCCCTATGAGAGCACTGCCGTATGAACCTTCACTGAACGGAGCCGCATAAGTGTTCTTCTGAGCTTGAACCGCATGAGGCTTCATTAAGTTGGAGCCGCATAAGTGTTCTTCTGAGCTTGAGCCGCATGAGGCTTCGTTAAGTTGGAGCCGCATAAGCTCGAAAAACACCCGTCAGTTCATTTTGTTCGTCTTTTTAACTTATTTTCTTCTGTCTTCTTCTCAGTAAATTTGTCGGTTAATGCTGCTGGAGAACTCCTGGTAGGTCGTACCCAAGCTGCTCTGGGCTATAGGTACGACCATATAGTTAGGCATGTGGCGGACCAGTTTCCTAGTGACGAGCCTCCGGCGAGATTGAATGCCCTCAAGAACCAGCCTTTCTATTTTCTCAATACTATAATGAACTCGGGGAAATTAGAAGGGGAATACTTGAAGCCTGCATTCTTCTTCGGAGATGCCTTAACTGTGAAGAACAGTCAGGTTCTGGATGTGTCAGAGAACTGGAGTTTTGTTTCTAACGGGATGGCGATCCGTATCCCCCAAATGGAGTGTCACTTCCCACTATCTTGGTTCAATATGCTCCTACTGGACCGGAAGATGGAAGAGTCTTTAACTCCTACCCGAAGTGGGATGTTTGTGGGAGACATCCATTATAACAACAGCATGAAGTCAGTATGTGCTGGCAAGGTGCACACCAGCCGTTCTGTAATGGGATTGGCCCCGGGTACTTTCTTGAATGTGCCGGGTCCCAATTTTATGTTTTCTGCAGCCGACACTTTTATGAACCAACTTACTCGGAAGGGCTCCTATCCCATTGGCCGGTTGACGCTCCCGAGTTGGATACACCCTATTCCCTCATGGACCAATCTGTCTATGTGCATCTTGCGAAAGTATAAGGCCTTTCTGTGTGAGATTGGTCTTTATCATGCTATTCGGGGCACCAGCCATGGCTTGCCCATAAACAAGAGATTATTTATATCTCTGCTGGAGATGTATAACCGCCGTACGGGAAACTTCTATACACCCGTAGGGAAAATGGGGCTTGCGCTCCACGAAATGCATGCGGTCTCCAAGCTTCCTTGGGGGGACGAAGCTTTTGAGGCGTACACTCCCACGAATGAGGAGTTCGAAGAGTTGGAGGGACGGTATCCAGGCTTCGTGGCTATTTATCAAGAGATATTGTGCCACTATAGCACATGTCAGCAGATAGCCAAAAAGGACAGCAGCTCGGAAGGGAATGCTCCCCACACCAAGGACTGGGTGCGCTATCTCTTCACGATGGGTGCCTCAGGTCGAGTTACTTTCCGACGTCCTCAATCCCGGGAGGCGGTTCAAACCTTGGTGTCGTCGGCCAAGAGGGTGGCCACCACTAGTGACAGATTCGGGAGTAAAACTGACTCTTTTGGTTATTTTTATCAGGATACCCAAGAACTGTCAGAGAAGGCACTCCTGGCGGGATTCTTGATGGTATGGCTACGAAATTGTGTAGTCTCGGGAGGAGCTGTTTCTATTGAAAGGATTAGTCGTAATTTCATCCTTCCGGCTGTGAAGTTAGTTTTGCGAGTCAAGCTAGCTCTCCTTCCGGCCATGGTGTGCAGCATACACTGTGGCCTTCATACTTACACGTCCAAGGTCATCGCCCGATGTGATAAAAGATTTTGAACGGACTGAGCTGCCCTATCATTATCTGATAGGGTGGCTGCTGATACATTATCCGTCTTTGATGAGATCGGGCTCTGAAGACGGCGTAACTGACGACGACGCTTTTATCTTCTATTATCGTAATGAGTCTTGGGAGTACGAGACCATGCGTGCTTGCCGAATGGCGCTGGCGAGGGCAGATATGTACAATATTTTCGTATCTGTCCCTCGTTTTACTGCAGAGGTAATAGCGACTGTACATCTCGATAGTATTGGGCCCCCTCAGCTTCTGGACGACCAGATGCTCATGTGGCTGCGTAACATCCGCCCCGCTCATCTGGTGTATCGCAACCGCAATACTGTCTTTCTGGAGCCGTATCTGCCCAGTAGGTTTGCCCGACAGTTTGGATACAGCCAGCTTTTTTAGACAGTCCCAGCTCTTGTTTGGGTTTTGAAGGTAGCCTTCTTGACGGCATCAGGGCCTGGCACTACTATGATACATTCCATACCCGTACCATTTTCTCGGTCCTAGCTATTAAGGCACCGGTAGAGATTTTGTATATGGCGGCTCTGTACCATGTCATGGCGAACAGACCCCCTGTCGGTTTTAACCCGGGTGCCTGTTTTATTGTTGGTACCGGCCTGGAGGAGAGGTCCCGTGGGCCAAGATGCAAAATCCCTAAATTTTTTACTATAATTTTTTTATAAATATGGTATTGATTTTGGTACTTCGTATTTGTACGTCGCGTACGAGTTTATGTTTCGTAAATTTTTCGTTAAGTGCGAAGTACATATTTTTATAAAATGTTTTAATTATATAGATGTAGAAAATATTTCAAAATAATAGACGATAAATATTTTATATTGCTTGAAGTTGTAAATGCATTGTGCCGAGGATTGTCGAACTTTATTTTTATTTAAAAAAAAGGTTATTTTATTTTATGGTACTAGTATAACAAGTAATTTAGAAAAATTGTGTTTTATGTAAGTATTATTTTTGCATGTGAGTGTATATATATTTGTATTTTCGAAATTAATTATTATCATATATTATCTCGAAAAAGGTATATTAAATATGGGTTGATTTAATATGTAATTAATTATGGTGATTTAAGTTGAAAAAAAAAGTTATTAAGTTATTTAAATACAGTTTAAATTAGAGGTAGAATCTATCTACATTGGATTATATTTGATTGAGTTACTTTTAAATCAATTTGAATTAAATAGTGGAAAATTTAAGGGGAATTAAAACTCTTCTTAGTCCTTATCTAAATAAGACTTTTGTAAATCCCCTGATTTTTCAAAATAAATATTTGTGGAATTTTTGGATTTTTAAATAACTATTTAATGACTTATTATATAATTTATATTATTTTACATATATTTAGTATAGTGCTCATTAGTGAATTTAGTATAAAAATATATAAAGCTATTTTTCTAGTATATTAAGGATCTGAACTATATTATACAAATTTTTTTTTCAAACTTTTAAGATTTATTTTATAACTTTTATTACTTTTTACATGTTACTTGTATTGTACACTATTTACATAATATAGAATAAATGTCAATTTAGTATTAAATATTTTAGCTTGTATAAATGAGATTAGATAAAGGTTGTTTAAATAGATATAAACTCTATTTATTATCTATAGTAATTTTAAATAATGTTATAGATAATTTAGATAAATATGAACTATATTTAAGTTAATCATAATCCTAAGTCTAATAGGAAAGCATCCCTATCTATATCCTATCCTAACAAAACAAACTCGAATTTATTTAAATCAAATTCTATTTAATTTAGGAGATAAATCTGAAATAAATAACTATATAAACCCAATACATCCCCCTTCTATCAGCCATAATTCGAAATTATTTTTAGTCCAATAGAAACTCTAAAATTCGGCATTAGAATTCAGCCCCGCTTTTTAGTAGTAAGAGCAACTTGCAACCACGGTATCTCCTAGCTTCGAAGTCCGTTTTGCCTCCAGTTTTTTTAAAAGAAGCGTAACGAGGTAAGCTTTCCAAAAACATATTTTAATAGACAAAATTCATTCTGTAGATTTCTACAAAATTGTTTGAGTATCTAGTGTCCCAAAAATAAATGGGTTTCAGTATTTTTGCGATTTTGGGAGATTCCGAAAACGAAAATGCGTTCCGTTTAGTTTTTCGGAGAGGTAATACAAAAATCTATGCCATATCCTAACTTTAGAATTTATTAAATAAATATAATAGGTGCAGTATTATTTATAATTAGATAATAGACTATTTTTACCATCTGAAGTTGTACCTATACCTTCCACTTGTGCGCTGCTGTTGATTCGTCGCCAGGACATCATCTTACCTCACTCGGACATCAGGCAAGACGCCTTACCTTTACTGTTTAATTTCTTTTTTTATGTTATTCTTTCAAAACTATATATAGATGCAAATTATTATACTTTATGCAATTGGCTTAGACTTAAGGGACCACCGTATGTTTAGTGCATCTCATAAACTGTCACATTATGCCACGGATTGTGTGTGAGTTGTGAGTCGTATATAAATGCGGACTTGCGTGCTGACTGATCATTGGTGCGTACAGGCCGTACGTTAGGATATAACTGTCAATAGATTTTTTTAGAAGACTTGGCAGTTATTAAGGATTAAAACAGTGTCGTGGAGTCGATACATGTATATTATCATTGGAGGGAGGGGACAGTTATTAGCATAGGGGCTACATTTATTTTTACACATATTTTGGGCCGAGGGTGACTCTTATGAGCACTACCTTCTGCCCAGGGCCGATAGCGTCTCGGATGAGCGCTACTTGACGGCTACTCTCTATTACTTGCTTGCGTGAATCCGTTACAGCCCCTGCGTAGAACGTTGTCCTCAAAATGCATATCACATAGGATGGTTAGGAACCTTTACTCATGCATACTTTTCTGTTGAGCTTTATTATTCACTTTATTGGCATGATATTATGTGTCTTGTTACGTCCCTCTAAGGACCTGGTTATCTCTCCAGGTGTGTCTTATGATTTTCTGCAGGTGCTCTAGCTAAGGCCATGTCTTGCGCTCTATTCTTCGAGATGTTACTTTTGGATCGCCGTCTCCTTCGCGTGACCAAATCATTTTTTTGTATAATTCTTTCTTATTTAAATTAGTTGGTAGTGGATTTGTCTCCGCCCAACGATTGTATACATGACAAACTCAAAGTTGCTTTTATATTATTATTTATATTTATGGATGAGATTTAGTATCTTGGCTTTCTACATTTTACAGCTTATGTATACATACGAACCGTATATTTACTCGTATGTATATAGCTGGCATGATACGTATCTAGTCTCAAGTATTAGGACTGGGGTGTTACATGTTTTTGTGGTGGCCCATGCAGGTTAGTTTGTCACTTCGGTTACATAATTGTACCGATGTGAGCCTGCAACATAGGATTAGAATCTAGGAATCTCATCCATACAGCTTGACCTGTTCCCTTGGCTTCAATTTCTGAACTCTTGTTCGACCTCCTTGAACTGCATCTTGCTTGATTCCTTTCTACCGTTGATTCTTATTTTCGTGCTTAGTGTCAACTAGGAAGATGACTACACTAGTATATGCTCATAGGTCAAACACACGGCTAAAATGGTCATATTGGCAATTGGAATACATTCAAGACTCTAATTTAGTTAAAAAGACTTTTTAGTGTGATTTAATAATTAGTAATTGGTAAAGTAGGATATTACCACGTAAAGTTTTAACCTTAAAATTTCTAAATAGTAAAAACCAGAGGATTTATAGAATTTCATACTTGGTTTAAGAAAGTGATTGATTTTCAAGTTTTGATATTTATTAATTATTGGATTATAGTTATACATCCTTACATAAGTATAAAATTGATTTGCTTTTCGAGTTGTGATATTTATGAGTTTTGGGTGACAGATATACATCTTTGAACAAATATAAAATTTATTTGATTTTCGAGTTTTGATGTTTATGATTTATTGTATTATAGTTATACACCTTTGAACAGTTATAAATTTGGTTTGAAAATAATTTTAGCTTTTAAAAATGGCCATAGGAATTATTTAAATTTGAGTTGTACAACTTGCAATTTTTGTGTTTATTAAATTTTGAATTTTAGGTGGAAATAATGACGGTGAATTTTGGTTTAAAATATTTGAAAGTTATGAAAACAATTTTTGAGAAATTTTTATTTTAAATGGTGTCCTATGATTGAGGATTTACAAATCTATTTAGATTTTTGGTAAAAAAAAAAGAGATTTTTACAGATAAGATTATTTGAAAATTTAGTTTAATGTTGGATTGCTAATATCGCAATTTTGAAATAAAATAAAAATATAGTAATGATGTGATAAGGTTGTTTTGATTGATCAAATAAAGTTACCATTTAAATTTTTTGATTATGTTGGTATGACTTAGTATGAATAGAAGTTATAATTGATAAGAGCATTGAGCGTAATTTTTGAGATTGCTTTTAATATACTAAGAGTTTTATTATGAGTTATTTGAAAATTTTAGAGTGTTAAATTTTTGATTGATTGTGAAATTTTTATGGATTCGTAAATTATGAACTCTTGAGTTAAATAGTTTAATTTAAACGTTAATTTTGGAAAAGATTAGTAGTAACGTGATAAAATTTTGCTTTGAGATTTATGAGAGTGATTTAAACTTTATGATGAATTTGAACGGCTTGGAGCGAATACAAATTTTGGTGGTTTATTTTTGAAAGTTTAATTTTGAAACTTTTGGAGAAAATTTGAGTTAAATTTTAATCGTAGGCCATCAAGATAGCTCCAATGAGATAGATGTTCTCCACATTAATTGCCATGTAACTCATGACCATGATAGTAGTATATACACTAGTGTTGTTAGTCATCTACCAAGCTTTGTGACTGTATTTCCACCTTGACTTACTCGACCTTCCTTCAATTCTAGATCTTTTAATTGCGACATTCTAACCCATTTGTAATTTGAATAATGAGTTAATGGTTCCTTAACAGTATTCATCTAGAAGACTATCTTCTCTCTGGAATTATGTTCCTAAATTATTTTTATGGATTCTTTAATTAATTTCATTTCATGCTTTAACTTGATCTTCTTTATTTTGTGCATTAATTATCATCTCGTGAACTCCCACTTTCTATTTTAAATTCTTTTGTGTCCTTTAGTGTGACTTGGATATTTGGAGCACAACACTAGACTTTTCCATTCAACAAATTTTATATGCAAGACCTAGACGAGCCCACCTTCATGTAGGAATATTACGTGCCACTAAAACACGTCCCCATGTACTTTATTTTTGTGATACGACTTTCAAGTCAAAATGGCTAGCTATAAACCATACCATAATACCATTGTCCTTTTCGACCACAAATAGTGACTCAATCTCGACTAAATTCTTTCAACCCGATATGGGATGAGGTTCTACTTGATTTCCTTTAATGCTCAATTTTATACCTTACCTTGATTGCTTAACTCGTGGTCCCATCACACTACTAGTTTAACTCTTGTAAGTTTGGTAGAATACCTCACGACCTAACCAACATTTTGTGGACCACATTGATAGATTCACTTGGACCATAGAATTCAGTGGACCCTAACTTATCCAGTCAACCAAACCGACTATAGACCCAAACTTTGGGCAAGACTTAGATTTTAAAGGATCTTGGACTATTTAAATTTCCTTCATCATCCACTGCTTATAGTTTGACTATCTTATGTTGCTATTATAGTCTAGTTTTGCAAGCTTACTCCTTATCGAGCTTGTTCGTGACATATGTTATAGTGGGCGCCCACTAATACATTGTCTAATCAGAACCAACGTATTATGGTCTGATCAACCATAGTGCACTTGGTTCGCCTTTCGTATATCATTCTACGTAGATGGAGACATAGTAAACTTGTCCCTAGAGTCTCCTCCGCGATTACCTTGGCAATTCTCTTAGAATTATACAACCGCCTTTGAATCATATATTGACATACGAAAATATCTCCTTTGGACTCTTGTTGGCTTTCGTCTTTTAACTATTCTAGATAAGGCTTGTGATCGATAGATAGACCAAACCATTCTCCTATGACCATGATATTTGTATATATTTGGGGATAGTTAACCACTGACCAACCAATATGACTATCCCCGTCTTGAGCTACTTGCCTTTTACCTTAACCCAAGATTCAACTTTCATGACCATTTTGAAATTTGAAGACGATTCAACTCTAAACCGAGACGACCCTACTCTATCGAGGAACCATAATTTCTACGTCCCTAAATTATTCCTTTTGATTACTCCATTCCTTACTATACTCTGAATTCATGCAATCCTTGCCTTAGTTAGCGATCCTCTATCAATATCATACCTTTGAATTTTTTTTCTTTCGCCGTTATTGATATCACGAATTAAAACATCGTTCTCGCCTAATGATTGAAAGTATTAACATACTCTTGTACCCTACCTACTCCTAAATTTCGAGGACGAAATTCTTGTAAGTTGGGTAGGATGTAAAATTTCTAAATTTTTCACTATATTTTTTTTATAAATATGGTATTGATTTTGGTACTTCGTATTTGTACGTCGCGTACGAGTTTACGTTTCGTAAATTTCTCGTTAAGTGTGAATAAGTACGAAGTACATATTTTTATAAAATATTTTAATTACATAGATGTAGAAAATATTTTAAAATAATAGACGATAAATATTTTATATTGCTTGAAGTTGTAAATACATTGTGCCGAGGATTGTAAAACTTTATTTTTATTTAAAAAAAGGTTATTTTATTTTATGGTACTAGTATAACTAGTAATTTAGAAAAACTGTGTTTTATGTAAGTATTATTTTTGCATGCGAGTGTATATATATTTGTATTTTCGAAATTAATTATTATCATATATTATCTCGAAAAAGGTATATTAAATATGGGTTGATTTAATATGTAATTAATTATGGTGATTTAAGTTGAAAAAAAAGTTATTAAGTTATTTAAATACAGTTTAAATTAGAGGTAGAATCTATCTACATTGGATTATATTTGATTGAGTTACTTTTAAATCAATTTTAATTAAATAGTGGAAAATTTAAGGGGAATTAAAACTCTTCTTAGTCCTTATCTAAATAAGACTTTTGTAAATTCCCTGATTTTTCAAAATAAATATTTGTGAAATTTTTGGATTTTTAAATAACTATTTAATGACTTATTATATAATTTATATTATTTTACATATCTTTAGTATAGTGCTCATTAGTGAATTTAGTATAAAAATATATAAAGTTATTTTTCTAGTATATTAAGGATCTGAACTATATTATAAAAAAAAAATTCAAACTTTTAAGATTTATTTTATAACTTTTATTACTTTTTACATATTACTTGTATTGTACACTATTTACATAATATAGAATAAATGTCAATTTAGTATTAAATATTTCAGCTTGTATAAATGAGATTAGATAAAGGTTGTTTAAATAGATATAAACTATATTTATTATCTATAGTAATTTTAAATAATGTTATAGATAATTTAGATAAATATGAACTATATTTAAGTTAATCATAATCCTAAGTCTAATAGGAAAGCATCCCTATCTATATCCTATCCTAACAAAACAAACTCCAATTTATTTAAATCAAATCCTATCTAATTTAGGAGATAAATCTAAAATAAATAACTATATAAACCCAATACATTCCCCTTCTATCAGCCATAATTCGAAATTATTTTTAGTCCAATAGAAACTCTAAAATTCGTCATTAGAATTCAATCCCGCTTTTTAGTAGCAAGAGCAACTTGCAACGACGATATCTCCTAGCTCCGAACTCCGTTTTACCTCCAGTTTTTTGTAAAAGAAGCGTATCGAGGTAAGCTTTCCAAAATCATATTTTAATAGACAAAATTCATTCTGTAGATTTCTACAAAATTGTTTGAGTATCTAGTGTCCCAAAAATAAACGGGTTTCAGTATTTTTGCGATTTTAGGAGATTCCGAAAATGAAAATGCGATCCGTTTAGTTTTTCGGAGAGCTAATACAAAAACCTATGCCATATCCTAACTTTAGAATTTATTAAATAAATGTAATAGGTGCAGTATTATTTATAATTAGATAATAGACTATTTTTAGCATCCGAAGTTGTACCTATACGTTCCTCTTGTGCGTTGATGTTGATTCATCGCTAGGACATCATGTTACCTCACTCGGACATCAGGCAAGACACCTTGCCTTTACTGTTTAATTTCTTGCTCAATATTATGCATATATTTTTATGTTGTTCTTTCAAAACTATATATAGATGCAAATTATTATACTTTATGCAATTGGCTTAGACTTAAGGGACCACCGTATGTTTAGTACATCTCATAAACCGTCACATTATGCCACAGATTGTGTGTGAGTTGTTAGTCGCATATAGATGCGGACTTGCGTGCTGACTGATCATTGGTGCGTACAGGCCGTGCGTTAGGATATAACTGTCAATAGATTTTTTTTAGAAGACTTGGCAGTTATTAAGGATTAAAACAGTGTCGTGGAGTCGATACATGTATATTATCATTGGGGGGAGGGGACAATTATTAGCGTAGGGGCTACATTTATTTTTACACACATTTTGGACCGAGGGTGACTCTTATGAGCACTACCTTCTGCCCAGGGCCGATAGCGTCTCGGATGAGCGCTACTTGACGGCTACTCTATGTTACTTGCTTGCGTGAATCCGTTACAGCCCCTGCATAGAACGTTGTCCTCAAAATGCATATTACATAGGATGGTTAGGAACCTTTACTCATGCATACTTTTCTGTTGAGCTTTATTATTCAGTTTATTGGCATGATATTATGTGTTTTGTTACGTCCCTCTGAGGACCTGGTTATCTCTCCAGGTGTGTCTTATGATTTTCTGCAGGTGCTCTAGCTAAGGTCATGTCTTGCGCTCTATTCTTCGAGATGTTGCTTTTGGATCGTCGTCTCCTTCGCGTGACCAAATCATTTTCTTCTATAATTCTTTCTTATTTAAATTAGTTGGTAGTGGATTTGTCTTCGCCCAACGATTGTATACATGACAAACTCAAAGTTGCTTTTATATTATTATTTATATTTGTGGATGAGATTTAGTGTCTTGGTGTCACGACCCGTACCCAGTATAGGGGCACGAGAAGTGGTTACGTCCAGCCTACGCCGCAGTGTCGGCGGTAGTAAGCTGTTCTAGGTTGCTAACTAATCTCATGCAGTGAATATAAAAAGTACTTGTCCAGATATCAGCTCCGAATGGAGGGCAAGTAAAGGGTATGATCTACTCAAACACAGTCTAAGCACGAAAAGATAACACAGAAGTTATACCTAAGGAATTAAAGACAACAACAACTAACTGCTAAATAAAACTCCAATATCTCAAACCAACTTAATACAAACTCAATATCTTAACTTTAATACATCAAGCCAAAACATGAAAGCTAAAGTAGTCTACTAGCTAATCTCCTGAATCACTCCTGAGAGTCAGAACCAAAGGTAGCTAATCCCTCGCCAGGTCCATGGTAAGCAGGGCATGTGTCCTCAGGATTATCATCTGTAATATTTTCAACAGGTCCAATCAGGACGGGAACGAGTACAACTCATCAAGATAAACCCAAGTAAATGGCAGAGAACTATAAAGCAGTTTATAGACAGTTTTATTGATGAGCATGGCAGTTCTATACAAGTAATGATGGCATAGAGAGGCAGTAAGATACAAGAAAAGAAAGGTAACTAAAACAAGAGAAGAATCATGGCAATGAAGACTGTAATAAGAGCTAACTGAACTAGAATATCATGTGTGAGTCCAGACAGTACGATATAAGTCTAATATAATCCCAGTGTGAGTCCAGTCCATATAATCTGATACCAGATAATTTCCAGTACAAGATGAGTCCAACAGTGATCAAAGAAACCAGGTGAGTCCAACTATGATCTAACAGTGTGTTTTAAAATACCGAGGTCGACATGCAAACGGCTGTAGGTATCAGGCACATCTCTCACTGATCGGGCAAGAGATGGCTATGCTTCCGGTAGATTCCAGTAGGAGATTCCGGATTTGGGGTATGTCTACATGTCTTACTCAATATTTCCCCGCCCAGCAAGTGAATCCAAAATCGACAAAAAGAATCGAGATGAGTCTGGCCAATACGTGATGATTCCAGAAATGATTCCGGAATGATACAAATGACTCCAGTAATAGAGGCCAGCAAGTAAGGTATGTGTCGATACATGAATCCAGAAATATCCATACGTGTTGATACAGAGAATCACATAGAACTAACTAGAACTGAAATACAGTAATCGACAAATAAATGAGAGAATTATCAGAGAATGTACTCGCCTGATACTCTGGAAAGAGTAGTGTAATATCAGATGTCTGTACCAGGGTCACAATGTCCTAAAATAGAGCAATACAGTTACGACATGTCTACAATGAAGTAAATAGAATCTACAATGCAATCTATATGAATTCTAAGCCAATCTAGGTCAAAGTCAAACTTGGTCAACTCTACAGTCAAACTAAGTCAAATCAAATCATATTAGGTCACAGGAAATCAAACTAAGTCATACAAGGTCAAACAAGGTCAAACAAGTCAAGATTAGTCAAATCTAGGTTAAAGTCAACTCCTGGTCAACACTCTAATCAAACTAGTCAAATACTAGTCAACATGATCAATCTGGGTCAAGTCTAGGTCAAACTTAGACCAACTAAGGTATTGGTTAATCATAGACTAGTCAATAAGATAATTAGGTTAATCTTGACTAATGGTCAACATCCAGTCAAACCCTATAAGGCTAACTCAAAACCAAACATAGGCTAACCTGTCTTAGAATACCTAAGATACTACAATACTAGGCTAAGGTATAACCAACTTCCTATACAAGGTATATCACTCACAAATACATATAGTACAAACCAAACTTAACCCTATAATCAAGCAAATCCATACTCTAACTCAAATCAAGACTCAACTCCTATTATCTCACTTAACCCCATACATATCTTCATCTACATGGGACTACCCATATAACTCAAGTTACAATAATACCCTTATATAGGTCAAAACCCTAACCAACTAGTTTACAGTCTAGGGTTTAGTCAAACCTTAGTCACCAAGTCATTTAGAGTCCATCTAAGTCCATTCTAGGTCAATTAGGTCAAGGTTTGACCTATAGTTGACTTTGGTCAACCATGGTCAACAATGGTCAACCTATAGTCAAACTAGTCAACTAGACCTGTTGGTCAATTAGGGTTAGCCCTAATGGCCATAGGCTAGTATCATAGCCCATAGGTTAGTATTCCTAGGTCAAGGCTATAGGGTTCATAGGTTTACACCTATAATAGGGTCTATACATTATACCTATATATAGGGGTCAATATGTATATACCCATACCCAAATATATATAACATATATAATACAACCACATACATATATATATATATATATTGACCTAAAGTAAACTAGTACAATATATATACATATATCTCATATATGTATATACATAAATGTATAAACTTATATATATATATATACTCTATATATATACTCTATATATATATAGAGACAAAGGGAAAGAGAGAGAGACTGAATGAGAGAGAGAGTGAGAGACAGTGAGAAAGAGGGGGAGGGTTCCAGGAATTCTGGACCCAAACCTGGCCCCAACACACACACACACAGGATACATATATACATACATATGTATATATATACAACTACACACACACACCACCATACACCCTAAAAACTCACATACACACACATATACATATGTACCACATATATATACACTGAAAATACACATGTATATGTATAAATCATACTCAAAATCGATTTGAATCTCGATTTGAAAAACTGGAAAATTAATCCCAAAATCAGGAAATATTGCACTGTGTAATTGAAAACAGGTAAACCCAAAACCACACGCTAAACCGAGCTAAGACTCGTATCCCAAGGTTGGTAACCGTGTCCCCATGTGTACACGTGTCGTAGGTGTCCCTAGGTGTCCACAACGACACGACACAACGTGTCCAAGTGTCAAAATACCCAATCGGGTAAATTCAGACACTGTGCAGTGTCACAGCGTCGTGCTAAGGTGCACACGCGTGTAGGACACAGCACACGTGTCCTCGTGTCTCGTGGTCACGTGTCTAGGTTCGCCTAGGGTTACTCTAAGTGTCCAGCACCCTGAATCGAGTCGGGGTCGTGTCGTGTCCGAGTTAGAGAGGCGTATCAGTGAGGGTCTGTGTGCGTGTTAGCACAGTGCACGAATCAGTGCAGAGCTAACTACGTGTCCGATACGACACGTGGTCACATGAAACTTCGTGGGTGGGTTTTCAGAGGGTGCCCCTACCCTCGTGCCAAGTGGCACGTGTCCACGTGGCGTGGACACGAAGAAATTCGTGTCGGGTAGCAGGACAGCGTGCACAGTCTCGTGCACGCGTGTCGAAGGGTCGTGTGCCACGTGTGTGTCACCTAGGGCCTCGTGGTCGTGTCCTAGGATAGGTGAGGTGTCAGGGTACATGTCTAGGTCACTGTATCGTGTCCACAACACGTGTGGACACGACACGAAGTGTCAAACACTTGCGTGTTGACAGTGTGCACAGTAAAAATAGTGTGTTAAAATCAGTGGGTTCGTGTCCTGTTTTGGACACGAACAGTGTCCAATTCATGCTCAGTCCTAGGGAATCGTGTCCTACACATCTAGGGCTACCCAAAAATATATTTTGTTTGGAAAATTTTGAATAAAAAGTCCTATGTGGCATTTCACCAAACACCTATATAAAACCATTGATACGTGTCCGATACGGACACCAAACCAAGTCTAAATCCTACCAAACTTGACCCACAGTTAGGGTATACCTATATGCATGCAATTATGAAGAGAAATTACAATATTAACAAGGTTTAGGGACAATTACCTATGAGTGCAAAACTCAATGAAAACAAGGTTTTGGGGGGGGTGTCCTCTTCACTTGATGGTGCCCAAAATGCTATGCAACCTAGCTAGCTAGCTCCCCTTAGCATCCTCAATAGTAGGGGGTTCCAATGCAAGAAACTAGGCTCAATTTGGAGCTAAAATGGCTAAGTGGTGGAAGGTTGAAGTTGTAGGAAAAACTAGATTTTAGGTGTATGTAAATGAGGCTTGAATGGGGGGGGGGGGGGGTGTGATTATATAGAGGGGGTAGGGTTGGGCTGCCATGGGGGGGGTAGGGTTGATATTTAGGGTTCCTTCTAGGTGAAGTAACTTAGCTTCTAAGGTAAAGACCAATAGATCTTTCTTTAGGTCTACCTAAATATCTAGGTATACATAGTATCTAGATATTTATCTAACCTTAGATATTTATGACATAAAGCAATATCTTCCACTTAGTCTTCTAGGTTAGTGGCTAACCTCTAGATTAGGCTAAACTAGGTTAGGGCTAACATGACACTAATCCACTAATTAAATAATAATAAAAACACATAAATCCAAATAATTCCTAATAAATCCTAGAAAATTACCAAAATACCCTTTAGGCTAAAAAGCCCTAATTTGATGTTCTAAACCTATGGCTAGGCTCACATGATCATGGTTAGTTTCTAGGTTATGAAATCTCTAGGGCTTACACTAGGGTTATACCAGTCAAATCACAAAGTCATAAGTCATGACTTAGAAAATAGTTTTAAATTAACTAAAATCACCAAAAATCATATTATGACCAAAACACCATTATTAAATAATAAAAATAATAAATTTTCAAAAAATCCCAATTTCAGAAAACTGGGTCTTACACTTGGCTTTCTACATTTTACAGCTTATGTATACATATGAACCGTATATTTACTCGTATGTATACAGCTGGCATGATACGTATCTAGTCTCAAGTATTGGGACTGGGCGTTACATAAGACGAGGAAGAGGAAGAATAGAGTCGAAGTGCCAGATTCGGACTCCACTACTGCGGATGATGAAGGCGACGAGCATGATGCAGATGATTATTCCCTTCCGTTAGAAGATGTTGGGGCGGATCAGCCGCCTGTTTTGCCAGATAAGATGGTGGCAGATCAGCCACCCGTTGCACCAGGCCCTGTACGAAGGTGTAGCAGGCAAATTTCTCCTGTTGGCGGTATTTCTCGCTCCCGGAAACTGACTGTGACCAGACACCGCAAGTTAACTATAAGGAAAAGAGACGAGGAAGTTGACCCCACATCAGAGGTAAACAAGTCACTACTGGTTCTTCCTTTCTTCTAGCTTTGATTTTAATCATCTTCCTTCCCTCTTGTAGGTGTCAGAAGAAGAGGAATCTCAAGTTGCCGAGGTCGTGACTCGGGATAACGGGGCTCCGGTGAACCTGCCCCTGAATTGCTGAATTCCATCAAGATGATGCTGATCGAGTTGCCTCTCCCTTCAAGGTGGCTGGGACAGAGGAGCCGGCCAAATTTAACTTGGAGATCGCGGGTGAGAAGACCATGCCAGCTGCGAACGAGCTGCAGCCTCCATGCTCCTCCCCTTGTAAGATAAGCCGAATCTTAACTTGCAAGGAGGCCTATCTGCTCTATCATCACATCCTTCGGGTCACGTCGATTGATCGTTGTCATGGACATACAGGTCCTGTCTCTCCAGTGCCGAGGATGGACATTGTTGAGACAGACTCTGCCGAAGGGGCACTGGCAGAGAGGAGCGTACCCCCTCTTCTTCCGGCTCGTCTTGATGGGCCTCCCGCGGGCTCGAGTTCGGCAAGTCAGGTGATGGGACAGCGGGGGTAAGAGACGATGGTCCTTGCGTCTTCCTCTGCTCGGGCGGCTCCGAGAATCGACCTCTCCGCCCTGCCAAGTGTCCAGGCTCTTCGGGTGGCAGAGAAAGAGTTAGCCGCTATCCGCGCATCGTTCTGCTCGGGATTTGTCCCCTTGGTGGCAAGTTCTAGCACAACTCCTTCGATGTTGCCGGCCACGCTTCCTCTGACGTCATCCTCTACAGAGGTCCTAGACGAAGTGTTACAGGATATGGCCGACAGCTTTCATCGTCACTTGAAAAGGGGGATAGCGGCTGTTGTGGAAAGAGGGACCTCTTTCGTCTTGGCCCGGCAATGCGTCCAGGGTCAAATTGATATCCTTAAGGCCCTTCCCGGTGGGGCAGGGGTGGCTGCACTTCTGGAGGCAAAATTGCTGGAGACTGATCAGCTGGTGGCCCAGCTTCAGGTACTGCGACAGGCTGATCTGCCTGCTGCTATAGATCAGGAGCGCGGTTCCCTCATAGCTGCTATAGAGAAGGCAAGGGCTGCTCGGGATAAAACCAGGCCGGCCTACTGAAGGACCTCCGCGATCTGTCTGATCGATATGATCAATTGAGCCACGAGAGTGAAGATGTTACGGCTCGGGAAGCGACTGCCTCCCGCGGGATCACTGACACGCGGGAGCAGATCCTTGAGATTCAGAGGAAGCTAGCTTTCCTTGAGTCTGAGCTTGAGGCTGCCCGTATCGACAGGGGGCTAATTATCCAGGAGGCTGACAGAGTTAATCAAGCTTCGACTGACCTGGAAATTGCCCTGAAGAAGTTGGAAGACGACTGGCGGGCACTCATGGACTTGGATAATGGAGAGCGGGTGTTCCAGGAGGCTGAGCGTCGAGCTAGAAAGCGGCTTGAGCGGGGGACCACCTTAGTGAGAAACCGCCTCCTGGAGTTATGTAATGCCGAACCATAGTCGGCCTTTTCTTCTTTTGTTCCTGTTCTCCTTCTTTTTATTTTTCTTTTCTTTTTGGGAGGGACGTGGTCCCCAAAACATGTAATGCTTTTTTGCTTTCAAATAAAGAGTATTTTCCATTCTACCCTTTACCTGTACTGCTTGTTGTGCCTGTGGTATTATGGTGGTGTTTGCCAAGCATGGGGGACTTGTCTGTGGACCTGTTACCCTTGGCATACCTTGGTTTTAGGTACGGATAATAAGTTTGATTGGGGATACCCAAACGGTTCTACAGTAACGTTGTCGTGGATGTTCTGGGTATCGGAAGAAAGAATGCCATAGAGCAGCTGGGCTCCCGGGGCATGATGAGGAATGATGGGCCTGTGCTGAGAAACTTGGCACAGGACATTTTATGGGCCTATTATCCTTGGCGTATCCTGGGTTAGGGTATGGATAATAGGATGAAATAGAACCGACATACTTACTCGAAGGTAATGAGGACATGGAAAGCATGAGGGTTTTCTTACCGCAGAATCTTCCTACTCAGAGGTAATGAGGACATGGCAGGAGTGGACTCAACGGAGGATATTTGTGGACCTACTATCCTTGGCGTACTCCGGTTGTGGGTGCAGATAATAAGTCGAAAGGGAATCAACATACTTACTCAGAGGTAGTGAGGACATGGCAAGCATGAGGGTTTCCTTACCGTGAAATCTTCCTACTCAGAGGTGATGAGGACATGGCAGGAGTGGACTCAACGGAGGATATTTGTGGACCTACTATCCTTGGCGTACTCCGATTGTGGGTACAGATAATAAGTCGAAAGGGAATCAACATACTTACTCAGAGGTAATGAGGACATGGCAAGCATGAGGGTTTCTTCGACGGAGCCCTCCTACTCAGAGGTAATGAGGACATGGAAGTTCTATGTAGAGTGGTAATTTGTTTTTGGCGGAATTAAGACGACTCAGAGGTAACATCGACATGGTCGTTTTAGAAATTTGTGGATCTGTTACCCTTTTTGTGCACTGGGAGTGCGGGTAGTGGATCATGAGGAAGGGGCTCTTTTAGGAAGAAAGTTCATAGGTATGGTTATACATGACCTTCTCCCCAAAAGAGTGACCGAAATATAAGTTCAGGGGTACCAGCGGGTACATAACTCGACAATCTGGGAATTTTATAATCAAAATGTAAGTTCAGAGGTACCAGCGGGTACATGGCTCGATAATCTAGGATTTTTTGTGGAAGAAGGACGTGAGTTCAGTGGTGCCAGAGGGTACATAACTCAGCAATCTAGAATTTTTTTTGCGGATGTGAGTTCAGCGGTACCACCGGGTACATGACTCGATAATCTGAGATTTTACGAATATGAGTTCAGCGGCACCAGCGGGTACATGACTCGATGATCCGGAATTCTGTGAATGTGAGTTCGGTGGTACCAGTAGGTACATGACTCGTTAATCTGAATGTTAGTTCAGCGGTACCAGTAGGTACATGACTCGATGATCTGGAATATTGTGAATATGAGTTCAGCGGTACCAGCGGGTACGTGACTCGATGATCTGGAAAATATCGTTTAGACATAATATTTCTTCAGGAACTTGCCGTTGACGGGCAACATGAGCAAGTCTCCGTTTTGTTTTGCGAGGCGGTAAGCACCATTGGGGAATACGGCCTCAATGATAAACGGACCTTCCTATTTTGGCTGGAATTTGCCGACGGTTTTGTGAGTCATGACCATCGGCCTTCGGACTGCCAGAACGAGATCGCCCACTTGGAATGTTCTGATTTTAACCTTCTTTTTGAAGGCTCCAGAGATGCGTGCTTGGTATAGCTCGATTCGTTACTGAGCCAAGAGGCACTTTTCATCTAAGGCCTCCAACTCTTGTAGCCGGCGACGGTAGTTATCGTTCGTCGTCAATTGGTAAGTGAGGGCGACACGAAGTGAGGGTATTTGAGTCTCCAATGGGAGGACTGCCTCACTCCCGTACACCAGGGAAAATGGCGTGTTCCCAGTAGCTGTTCGGACTGTAGTACGATACGCCCATATGCATTCTCCAAGCTTCTCGTTCCAGACGTGTTTGTTGGAAGACACAAACTTCTTGAGAAGTTTGATAATTATTTTGTTGAATGCTTCTGCCAACCCATTTGCTGCCGGATTGTATGGTGTCGAAGCAATATTTCGGATGCGATGCTTATCGCAGAACCGATAGAAGGCATGGCTTGCGTACTGCGGACCATTATCGTGGATAATCCTTCGGGGTAGTCCAAAGAGATAGATGACATGATGCTTGAGGAAACTGATCACGTTTGAAGTCTTTATTTCTGCGAGCGGAACAGCTTCCGCCCATTTGGAGAAGTAATCCGTGATCGCGAGTATGAAGCGATGTCCTCGGGAGGAAGATGGAGTAATCGGACCGATGATGTCCATTCCCCACGCTTCGAATGGCCAGGACGCCACTGTCGGATGTAGAAACTCGGATGGTTGGTGGATAAAGTCCGCATGGACTTGGCAGGCTTTGTACTTTCTTGCATAGTCTATCGCATCTGCTACCATCGTGGGCCAGTAGTAGCCCATTCGGCGAAGACGGTCTTGCAATTTAGGGCCAGGCTGATGGGCCCTGCAGACACCATCATGAGCTTCGCGTACGGCTTCTTTGGCTTCTGCGTTTGACAGACACCGAAGCAATAATCCATCGTAAGATCGCCGATACAGCATTTTCGTCTCTGTATCGTAGAAGAATCTGAGAGAATGCCTTCTTATGGAAGTGGCTTCCTTTGGGTTCTCGGGCAGGATGTCGTAGACTATGAAGTCTATGAATGGTTGTCTCCAGTCTGGCACTTTGTCGATCGTTTGAGCGGAATAACTCGCCACGACTTGAACGTTGTTCTTGGAAAAGACCAGTTCATGGCCTATCACGTCAACCGAATGATGAGTGTGGTTCGGCACTGCTAGGGAAGCGGCAAGGCCTGCTAGGACATCGGCTTCGATGTTTTAGAGTCTGGAAACGTGTTCGATGAAGAATCCCTCAAATGACGAAATAATGTTGATCGCTATTTGGTGATATGGGATCATGTCTTCGTGGCGGACTTCGTACGAACCCCGGATCTGATTGACGATTAACTGCGAATCGTCGTATGCTTCAAGATATTCTACCCCCAGCTCTCTTGCAAGTTGGAGGCCGATGACCAAAGCATTGTACTCGGCCACATTGTTAGAGCAAGGTTCCGTGAGGGAGTAAGCGCGATTGATCACTAGTCCGGAAGGAGAAATCAACACCACCCCGAATCTAACGACGATGTTGCCCTTGGGTCCAGTTCTCGAAGCACCGTCGAAGAACATTCGCCATATATCATCGTTGGAGGTCACATGTGAGTCGGCGACCTCATCTGGGATTCTTTTATATATTCTGGATGACTCTGAGCCTGGGTGGTTTGCTAAAAAGTCTGCCAGAGCTTGACCTTTAACAGCCTTTTGCGGGATGAAGACCATATGATAAGGAGACAGCAATATTGCCCATGTGGCGAGGCGGAAGCTGAGTGCCCCTGGTTTAGTCATGAGGACCTTGAGGGGGTTGACTCATGAGATCACATGTATGGTTTGTCCTATGATATAGTATCGCATCTTTTGAATGGCGAACACCAGGACGAGGCATTCCTTCTCCACAGCAGTATATTTGTGCTCTGGTCCGATCATCATTCGACTGAGGTAATATATGGCTTGTTCATTGCCTGCATCGTTGTTTTGTGTTAGCAGGGCGCCGAGGGAATGCTCCATTGCTCGTACATATAGCAAGAATAGTTTTCCAGCAACCGGGGCCACCAGAACTGGAGGGTTTGACAAGTATTCTTTGAGGCTGTCGAAGGCACGTTGGCATTCTTTATCCGATACGAACGAGACGCCTTTCTTCATGAGATGGGTGAATGGCCGACATCACCCAGAGAGGTTAGAAATGAACCTCCTGATGTAAGCTAGCCTTCCCTGAAGGCCTCTGAGTTCGCGGAGATATTTCGGGGGACCCATCTTCATAATTGCCTTCGTCTTCTCTGGGTCGACATGAATTCCCTGGGCAGTAATAATAAAACCCAGGAATTTTTTGCAGGATACGCCCAAGAAGGATTTTGTGGGATTCATCTTCAGGTTGTGTGCTCGCATCAGGTCGAACACTGTCCTCAGATCATGCAGGTGGTCTCCCTTATAGCGACTCTTGACGGCGATGTCGTCAACATAGCACTCCACAGTCTTGCGCAAGTGGTCTCTGAAGATGATATCATAGCTCTTTGATATGTGGCTCCAGCATTCTTTAAACCAAAAGGCATGACTGTGTAGCAATACGTGCCAATCGGTGTTCGGAATGAGGTGTGCTTTTCATCGTCAGGAGACATCTTGATTTGATTGTACCCCAAGAAACCATCCATGAATGACATGCGTTCGAAGCCACATGTGTTGTCAATCATGATGTCTGTGATTGGGAGGAAGAATTCATCTTTGGGACATGCCTCGTTCAGATTACGAAAGTCGATGCAGATTCGAATATTCCTATTCTTTTTGAGGACCGATACTATGTTGGCGACCCAGTCTGGAGGTTGTTCTTCACGAATGAAGCCGCTGGCTATAAGTTTGTTGACTTCATCTTAGATCGCATCCATGATGCCCGGGCGGAAGCGTCGTTGTTGTTATTTGACCGGCTTTACATCTGGCCGAATGTTGAGCTTGTGAAGGACAATTTCGGGGTTTAGTCCTGGCATGTATTCGTAGCTCCAGGCGAACACATTAATATATTCTTTGACAAGTTCCAGTAGCGATTCTCGCTCTTCGTCTGTTAGGCTTTTACTGACAAAGATTGGTTTTGGAGAAGATTCGCTGCCGAGGTCGACCTGTATAACCTCATCTTCAGTAGGAGGTTCTTTTTGTTCGAACCGCTTTTTCCATTGTGCATCCAGCTGTTGGGCCCATGGCTCTAACTCAAGGATTTCAGGAATGTCTTCATCTTTTTTGTAAACGTCGACGAATGCCATATTGACTGACATGACTTGTCTGAATACGTCTACGATGCTGGTATCCGAATCAGAAGTTGGTGACCCGCTTGAATGTGAATGCCAGTCGCATTCCTCATCTGAACTTTCAGGGGTCATTGCAGGCGTAACATACCCTAGTCCACATCGGGCCTTGCTGTAGTAGTCCCGTGGTTTGCCAGCTGGGACTGGTGGCTTTAAAGGTAATCGTCGACCAGTGCCGTAGTTTAAGCCTGGCGTAGTCTCCAGATCATACCCTTGTTTTTGCATGAGGTATTTGGATTGAGGGCTATAGAGATACAGAGGTAGTCTCCCGTCATCTGATTCGAGATCGACCTTCTCTATGGTGAAGGGTTGTGGGTCGTCCTTCCGGCCGAAGATGATTGGATGGTCCCCTCCCTCGATTATGCGGTAAGCGTCTTCCACTGGAGTAAGCTGGTTTACGGTGTAAATATTTGTCACCTGTGTGTGTAGGTGAGTGCCTATACCATGTTCTATATCATACATTATACAAAGCTTATTAAGCTCGAGGTAGTTCAAAGATAGCCCTTTATTGATGAAGTAAGGTATCTTTTCTAGCGGGATTACATCATCTGCGGAGGGAAAATCAGTGTGGACAGCCACATACTTGGCCAATTCTGGTTCTTCCTTGGTCGTCTCTTGTATAAATGAAGACTGAGAGGACGACCTGGGCAGCTTGATCATCAGGGGTTTTGTTGGTGGAGCCGAGCGTGGAGTTGTTGGCAAACTAGCGACCCCCAGCTTGGTACTCGATGCTGGGCGGGGAGTAGTTGGTTCGCTAGATGCTCCAAACTTTGCATCAGGGTGACGATTCTTCTTAGGAAGACGTATTGTCATTGGCTTGTCGGAGGGATTGAATTTATCTGCTTGTGGCTGGCTAACTCTCGGTAGCCTAACTGTCAGTGGCTCCGTTGTGGGTCTCGGCGCTTGGCCGGACCTTGGCAGCCGGATTATCATTTGTCCTTCTTGTGCTGAGAGGCTGATCGCATCCTTAAGCGGAGCGGCCGTAAGGGGTACAGATTTGCCAGGCTTGCGAGGTTGAAGGTGGATCGTCAGAGGTTCTTCTGATCCCGAGGCCGTCTCAGTTCGAGCCTGTACATCTTCATCCAGGTGCCTCTTCGACTTCTCGTATAGGCAGGAATCCGAGTAGTAGGATTCGACCCCTTTGAAGGGATCGATGTCGACAAATTCTGTCCTCACAAAGCCGTGTTTGTCGACATACTTGAAGCACTAGTGCAGCGTGGAAGGCACGATCATATAATCGTGTATCGAAGGGCGTCCTAAGAGGATGTTGTAAGAAGTGTCTGCATCTATGACGTAACAGGTCACTTCTGACTGGAGATCGCCAATTTGGCACTTCAAGCGAATCTTCCCAATTGGTTAGCTCCTGCCCGAATTGAAACCGCTGATGGCGGTACTTGTTGCCGTCAGACGATGCATAGAAATGCGGAGATGATGTAGCAGACCCATCGGGATGATGCTTATGGAAGAACCAGAATCAATGTGCATCCGGTCCACCTTTACGTCCCCGATGTATCCGATGTAGTACAACGGACGATCGTAGAGATTGGTTTTGATGACCATATCCTGTGGAGTGAAGACAATATTAGGCATTGCTCCTGCACAAGCGCTGTCTTGGAGATTTGTATGCGGGCTCTCTCTCGTGAGGTTGACCTGAGCCAGTTATGCGTCGACATTTTGGAGTGCATCGCTCAAAGCCGCACGAACATCCTTTGAGAGCCTCAGGAGCTCGTATAATGATAATTTGGCCGGTGTGTTTGCCAACTGCGCCAAGATATCGAAATTATAGGGCCTCTCCAACCCCTGAGGTGTCTCTTTTCGGAGGGATTTGTCAAAGCGAGTCTCCTTTGGCCTAGGCTTGTCGGTCGTCGGAGGCTGAGAAGGTCCTGGGGCGTCAGCGGTAGCTGGCTGATGATCTTCAGTTGAGTTCTCAGCCACGGGTTGGGATTGTGCCCCAGATCGGGTGACGACAGTCGTGACCTCTTCGACATCTGCCGAGATTGTGCGACAGGATCTGACTTTTTCACTCTTTTTCTTGCGAATGGAAGGTGGTGTGGGTTGCGTCACCTCAAGTACTAGGTTCGGATGGACCCATATAACCTCCCCCCGTGATATGGTGAGTGGCACTAGACCAGCAATCTGCTCCTGAGGAGGTGAAAGATTAGCAATCTCTATTGTCGCCATAGGGATGGGTATCACACCGTCTTGAGTCTCTGTTGGAAGGAAGCTGCCGAATTGTACGGACACCATGTTGGCCGCCACGGTTACCTCCTCGAAATCGATGGCCAGAGCATTCGAATCGGTGAGATGTTGGATGTATCGCTTCAATTGGTAGCAGTCGTGTGTAGCATGGTGGACATAGCGGTGGTAATAGCATTACTTTGGGCTCTCCATATCTGTCGGCCGAGGTTCCCGTCTTGGTGGAGGGAGCTGAATTCTGTCTTCTTATATGAGCATGTCCAAGATGGGCTTGAATTGACCGTCTTCGAAGGAGTAAGTGATTTGCGGCCATTATTTGTCTGTCGATTTTGACTCCAGTTTCTGGGCTTTGTCGGCCACCATAGCCTGCTTACCCCTGTTGTCTCGATTGTTGGAGGGGCTATCCCCATTGTCGGTGTTGGTATTAGGACGCTTGCCCTTGCTCTCTCCCTCCGAGATGTGCAATCCTAGTTGGCAAGTCTTCTTCAACCGTTCTTCGGCACTTGTGGCACTGATGATGAACGTCTTCTAGTCCTTAAATTAACTTTTGTCCATCCAGAGACTGATTATTGGGAGCAATCTCTTTTGGCAAATTTCAATCAAGGAGGAATTCGGGTTACCAGACGGCAGCTTCATTGCGGTTTGGCAAAACCGCTCAATATAGTTCTTTGTCAGCTCTTTCTCTCCTTGGACGACGTCCATGATGGTGGACATTGTGATGTCTTGTCCTACTTCGTAGAATCTCTCCAAGAACATGCGCTTGAAGCCGGCGAAGGAATGGATGCAGTTGTCTGGCAGGTTACGATGCCAGTCGAAGGCGACTCCTTCCAATGCCCCAATGAATAATCGTGTGAGGATGGCATTGTCATGGGGCAGATGGTCGGTGGTGACCTCGAAGTAAGTGATGTACCGACTCGCGGAGGTCTTGCCATCATAGGGATTGATGTTGAACGGCTTATATCTTGGTGGAAAGGGGACATCCCTCCATGCAGCAGGGTATGGTTGCCGTATTCTGAGGTCTTAAGAGGTTTCTCGAGCGTGAAACATGGCTCGGATTCTTGAACCTCTCTTCTTGCTTCCCTGGCCTCGTCCACAGCGGTAGGAGCTGTCATTTCAGGAGAATTGTTGCCCGGGTTCGGTGCCGCTGAGTTTGAGTCCGCATTGACCGTAGGACCCGTGCTTGTTTGGCCAGGCGTCCCTCCTTGCAGAGTTGGAAGAGCCGCTTTGATCTCGTCTACAGACTTGACCAAGGCATACAGTATGGCCTCCAGAGTGTTGATGCGTTGGCGATCACTGGAACCACCTTGGTTGTTGTCCGTCATGAACACCGTCTTTACATGAGGGGAGATGGAAGGATCGGTGGAGGATATGCCCTCCGAGTCATACCCCTGTACTGAAAAGTCATCGGGGTATGTGGTAATGTTCTCCTCTGGTTCGGACTCAGAAGGAATAGTATCCCCAACTTCAGAGCTTGCTTCATCTTGAGAGTCGTGGACGTCCTTGGAGACGTCGGTATTTGCTGTATTTGACAGGGGAGTTGTTTCCTCGGGCTCTTCTTCTTGGAACATCGGATTATCGTGAATGCTCTGAGGAGTGCTATCCCCTGTTCCAGTGACCCCCAGCGGTGCGGATGATGAATTTCCTGCTGTAGCAGATTTCGTCTTTGAATGGGTACCTTAGAATACTCCGGTGGTGGACAATCGTTTAGACGACAGTTTCTTAGTCGCAGTGGTTGAAATCTTTGGGCTGGAAACGTTTATCTTCTTCCCCCTCCCATCAGCGGGGATTTTCTGAGTGGAGTTGCAAGAGACGACGGAAGGCGCTTCGTCCTCTGAGCTGGGTCGTTGCAGCCTTTAGAAAACAGATTGTCGGTCTTCTCTTGCTGTTGCGTTGTTGCAACAGCTGTTGACAATGATTTGGGTGCAGTGATGTCCGCAGGAGGACTCTTTGCATACCGGTGCCTTTTCTCTTTCCTTGTATTTGTGGAGGATAACCTCACGCAAGTCAGACGGGTCTAGAACGACCATGTTTACTCCCTGGATTTTGGGAGACTTTTGGGAACCACTCTGTCCGTTGCCGTCGAGGGCTGGACTCGAGTGGTTCTGTACAACTTCCCATCAGAGGCCACCATAATAGTATGTACAGCGCTCGGATGGTCAGAGGTTGGAATAGCCGACTGAGCTCGCCGAGCTCGTGCTGCCCTTGACTTTTTCACTTGAGCATCGGAAGGCGTATAGTAGGAAGAGTCAGAGTGATGTTGCAGAGAGGCAGACATATTCTCTTGGGCACAGGAGAGATCAGGACCATAGGACAGGCGATCGAAGACTGAGCCTGAGCTGCGTGGAGTAGGCAGTATGCGGCTGGAGTCAACAGTCTTCATGCGGCTGGCAATTGTGGCCGCATAGGCTTTCTTCCTGCGGCTGAAAGTCTCGGCCGTATGAGTTTTCTTTATGTGGCTGGAGGTTCTGGCCGCATAGACATTCTTCATGCGGCTGGAAGTTTCAGCCGCATGAGCATCATGCATGCGGCTGGCAGTCTTGGTCGCATGGGTGTTTGGCTTCTTATTGGAGGACACAGAATTACTCTTTGTCCCTGCAAGTCCAGCATCGTAGTGCTTTCCTCTGCCGGACTAGGGGACAGCAGAGTCTTCTATGGCTTGAAGTGGGGCCGTATGAGAATCGCCTTCGCCGTCTTGGGTAGCAGAGAGTACTCCGTCCAGGGCCTGGAGAGGAGCAAATGATTTTGGCTTCCACTCCCTGCGAGCCTTCTTTGTGCGGGTTTGCTTCTGGACCGGACCAGCGCTCCCGTCGGAGAGCATTTCTTCAAATGCATGTTGGTCGAAGCGGACGACCATCTTCTGTTGCGTGGAGTCAAGTTTGGCTGCATCCGATTGCGTAACCAACTCCTCAGCCGTAGAGAAATTTGTCCCCAGCAGAGTCGCCATCGTGTTTGCCATGAAATATAAAAGGACAGAACAATTATCGGAGGACTGGACTTTTACTTCACAATACAAACTCGCTTGTACCAAGAAAGCCTAGGGACGAAAACCTAGGTACAGCAGTCTAAGTACAATTGTTTATTTTAGATTCTGGGGGGTGACGATAGAGGCTCGGAAAAGCGACGGCAGCTCTGCCTTACTCCTTGGACGATCGGGTGCAGCATTGGCTATGTAGAAGAACTGCTCGGCATTGATGAAGAGATGCTCTCCTTTTTTATCTCTGTATATTCTCTCTCTGGCTCTCTGGATCCGAGGGGAATGTGCTCTCTGTCTTCTTTTTTTATCTTTCCTCCCCTCTCTGCTCTCTCTATCTCCATGTTCTCTCTGTTCTCCTCTCGCAAGGTAATGGCACCCTGCTATTTATAAGAGTGGGGGCGTCATTAGGGTTTGCAATGATTGTCCATTCTTAAAAGTCGGCGGCTAAGGATCAATGAATCTGGGCCGCTCATCTTGAATATAATAGATCTGGGCAATTAATTTGATTTCATCAAATCTTTGTAGGTAATTAATGATGATTGACATAAATCCTCATGATTTGTTATGCCAATCTAGGATTTCCTGCCACGTGCCATTGATTTTCTTGATTGCAAATGATCTGATTTGATCCCAATATTTTATTGGAATTTATTGATGGATTTCGGTCGATTTGATGCCATGTGTCCCATTATCATGCCACGTGTCTTAACCGCGAGCCACTTAGAAAATCTGAGCCGCATGAGGACTGCTCCCCATTGAGCCGCATAAGGCAGGCCACGTGTCCAGGCTGCTTGGGAGTGGCCCATGAACATTTGAACCGCATGGTGATGATCTGAGCCGCATGAGCGTAGGTGACCATATGATGGGTGCTTTCTTCGTGAGCAGCATGGAGATAGTCCTCGTAAGCCGCATGGGGTAGCCTCTGCTTGAGCCTCATAGGGTAGTTCTCGTGAGCCGCATGGGGTAGCCTCTGCTTGAGCCGCATAGGGTAGTTCTCGTGAGCCGCATGGGATAGCTTTGGCCTGAGCCGCATGGGGTGGTCTCTGTCTGAGCCGCATACGACTGTCCACGTGTCAAGGCCGCATGAAGGTTTCTGGGTTTCGGGGGATTGTGTCAGAAATTTCCTTCGTTTCCCTAGGAGTCTGCCATTATGACTGAGTCATTATTGTATTTTTGTGTCAGAGCTGTCATTTGTCAGATCTGTCAGCCGTCAAGGCATTTAATGCAGTAAAGGGCAAAGGGAAGATCTGTTGCGGGCCACGTTGCTCCTCTCTGAGCCGTATGGAACTATTCGAGCCGTATAGACGCTTGAGCCACATGGATCCCTGAGCCGCATGTGCTCTCTCAGCCGCATGGGGATCCTTAGCCTCATAGATCTTTCTTTATTCTTTTCCATGCTTCTACAGGGCGCATAGCTGTGCGACCATTGGCGTCGAGAAAGCGCCGCAAGGAGAATGAGCGGGAAGTTTAAAATTCGAATTCGAATGTTGGAACTTCCCATCGAACTCCAATCTCGAGGTGGGCCGGAAGGAGATCAGGCTGGAGGCTGCAGCCTCCCCCGGAGAGGAGGAGGCGACGGGGGGGTCGCCGCCCGACGCACCGGAGTCGATCGAAAACGGGTTGCTCCCCGGCTAGGTCGGCGAGAGGAGAAGCAGAGAACGGTAAGGAATCCTGGTAGGGGTGAGCCGCGACCTGCAAGGGGGAGGGCGACTGGAGGATGCGAATGTGACAAGGGAAGGAGAAGGAGCCTAGCGAGCCGAGGAGGAAGGCAGTCGGGGCAGGGGCTGCGGGCCGAGGTCGGAAGGAGGGACGCTTGGCCGGACCCGGTGTAGGGGCCGCTTTGCGAGGAGGGAGAAGGAAGGATGACCGGGCGGGCAACCGTCGGCCTAGGCGGCACCGGAGGGAGTTCCCTCACCAGCAGGGGAGCTCAGAGCTGGAGATCACATAGAAAGGATCGTCATATACGCAATATATATATATATATATATACATATATATATATATATATATATATATATAACCCATTATATATATATATATAACCCATTCTTATGGAAGAATCGTAACAAGGCGAGATATGAGGGCCACTAGTACAATGCCGACAAGATCATATGGGAGGTCCTCCGATAATGCCGTAAGATCAAGGACAGCTGTTCGCATGGCCAAACAGACTTTTGGGTTTATCTTCTCTCATAACCTTCAGATTTCGGGTTTTGTTGGTATACTTGTATAGGCGTCGACATTTTGTGCCTAAGGATATACTTGTACAGGCTTCGGCATTTTGAGCCTTTCTGGAATAAAATGAGGGGGTTTCTCAATATATATATATATATATATATATATATATATATATATATATATATATATATATATATATATATATATATATATATATATATATATATATTTTATACGGGTTATATATATATATAAAATATATATATATATATATATATATATATATATATATATAGAGGGTTATATATATATATATAAAATATATATATATAACCCTCTATATATATATATATATATATATATATATATATATATATATATATATATATATAACCCGTATACTAATAGGTAATCATCCATTACATAGGCTAATAACTAAACCTCTATACCTTAGCTAACCAAGTGGCCACATGGCCCATGCCAACTGACCAAACATGGGAAGGATCCCATACTGCCTAGTGCAGCAAGGCAAGCTGCTGCTGCTACTTGTGCTTGAATTTACAAAGCCAGTGCAAGTCTTGCCAAAGCAAGCGACTGCTTGCATATGCTCTGCTGACAGCCAAAGCATGGCAGTCCAAGCAAGCCTGCAGCCTGCAGTGCAAGACAGCATGTTGCATATGCAATGCCCCACTGCATATGCCATGCTCTCAACTCTCTATTCTAAACCATGACACTTCTGATACTAGGATACTCACTGCTACAGTCCACATATCTGGACACTTAAACGCACACACAACACTCACAAATCTCTGAACTAACATTCTAACTCTCAAATCCCCAAATCTTAATCTGATCAATCAATATCCTAACTCACATTCACTAACTAACACTAAGGCTAACTGATACTCTAACTACTTATGAAACTAACACTAGGATACACTAACAGGGACTCTCTAATACTAATCCCCTCCCATGCTAACACTCATAAATTCTTGTACATGATAGATACAACACTAACAGTCCCCTCACTCGACACCTGGGCCAATGGCCAAGAAACCCAAAGCCCAAGTGGCCAAACCCAATGCTGCCTACAGTATACCCTTTCTACTGCTGCAAATGCTGCAATGCAACCAAGGCAGGCCGAGCAATGCCAAACATTTGCCCTACTGCAAAGCCACCTGCAATGTCATTGCCAAATAGGCCAACTTTTGCCTGTGCAACATAGCCAAGTGGCCTCTCTTGCTGCCACTACACTTGTAAGACAAAGGCAAGCTTGCCCGACCCCATTTCTGTGATACTCTCATCTCCAACCCATATCACTCATAACCCCTCACAAATCTCTGATACACCTAATATTAACCAAAACCTCAAGACCCAGCTAACTGAATATTAACCCACATGCCTATGGCCTAAGTGTCATAGCCAAAGGCCTATTGCTCAAGGTAATGGCCAAATGGCCAATTCTCGAACAGTAGGGGTTTACCCCTGCTGCCTATGCAAGCCAGGGCATTGCCCTGCTGTAGCTTGCTGCTACCTGAGCCTTGCAGGCAATGCAATGCATTTACAGGCCTCTAACACCACTGCCACTGCAATGTAGCCAAGTCAAGCCCCCACTGGACACTCACACAACCCTAAATTTTTGAACCACAATACCAAAATAGGATACTCTCAATGAGGCACCCACACACTCTATACTCTTCTAAAACTAAGATACTCTAAAACCTCTAACCATCTGCCAGTGAACTAATAGCATGTTCATAGGCCAAGGCCAATGCCTAAAGCCAATGTGGCCAAAATCTGGTGGCCAATGCCACAAGCTACCTACAGCAGTGCAGCCAAACCAAGGCTCAAGCTACTACTGCAAAGTGTCCTGCAGTAGGCCAAATGGCCCAAGCCATACCACTGCCAAGTGCAGTCCAAATCCCCTCAATCACTGTCCCAAACAACCACTCCATACTGTTCACTTGACAGTGAACACAAACCTCACACAAAACTTATAAGCACACACACACACACACATATATATATATCCCTCAAAAAAATCCTTTAAAAAAATTTTAAAATAAACAAGCTATCTATAAGCCTAAAACTAAAAAATAAACCTACATTGGTCTATTAGACATTTTAATAAACACTTGGGGGCTCTCATCAGATTTCTTCAAGGATGGCACAAAAATCCTGAATAAAATGCACAAAAATGAGGTTTAGAGCCTTGCTCACCTCCTATGGGTATCCCTAACCAATGTGAATGTTCCTACATGTGTCATGCATGAAGAAGGAGCTCAAAACTATCAAAATACAAGGGTTTTACCTATTGGGTGGTTGATTTCCCAATGGAGTCTTCCATGGATGCTCTTGTGTCAAGTTTGACACAAATTCCTCCTCCTTTGGACTCCTCCCTATGAGCTCCTTGATCTCCAAGCTTCTAGCCTTGTAGAATGAAAGTTTAGGAAGGTTTTGGGAGAATTTAAGGGTGTTTTGATAGAGAGAATGAATGGAAATGTAGAGGGCTTAAAGAGGGTCTCTTTTAGGGTTTGTGGAGGCTCTCAAATGAAGAAGAAGAAGAAGAAGAAGGTTTAATTGCTCTTTATTTCCAGCCAACATGGGAGCCCTAAAATCCCCTCTAAAATGTCCATTTTACTCTCTCAAGTTGTCATGAACACTCTCCTAATTGATGGGTTGGTTTTGCTCTAAATGTGGGATTAATTTCTAGTCTTACTAGGCTTAACATAACTTAAATGAGGCTAGTTGTTTTCATCCTATGTTGTAGGCTCAAGTGGTCATATTTAGTCTAATTGGGTTCACAAGTTAAGGTTCAATAAATAGGTTAGTCAACTAATAGATGCCACAACCATATTTAATTAATAAAAAATACCCACTATAGAAATAATACAATATGAGAAAAATATCCCTATTTTAGAAATGTGGTAGTGACACTTAGTTAGTCGGTCAGGCCTGACTAAGTCTGCATAAGAGCGCACGAGTTGTTGTAATACCGAAGACGGATCTGACAGAGGCTGGGTCCCTAGGGGGATAAGCGCAGAGGGGGAGGCACTGTTGTAACGAGCGAAAAAGAAGGGTTGTAGCTGAGGATGGTATGCGCTGACGAGGGGAGCGCCAGGGAAGTTAGGGATGGGGAGGGCGCAGGATGTGTAGGCGCGCCATGGTCGATAGCCAGCGCACCCTGGGTTAGCGGAGGGGGACTCAGCGCCATCCGCAGAGAGGAAGAGGGTAGGGAGGTGCCTCGCGCAGGAACGTGGAGTGCGTTCCCGAGAAGAGCGTGGGGCTCAGCGCCAACCTGAAAGCTGAACGCGGAAGGAGGTGCAGGGATCTCTGCGCCAATCATAGAGGTAGCCAGGTTAGCAGGAAAAAGAGGCACGAAATCAGATCGTACAAGGTCAGGCGCGCAAGAAAGCGCCGCCACGGAACGTGCTGGAGGGAGCGCCTTTGAACCATCGCCACTTATGGATGGCACCTGGATGGGCGGGATCATCTGATTCGAATTTGAATATTGGGAGATGGAGCAGGAAGTGGGGGGCTTGAGGCCCAAGGGCGGGATAGCCATCGCAGAGGAAAGCACAGAGAGGGGAGGGGGCAGTGGCCCGGTGGTAGACGGCTCTGCGGATAGCCATACGAGCTCCGCCAGAGAGGAGCCAGGGCGGAGCGTTAGGGCCGCCAAAGGCCTGGGAAGAGTGGCGACGACCGTCAAAGCGGTCAGTCCGAACAAAGAGAGTTGAGCAGTCGACCAAGGAACGGCCGCCAGAGACGACGAGGGGGACCCGACCGTGAAGGGCGGAGGAGGAACCACCGAGGGGTCCCCGACCCCGCAGGGGAGACCGGACATGGCCGCTGATCAGAAGCACTCGTGAAGAAGAAGAGCAGTGGGGAGCGTAGCAACGCCAGAAGAGCCGTCGGGAACCGCCATGGCAGCGCGAGGGAGCAGCGCTGACTTACCTGACCACCAGAGAGGACCACCCGCTGCAAGGGGTGGCTGGCAGCACCCAGCCAGAGAACCACAAGAGCAAAATCCCAGGATCGCTTGGGGAGCCTCTCTCCTCCACCCAAATTGTGTGTGTGTGTGTGTGTGTGTGTGTGTGTGATATTTCTAATTTGGCCCCTCATCAAATTAGATTCATCTCCGGTATATACACATTATTTTTATGACAATTATATCCTTAAGTCAATTTTCCAAATATACCACTTTAATTTGGCTTAATTATTTAGATAGCCCAACACAATTAATTTTACATGTGTGGCCCCTAATTATTGAATAATTCCAATAACCTTCCACTGGGACACATATATAACCTTATAATTGTGTTAACCTTAATGAGCTCATAAATTACTATCTTAACCTTAGAGTATATCCGGAGAATCTCGTATATTAACCATATCAACATAGGATCAAAGAAGCCTTCGTCACATTTAGCATAACTAAATCATAAATGGTCAAATATACCAATATAGCTAAACGACATAAATCAATCATAGATGCATAGCATAAAAATTACACGCAATGTGATCAACACATGTCAATTTCCAACTGGTCCTCCTTTAGTTTATTGAGATCAATACTTTAACGTAATAAAAACAGAATGAACTGAATTTTTTTCATATATCTGATCAGATAAATATTCAAAATACTTTAATACATAAATGTGTCCAAATCCAAAATTATAGCACCAAAATACATAAATACAAACTCCCACTATATTGTCATATCCTCAAATAAGGTAACACCCATATGAGCAGTGTGCTCATGAAAGACCTTGGGTGGTAACACTTTTGTGAGCGTATCCGCTAACATAGAGTTTGTCCTAATGTGCTATATGGACACTGACCATTCTGAATTCTTTCTTTCACAACTAGAAACTTTATGTCAATATTCTTTGACTTATACGAGTTCTTGTTGTTATTGGAATATAGTACTAATGATTTATTGTCACACCATAATTTGAGTGGTCTTTCAACACCCTCCTGTAGGCGCAGCCTTATGACAAAATTTTACAACTATATTTCCTGAATAGATGCCTCACAGCATGCTATAAAATTTGTTGTCATGGTGAAAGAAGTTATGAGTATCCGTTTGATACTCATCCAAGATATATCTTCACCAGCCAAAAAGTAAACATAAATTGATGTGGATCTCCTGTTGTCTTGACATCTAGCAAAATCAGAGTCGGAATACCTTATGATCTCCAAAATCTCCTATAAAATGCATATAATTCCTTGTTCTCTATAAATTACTTAAATAGTTTGGTTGCTATCCAATGATCCATCCCATATTTGTTTAAATATCTGCCTAACATCCCAACTATGTACACAATATTTGGACGCGTACATACTTGAGCATGCATTAGACTTCCTACAACTGATCATGAACGGGAAATCTATTACATTTCCTTAACTTTAAGGCTATTCTTAGGGTACTTGATTGAGACTGAATTTGTCTCCTTTAGCGACATGTGTCACCTGATTTGCATTAAATACTTTAATCGGTATACAAAACCAAGAAAAAAATATACTCTCACTGAACTTGTGATACACACAATCTTCAACAATGTTTATCTCAAAACCAAACGAGATAATCACTTGGTAAAATTTTAAGCACCTTTGACGAGAAGCCTGCTTCAGTCCATAAATAGATTTTGTCAGTTTGTAAACCATATTCTTTGGGTCTTTTGACACAAAGTTTTCTGGTTGCACCATATAAATTATTTCGTCAATGTTTCCATTGAGAAACGTTATTTTGACATCCATTTAATGTAACTCAAGATCAAAATATGCAACAAGGGCTTATGATTGTTCTAAAGAGTCTTTCAAAGATGCCGAAGAAAAGTCTCTTTAAAATAAATTTCTAACTTTTGAGTAAAGCCACTAGCTACAAGACATACTTTATACCTCTCAACATTACCCTTCGAATTCTTCTTGGTTTTCAATACTCATTTGTAACCAACGGACTTTGCACCTTTTGGTAATAGGACAAGTTTATAAACTTTATTGTCTTGCATAGACTTATACTCATCATTCATTGCCATAATACACTTTTGAGAATTGGAACTTTCTGTGGCCTGACGGAAGTTGATTAGATCATCTTCTAGTATTCCATAGTCTTTCTCACGTTCCTAGAGAAATATGACAATATTATCCAAAATTATATTTCTTCCTTCTCTTATTGGACTGTCTTAACGGCACCGGTTCTTAAGGTTGTTAGTTTGTTCCTCAGAAAGAATTACCTTATCTTAAATGGGGGTGCCGCTACTTTGACTTGTTAAGGTAGCTCAACATCAACTTGTAGAGGTAACTTGACATTGTCTTATTGGGTTTCCAAATTTACTTCTTGATTAATGATAGGTACAGTAACCTGCAAATCGTCAAAAATGATAGTAGGAATCGAAACTGATTCCTCCTCAATGACAATGTCCTTAACATTATTTCTCCCCCAAATTCAATACCCTCAAAAAATATTACAGTTCTCGTCTCAAAATATTTCATCTGTGTGGGATCATATAATTATTAACCACTTGATCTGTCAGCATAGCCAATAAAGTACTGTTTACAGTTTTTGGTCTGTTTTCCTTTATACATTCAATATATACATTAAAGTTTGTGAAGCCAAGGGAATCCAAAAATTCTATCATACACAAGCCATTCAACTCTATTTCTGGAGATATGACCTAATCACTTATGTCACAATGAGGCTAAAATATTTATTGTTAATTTTGCGTTTAGTACCACATGACTCCACTTGCAAAGTTTTATTATAAAATGCAATAGTTTCAAGTGAATATAGGTTAGCATAAACCTTAAGAGAACTGTTACCAATAATATTTTAATTTAAAGATAGGCTAAACTTATTTTTTTTCAAATGAACAATGATAACCATATTTGTCCAATAAGGAAACTGAAACTGAATTTCGTCTAAAAGATGGTACAATAAAAATTTCTATCAAATCCAAATAATAATCGGTTCCTTATAACAACCTAAAATGTCATATTGCTTCAATTTCTACCGAATTGCAGTCACCCATATAGATGTATCTTTCACCATTAATTGAGTTTTTGTAGCTCAGGCAACCTTGTCTAGAACACTAATGTGGGTAGTCGCACCAGAATCTAACCACCATAAGTTTCTAGGTACTGAAGCTAAATTAATCTCAGAACAGACCAAATTTAGAAACGTACTTTTGCTTATATACCATGCGTGGTATATTGTACATTTCTTCTTTATGTGTCCCAACTTATCACAAAAGAAACAACCCTTAATTTTATATTATTGTTTCTTTTGAACTTGACCCCTTAGTAGCCTATGTATTCTGTCCCATTTTGCCTTTAAGGGGGCGTTTGGTACGCGGTATTTTTTTCCCAGGAAAATTTAAGGTGGAAATCTATTACCATATTTGTTTGGGCTATAAAAAATTTTATTTTCGACAAATAGTAATACCCGGGTAAATAGTTTACCCATAAAACATGGGAATCCTATCCCTTAAGAATAGGTGGGTTTTTTTTTGCCCAGGCAAAAAAAAAAATTTGTTCAAACTTTTTTCTACTTTTTTGATCATTTTTTCGTTTTTTTTGTCATTTTGGTTGTTTTTTGTCTTCTTCGTTTTTTTGTCATTTTTGTTTTTTGGTCGATTTTTTGTTATTTTTTGTTGCTTTTTGTCATTTTTAGTCCTTTTTGTCGTTGTTACCGTTTTTCTCTTTTTTGTCACTTTTTGTCGTTTTTTGTTGTTTTTAGTAGTTTTGTCCTTTTCTGTCTTTTTTGTTTCTTTTTGTCATTTTTGTCGTTTTTGTATCTTTTTTGTAGTTTTTTATCGTTTTTTTTTGTTGTTTTTTGTCTTTTTTTTCTTTTTTGTCGCTTTTTACCGGTACTGGTATTTGTCGTTTTTGTCGTTTTTAAGTAGTTTTTGTCCTTTTTTATCGTTTTTGCTATTTTTGTCATTTTTTGTCTTTTTGTTATTTTTGTCGTTTTTCGTCTCTGTCTTTTTTGTCGTTCTTTACCAGTTTTTGTCTTTTTTGTTGTCTTTTGTCCTTTTTTGTCGTTTTTAGTAGTTTTTTGTCGGTTTGGTCTCTTTTTTGTCATTTTTAGTAATTTCTAGTCGTTTTTGTTGCTTTTTGTCATTTTTGTCCTTTTTTATCTTTTTGTCGTTTTTCGTCTCTTTTTGTCACTTTTTTGACGTTTTTACCGATTTTTGTCGTTTTTTGTTGTCTTTTGTCGTTTTAGTCATTTTTTGTCGATTTGGTCTCTTTTTTGTCGTTTTTAGCAGTTTTTTGTCTTTTTTGTTGCTTTTTGTCATTTTTTGTCGTTTTTTGCTGTTTTTGTCATTTTTCGTCACTTTTTGTCACTTTTTTGTCCTTCTTTTGTTGTCTTTTGTTGTTTTTTTGTCCTTTTTGTTGTTTTTTGTCTTTTTCTAGTAGTTTTTTATCCTTTTTTAGTAATTTTTTATTTTGTCCTTTTTGTCCATTCTTTTTTGTGTTTTTTGTCGTCTTTCGTCGTCTTTTGCCGTTTTTTGTCGTCTTTTTTTGTCGTTTTTCTTTCTTTTTTTTGTCATTTTTTGGTTTTCTCATTTTTATATCGTTTTTGCTGTTTTCTGTCATTGTTGTTGCTTTTGTTGTTTTTTGGTCTTTTTTGTTGCTTTTTTATCTTTTTTGTTGTTTTTTGGTTTTGTCTGGTTTTTTTTTTCATTTTTGTCGTTTTGGTCTTTTTTGGCCTTTTTGTCCTTTTTTGTATTTTGGTCGGGTTTTTTTTTGTTTTTGATTTTTTGGTTTTTTCCTTTTTATTGTTTTTGGTTTTTTTCTTTTTTTATTTTTTAGTTTTTTTATCATTTTTTATTTTTTTTGGGAAATATTTTTATAGTCACCAAACATGGGAATGTAATTTTCCAGAAAATTTAATTACTTGGAATTTGATTTCCGGGAATATAGAATTCACTGCTATATAGTATTCTGTATACCAAACGCCCCCTAAAGTTTGTCCCATTAAGCATGAAAATTAAATTTAAATCGACAGATATTGTAGCAACTTTACCTATAAAGAGAACAACAAACATGCTCTAATTAATAACAAAAAATAATAGTCAAACAAATTCAAATAAT
Source organism: Iris pallida (assembly GCA_029216955.1). Taxonomy (NCBI): domain Eukaryota; kingdom Viridiplantae; phylum Streptophyta; class Magnoliopsida; order Asparagales; family Iridaceae; genus Iris; species Iris pallida. Next base: position 5,629,602 of record JANAVB010036619.1, read on the forward strand.
GGTGAACCCCATCTCAAGATACCTAGTACACCGTTAATATCAAGTATTTGGACAGTAGTATTAACTGTAAGTGGTACTCTTGGTGTAATGATTAAACGTTGACAATAATTCATGTCAAATAATAAGCCTATATTTGGATTGGGTTATTATTCACATGTAAACGTTATAATTGTCACACATTTATCATCACCGGTATGCGTACAATTCGGCCAAGTATTAACCTTCCTTTCGGCCAGCTAATATTCACATGAATGTACATACACAAACATCCAACATCCCCATCTACACAAGAGATGTCACTTTGGCGACATCTTGTTTCAATGAGTCAATTTAGAATGTTAGACAACTATTGCTAGTTATAAAGAATCACCAAAAAAAATTGAATGTTGACTAAATCCTTATGTACATACATATTTTAATTAAATAATCATAAATTCTTATGTACATACATATTTAAATTAAATAATCAACATATCAGACTGAATATATGCATCAATAGATTATATCAAACAATTCATAAGGATTACATCAAAACAATCTACTGACGATATACATCAACATATCACATAAAATAAAATTATCGTAGACATGTGAATCCTTTTGCATGACTTAAAATATTAATTTACCGAAAACTAAATTTCTGTAATATATGTATATATATGTTCTGCTACAGACACTTATTGTATCGTATCCGTTTCCAAACAAATCTTTTCAAATATCAAAAAACAGTAGTTGAAAATTGCATATAGAACCATATCTAGCAAACAAAGTTAGCATATATATATATATATATATATACATATATATATATATACATATATATATATATACATATATATATATACATATATATACATATACATATATATATATATATACATATATATATATATATATATATATATATATATATATATATATAAGAATTTAAACATAGACATATGCAAACTCCCAAGTGATGGTATAACTTAATATAATGCCCATGTTGGTAATATTGTTGTATGAATTTGTAAAAAAAAAAACCAACTTTCAATGACTTTATTGTATTGATGTTAATTCCTATTAACTATTACCTTTTATTATCCATTTTATTGGTTGTTTAATCCTAATAAATTATATTAGTTCTATAGGTTAAGGGTTGTCCATTATTATCCATTTTATTGGTTGTTTAATCCTAATAAATTATATTAATTCTATAGGTTAAGGGTTGTCTATATAATGCATACTTTGTCTTGTTGAAGACACATCTTTTTGAGAGTAGCAACCACATGATTCTCCTCCTTCTCTTCCTCCACAAATTACTACCATATGATTTATACTTTTCTATTTCAATCTCTCCCACTCTGGGCAAGAGCTAAGTTCGGGTCGTTCTTCCGAAACCGTGTGCGGTGACGGAAAGCTGGTAGCAAGGAAATTTTACCACTAGGAGGATTCGAGATGATGTCAGCACATAGACCTCGAAAATATCTTAGGGCAGTGCTTCATGCATGACTTCCCCGTAGACCGATATTTCTAACCTTTTTATTATTCTGTTATTCCATTTTTCATGATGATAAAAAAATATCTAACAATCTTAGAGATTTTTCAATTTTTTATGATCTATTTGACAAGAAAAAAATGATACATGGTTTTAAATATTGTTTTAATCGAAATTGATACTCTCTGTCAAAAGAATCAATTTACATGTCTGTCATGTTAAGAATTAAAATATTCTTTACTACATGTAATTTATTCACTATCTTTTATATTTGATGACATCATTATTCAGTTTGATATTTGATAATATCATTATTCGGGGACATTAGAATTATTGTTTGAATAACAGTGCAAACAACTGTTTGGATTCTCTATTTTCTATTGTATACATCACTGGCTTTCAGGTAATTTACTGATTTTTTTCTTCTATTAGCTTGAATATGATACTATAGCCAATTTATATTTGTATTCAATTCACTTGGCTATGCCACATTGACATGTTAATGCCATTGCAATTCCATGAGTCTAGGTATTGTTTATGCAAACCAAGATGTTCTTAATGAATTGGAAAGCAATTCCATGATTATGAGATGTAAACCAGTTCAATCATATAACCTACCAATTGTTGTGAGGAATAACACACATTTTTTTTCTTTCTCTGTGTACTTGAAATGATTTGCTAAGCAAATACATGACTGAAAGCAAATGAGGAATTCTAATTTCTAGTAACTCCATCCAACAAAACACAAGAATAATGTGTAGACCTTTTTTCGAGTACTTGCATTCATGGAAAACTTACTTATATTGCTACAGCCGGTCAATACAGTTGAAGGTCATTGAAGTGCTTCTGATATTATTTTTTATTTGTTCTCTTCTTTATAATAATTTAATTTTTTTTCGGGGTCTGGGCTATATTAAATTATAATTATGCATGTTTGCTGAATATAGCACTTGAAAGCTTAATACATTTTTAAAATGATATAATCCAAAACCTTGCAGCTATTGGTATAGAATTAATTTATTTTTGTTGCTTGCCAGCAACCCAGCTAGAATTAATGGACAAGTTGTACATAAACTATCTATTTTATATTAACACTTGGATCTTATATATAGACGTATGTATTAAGATTTGGCTAGTGAATAGTACCATACAATTTTTTTTGAACTATATGCATGTGTAGCACACTATTACCCATATAAGTGACAGAAGATCTTGCATATCAGTATACCTGGTATTATTATGGGTATATTGAGTGTTTACAGTCAATGAGTAATATGCAATTTAGCACGTGCTATATGACCATTGACCCAACCTTGATTGAACACAGCAACACATCAATATCCATGATGTCTTTAGTGATCTACAGGTTTTGGTTAAGGTCTTAGAAGGCCAAATTAAGTCCTAGTTTTACTAGGCTAGACTTTGCCAACAACAACACTAATGGCTAGAACCAAGCTGTGCTTGGAGGCAAAGGAAGCCTTTATCATGACTCCCTCTTATTGGTGATTCAAACCAAGTTTTATTTGGTATCTCTCTCATTTACATCTCCGATCTTTGACCTTAACCTAAGAGTCTCATGTCAATAACCATATACATTTATGGTATTTTTTTACTGTTTATTTTTGTCAACTTCTAAATGTTAGGATTTTCTCCAGTTTAATGTCAATTTTTTCTCTCTAGTGTAACGAGGAACATATATATATATATATATATATATATATATATATATATATATTCCAAGGAAAGCAAACTTTTATTGATAACATAGGCGCAAAATGCCGAAGCCTATACAAGTAAGCGCCCGGAGGCGACCAAAAACTGAAAACAAGAGGCGCGGAGTGCACACGCAACCCTACAAGAAGGGGGAAGAAGCGGCCTAGGCCAGGGTCTCCCAGAACAAGTTGGAGGCATGAGAGCAGCGCCTCCTCACTTTGAAGCATTGTCTGAAGACTTCTCTGAACAGCTGCGGAGGGGGAAGTTGGTGACCTTCGTAACGGAACTTGTTCCTGTTCTTCCAAAGAACCCAGATTCCAGCGGCTGCTACGATCTGGTGCCCGTGGGAACGGGACCAGGAGGCCAAGAGATCGTAGAAGCCCCCGGACGGTTGATCCATACTAAACCTCTGATGAAGTTCGGCCCAAATGCCTGCGGCCAGCTCCCCCGAAAGAAGGACGTGCTTGGCGGATTCCATATTGTGCTCCTCGCAGCAGTGGCATCTGGAGGCGAGGCTGAATCCCCAAGATCTGATAATGTCGTCCGTCGGTATCTTGCGGCGAAGAGCACGCCAGATGAGGATGGACCATTTGATGGGAATGCAAGCCTGCCAAAACTTGGCATTTACCATGTTCGGCATCCAGCTGCCTCTGGCAATACGTCTGGCGGAAGCCAGACTGAATATCCCGCTAGGGCTAGGGGACCATCTCCAAGTGTCGGGCGTGTCGGAGATTCACAAATTCGCAGCAGGAAGACTGGTGGCCGCCGAAAGACCAAGCCAGTCGCTGACCTTCCTCCAATTCCAATCGGGACTGCCCTCCCAAAGATCTCTGATGGTGCACCCCTGAGGAGTAAGAATGTTGGGCTGAATGATATCTGCTCCTAACCACCGCTCCCGGCAGGCCAGGGAGCTGCCGTCCCCCAACTGGAGACGGATCAGAGGTTCCACGGTGATACGGCCCCGAGTGATTCGTCGCCAAGAGGATGAGGATCTGTTGTTAGGTTTAGCCTCCGACAGATGGGAGAATCTGGAGTACCTAGCTCTCATAAACTTCGTCCATAAAGAGGTCTCGGTTCGTAGCTTCCACCAAAGTTTAAAGGAGCAAGCATCCACGATGTGGGTGAGTCTGCAGAAACCTAGCCCTCCTTCTCCAGTGGGTTTGGCCATCGACTCCCAACCGGCCCAGTGATGTTTGTCTATGCCGTCGCTCTGACCCCAGAAAAACTTGGCGAAGAGAGCTTCGAGAGCAAGGAGCACCTTCTTAGGGGGGAACAGACGGCCAGAATGTACATCGGGATGGACGATAAAACGTGTTTAATGAGAATCGTTTTACCTCCAAGGGATAGGGTAGCATTGTGCCAACCGGAGATAAGTTTGCGGATCTTGACAGCTAGGTGCTCGTATATGACGGAATTAGCCCTGCCGTACACCAGGGGGCAGCCGAGGTAAATGAAGGGGGGTAAGCCGTTCTGAAAGAAGTCTTGTTGGCGAGCCGGGTCGAGTGTGTTCTATCGGCTTTGTGATGAGTGTAGATGACGCTCTTGTTGTTGTTAACACGCTGACCCGAGCATCTAGTGTATCTGGCAATCGTGCTCAAAACGACCTCAATCGAACCGCTGTCTCCAGAGGAGAAAATGAGGATATCGTCCACGTAAGCCAAGTGAGTGATAAGAGGGCAACCGGTGGTTGTGTGGAAGTGATTGAAACCGGGCGTGCCGGGCATGCTGTTGAGGCTTCTGCTGAGTGCTTCGGCTGCTATGATGAAAATGGTGGAAGAGAGCGGATCTCCCTGTCTCACCCCACGGGTAGAACGGAAGAAGCCCGCTGCCTGTCCGTTGATCACGGTGGAGAACCATGCATTGTTGATAGATCTAAAGACGATGTCAATCCAGGTTTCGGAGAAGCCAAAGGCCCTGAGCACCCAGATCATGAATTGCCAGTCTAGGCGATCGTAAGCTTTTTCCATGTCAAGTTTGATGGCGATGTTCCCCCCCTCGATGGGAACTTCATGCACGTGATCATCTCTTGCGCTAGAAGGATGTTGTCAGTAATGTTGCGGCCTCTAACAAACCCGCTCTGTTCCTCGGAAATGATCTTGGGGAGGAGATCGGACATCCGGTTGGCGATGATCTTGGATATGATCTTGTTGGTGAAGGTGCAGAGGCTGATCGGGCGAAAGTCTTTGAAGGATTCCGGATTGTCTTTTTTTGGGATAAGGATGATGTTGGCACAGGAGATGGAGTTAGGGTATCTGGCCCCTTGAAAGAAGGCAATAATGGCTTCGACAAGGTCCTTTTTAATGATGTCCCAGCAATCTCTGAAGAAGACACCGTTGAAGCCGTCAGGCCCCGGGGCACTATGCTCATTAATGGACCAGACCGCGGCTTTGATCTCCACCTCGTCAATGTCTGCCAGCAAAGTCTCGTTGTCATGCTCGGTAATGAGGGAGGGGATGACCGACAAGAGGGTTTCATCTCTAACGACCCGCTCCTTAGTGAAAAGGCCGGAGAAGAAATTCACAGCTGCGACCTGGATCCCGGCCTGGTCTTCGATGAGGTTGCCATTGTCGTCGATAATCCTGTGTAATTTTAATTTGTTCCTGTGACCTTTGACACAGGCGTGGAAGAACTTGGAGTTGCGGTCACCAGCAGTGTCCCAGGTCAATCTGGCTTTCTGCTTCCAGAATTCATTCTCCACTTTCAGCCTCGATTTAAGAATAGCTCTGGCAAGGTTTAGGGATGAGCGGTTCTCCGGGGAGTTGGAGATGGTGAAAGTAGACTCCGTACGAGTGACGTCGTCCTCTGCCTCGCGAATGGCCTGGAAGATGTCGCCGTATGCCTCTTTGCTCCAAGCCGAGAGGGCTTTGCGGGTGGCTTTGAGCTTGGACGCCATCCGGTTCATAGGGTCAATGTCCGAGGTGGAACTCCACGCCGAAGCAACAATGTTCTGGAATTGAGGGTGATGTCGCCAAAAGTTGAGGAAGCGAAAAGCTTTCTTGTTGCTGGATTGATTGCTTTTGATTTGAACAAGGAGGGGTGAATGATCCGATTCGGTGGAGTTGAGGTGGGAGAGATTGGTAATCAGTCCCATGTCGAACCACCTGTCGTTGGTCAGAGCCCGATCGAGGCGGGAATATTGACGCCTGCGACCTTCTTGCATGTTGCACCAAGTGAAAGCACTGCCTAGGAATGGGATAGAGGTGAGGTTCCCGTGAAAGGTGAAGTTGTTGAAATCATCCATGGCTTGCTTGGGGGGGACGGCCGCCGGACTTCTCCTCGATGCAGGCAACCGTATTGAAATCTCCGATGCAAAGCCACGGCAGACCCAGCGGAAGAATCCTCAAAAGGTCTGTCCAGAGCTGACGGTGCATGGGGATGTCACAACTGCCATGAAAAGTGGAGATGACGGAGCGGGACTTTAGATTTGGGTGTTCAACCCAGCAAGTAAGAGCTTGAGGGGAATCATGGATAGTGCCGAATTGGAAGTCTTGAGCGAGAAAAATCCAGATGTCGTTCCCGCCAGCGATGGCGTGGGGGAAGCCTAACTTGAGTTGAGTGGCTTTAAGCCTTTTTTGCGGAATTTTAGGTTCGATAATGATAAGGAGGTCAATACAGTGGGTCTTCTTGAGGCTGAGAATTCTGTTCATGGTCGATTTGTTCCCGAGCCCTCTGACATTCCAGGAGATGATGTTAATCATCAGATGGAGAAGGAGGGGATGGATGGTTGAGCTTCGAGGCGGACCTGGTAGTCCTAGCCGTCATCTGCTTTTGTTTGTTTTGTTTGTTTTTGTTCTTCTTTGATGTTTTTCTCTTGGTTGGTGCGGGAGCCGGTCCGTTGTTTCCTGATTCGATGGTTGGCCTATCTTGATCACTGCTCTCTTCTGCGACCGCGTCAATGAGGGAGTCGTGATTCTGATCTTCTAGAGCGCAGAGAGGGTTGTCGCGATCTAGAAACCCTGCTTCCTTGGCCTGCCAGAATCTGCCGGCTATGATGTGGGTGTGAGAGGTCCGAGTGCCCTCTGTGAAAGTGGGGGGTTGTGGGTCTGTCTGACTAGCCTCGATCTGGTCTGAGCTGCTAACCAACGAGACCTTGTCAGGGAGAGAAGAGCTGTTGTATGGATGTGTGGAGGGATGGTAGACCTCGAGGGAGGGAGGAGAGGTGATCTCAGTTGTAGATTGGGCGTTTTCGGTGTGGTCGGTGTTTGGGTGTCCGCTGTTCTTGGAGAAAACTTGTTGATCGATGGTGATGGGGGGGGAATGTCGCGTTCTCTGGAATCTTCATCAGAGGGGGTGTCTGAGAGGAGTTCGAACGAATTGTGGAGAGTGAAGGAGGAAGGATTGAAAGGGACGATAGCCCGACTGGTCGAGGCGTTCGTCGGGGGATGGGGGGGAGTCTGACCATCTTTCAGAGGGGGGGAGTGGGATTCGATTTGTGGGGGGTGGTGGCGGGGTGATGTTGAGCAGTGGTCGCGCGTGGGGTGCGCGGGATATTCTTCTTTAGTTCGGGATGAGCGCGGAAGCAGTGCTGCATGAGATGACCACTCATCTGACAGTGTTTACAGAAGATGATGTTGTTGTCGTAAATCAGCTCTTGACTGTGGGATGTGTCTCCGAGCTCGATCTCTATGAGTTTGGGTGGGTCGTTAGAAAGGTCTAGCTCCACGCAGATCTTCGCGTAGTTGCACTTGGAGAGGTTGCGCATTTCTTCCGCGATGGCGATCAGGGTCCCGAAGGAGCTGGCGATACGTTTGAGAGCGGCTGCGGGGAAGCAGACCAGGGGGAGGTTGGGGAGGGTGATCCAGGTGGAGATGATAGTAGAGTCAAATTTTGGGTTAAAATCGGGAGACCATTTGACCACTTTGGCGATCTGTGAACCCAATCTGACAGTGCCTTTAGCCCGCGCAATCGCGAAGTCCGAGTCGGAAGATAGGTGGAGGAGCATATGCTTGGAGTCTAGAGGGGCTACCCGGAAGCCAGCGGATAGGCCCCACCCAGCGACCGCAGCCGAGATAATGGGGATCTTCGGGCAACCGGAACCGAATTTGAGAATGAACGACTTGGAAAAGGTGGAGGAAAGGGAGTGGATCTCAGACGAGGCGAAGGGAACCCTGATGGGAGCATCGTCGGAAGGAGGAGGGAACTCAAGGTCCGGGAGGAGAATCTCTGCCGTAGCTGCAGGAGAGCGGGGCCTCCGATCCGGCCTAAGGGCCTCAGCGTAGGAGACCGTGGAGCCGGGGAGAGACGAGGCGGGGGGCAGAGCCAGAGGAGGTGCGCCAGATTGTGCAGACACCGGAGGAGCCCCGGACTGCACAGACCCGGGGTGAGCCGAAGAGCAGGGGTGAGAGACCCAGGGGGGAGCCAGGAGGCAAGGAGGGGAATCTCCAAGGGGGGAAGGGCGGGGGGGAGAGACCCCGGGGGGCGCCAGCTGGCAAGGGGGGAGGCCAAAAGGCGCCAAGGGGGGGGACCCCGACGGGGTACGCCAAACGGACGGGGGTGGGTGCACTCAGACTGCGCACGAGGGGGACCTTGGGCAGGGGAGCGCAAAGCGGGGGGCTCGTACTGGGGAGAGAACCAGAGCCGGAGATGCGCACAGGAGAGACCTCAGCATGGGGGCCCACCGGGCTGCGCACAGGATGCGCGGCAACAGGGGGGACAGGGCCACTTGACTGCGCTCTGGAGGAAAACCAAGCGGGGGTCCTCAAAAGTGCGCACAGGGGGAGAGGCCTCAACAGGGAGGGAGAGGACCTCAGAAAAGCGCATGATGGAAGAGCAACCCGGAGGAGGGGGGCCCACATGGCAGCGCAAGAGCGTCTGTTCCTCTGGATTGCACAAAAGGGATGAGGAAACTGGTGGAAAGGGGCCCACAGGGCTGCGCAAAATCGCCTGTGCCTCTGGATTGCGCAAAAGGGATGAGGAATCTGGGGGAAGGGGGCCCACAGGGCTGCGTAATATCGCCTGTGCCTCAGGATTGCGTACGGAGTCAACCTTAGTAGGGGGGCCCACTGGGCAGCGCAATCGCGCCTGCGCAGCGCCAAAGAAGAATACGCCCTTCGAGGGGGGGCCAGGAACAGCAGAGCCCACGTGCTGCCCAGTTCCCGAAGGGGTCTCGAGCACCCCAGAGCCGCGCGCTGGTCCCGAGGAGGGACAACGGACAGTTGGAGCCTCGAGCAGGCCAGCCACGACCGTCCCTGCTCCCGAGGGCGGGAGTGGGTCAGAGCGAGCATCGCTCCCCGGGGCGGGGGCTGAAGGAAGAAGGGAGGGCGGACCCTCCGGGCGGAGGCCGCCGGAACCGCTGCCCACTCGGCAGGCGGAGCTGCCGCCGGGACGAGGCAAGATGGCAGGAGAAGCTGCGGACGAGGCCTCGCAGCTCCGGGCTATCAGCCTGAGCTGAGCACCGGACCAGCTAGGGCGCTGGGACGAAGGGGAAGGGGGAGGAGGGTGGACGGGCGCGGGAGACGGAGCGCCGCGAAGTCCGGGGGGGAGGAGGAGGAGGACGGGGACAGCCCCGAGCGCGCCTCGAAGGACGCCGGCGAGCGCGGGACGACGCTAAGATCTGACATCCCTGCGCAGCCGCCGCGGCGACCAACCACAACGGAGGGAAAACCGGAGGGGGACGCGACATGGAGGAGGCGGGAAGAGCCTATATATATATATATATATATATATATATATATATATATATATATATATATATATATGTTCCTCGTTATATATAACATATATGTCTATATATATATATATATATATATATATATATATATATATATATATATATATATATATATATATATATATTTTCATATGATACAATTACCAAATGACTTGAACTTATCGTTTGTCGTACTACTTGTGAGCATATCCTTGTATGGTGTGGATGCATTATTTTCTATATCCTTATATGAATATTGCACAAATATTTTTGAACTAAAGTTGGTGTCGAAATCTTGCAACAAGCAACTTGACCACCATATGTTACTATTGCTCATAGCCTATTAGTTTGTATTTTTTTTCCCAATATTATTGATAAATAAAGTTAATATATAGTTGCTCACTTGCTCTTTATATTTTGTCTTTTATTAAAGATGGTCAGATGAGGGAAAACACTTTATTATTTATTTATTATTATTTTATCTTTATATGAGTACTTATTATATCAGATAAACTCATATTATTATATGTCTTGTTTAATGTAAGAATAAATTAATACATGTTGTTGTAACATAACATGATTGTTCAAACCTCTGAACTCATTGTCACTCAAATGTTTTCATTTATCATTTTGCTTTATTAGAAGCCTGATATAATTTTGATTGAACTATTTCCAATATATGCATATACATATACATAATTCATAGGGAGCATTAATCCTAAAATTAGTAGATTGGTTTGATGAGCTCAAACATTTTTGGTGGTGTGTGATCCCGGAGATTGGGTAATTATAATACATTTTTGACTGCATAGTTATACTTCATATATATAGGAAATATTAACCCTATTGTGAATTTTGTGATTTTCTAGTTTTTCAATATTTATTTATTTTGTACAAAATAATGATATGCTACTACATATTGGGTTTGAAATAATTCTTTATTTTGAGATTGTCAATAAGATTTTAGAATTGGCAAATCTTTTGTGGAATATGATAATATGCTAACAAATATTAGTAATTATGTCCTGATGCAAATTGGCAACATTGATGCCAATGGGTGAACTATTCAAGTTCTAATGCAAATCCTATTGAGGTTTAATATTTATTAGAAACTTATGTTAACCTTATTTGTTGTTAAGTATTGTTGTAGTTTACAAACACTTACAGATTGTGACTTATTCTAAAGTGAATGAAACCTCACAATATATGTAGAAATTATGTACATATATGTGCTCCATATAACATAGACGACTGTTTGTTATGTACCTATTTATAGACAAATTGTATTGTAGTGCTAGAATGAACAAGTTTGTACATCGTTTTAGTTATATATATTTCTTGCTAATATGCAAACTAACTTCTATTCTCTGGAAGGTAGAATCCTCAATGATATTTTTTAATTTTTTGGAAAAGAACATGTTATCGGTGACGATAAAAAATGTTTTGTACTCACTCATCCTAAATATTTATCTCTTAAAGTCAAAGATATTAGGGATTTTGACGTATTAGGCTCAAACATGCTAATGGTGAAGCAAGAATAATGGAACTAACTAAAATGATGTACAAAATGATATCTTTTGAAGTTCTATTGCTAAGCCGAAATCAAGAGGTACATAAATACTCCGACAATCAAGAAAGGTAATTTTTATATTTACCTACATATTCTATTCATTTTGATCCCAAGTTTAGTTGGACAAATATATATTGTGGAGTGTGTGATCCAAATTTCTTGGTTTATGTATATTGATTATGGTGATGTTAAATGATTGATTTGCATGTTTGAACCTTAAATGATCATATTATATAGTTTAGATGTAGTTCAAACAATTTAGTTAAAAGAGAAATAGTTCGTAAAATTGCAAATTGCTTTAAATCTAAAGTTTTAAAAGTTGAGATTATTTTGGGTACAAGCCAAAAGGGTCCTTCTGTCAACCGGGCGTAAATAGCCCTAAGCAACACGGTACTTAATTGTCCCCCCGTGGACCTCCGCTAGCTGGGAGCCGGCCCCAACAGCTAACCCAAGTTAATCAACACTTGATAGACTAAAGATTTCTTAAGGTTGATTAGCAAAATTACTTAAACTATTATTATAGTACTTTAGATTGTCATCTTTACAAACATGGCTCATAAAGATAAATCTTTAGAGCCCAGACTGAAAGTTACTATGTCATACTTTAAGAGGTGACAGAGTCAGATAAGTTTTGGCTTATTATCCTAAGCATGATATCAGCAATTGATTGAATTACATAATTCTGATGACACTAAGCATGATCTATATGCTTTATGTGAGCCATTATATGACTTATTCTTTAAATATAAAAATGCTATAGAACCATATTGAGCATTGGAAGGAGTATGAGGGTTCACTTGTGAAACAAGTTAGATACTCATAAGATGATAGGTTCATGTGACAAACTATCATAACTAGACATTGAAACGGTAATTTTAAACGTAGCTTGTGTTGGAGCTGAATAGCTCAGACAATTTTATGTATATATAAATTTATGTACATGTCGTTTGATTTTTAAATAAATTGTGATAATCAATTTGCCTTCAAAACTACTAAAGTATGTCTTTATGAGTTCTAAGATGAACAGGTACCTGCAGCTGCACATCAAGTCTTAAAGATCATAAAAGGCAAAATGTGGTTCTTGACTATAAAAGTCATAAAAGAACTTTACAGATCTCTTGATGAAGAGTCTGTTTACTCTTGACGAAGAGTATATCTAGGAAATTAATCCTAGATTCATCAAGGGGGATGGGGTTAAGCCCATAAGTAAGTCACCAGCAGTGGCAACCCAACCGAGTCTTACTGGAGATCCCAAGAAGCCGGTTCAATGGGTAGAAATAAGCTGGACTAAGGTGACTTTATGGAACACTGACCCAAGATTAATATCTTATTAAAATAATGTCCAAGTGGCTGTACATGTGTACAATGATTCCCCATCCCTATGGTGACAGTGTTCCGGTGTGATTTGGTTAGGATGAGTTTTAGAACTCTTAATAGGTCCAAGTATGATTATGCAGGGTTGACTCCAATCACCAACCCTTTGAGGACTTACCTATGTGAGAGGTCGTGAAGGCCGCGACTATGGGACAGGGCGATCCCAGACAACTTTCATGAATAAGGAAAAAGTGCGCATGGCCAGTCAAAAGCGCAACCCCGACAGACCCAAGAACCTCTAGCATACTATGTGTGTTATTTTCTGAATCTGATTCAAGGCGTAGTATTCATTTGCCCAAAAATTCTTTATCTCTACTATTGTGAACATTGTTAACTCTATTTTCGAAACTTGGTTTTTTTTTTTGGGGGGGGGGGGGGGGGGGGGGGTTGTTGTATAAATTTGTAAAAAAACCAACTTTCAATGACTTTTATTGTATTGATGTTAATTCCTGTTAATTATTACCTTTTATTATCCATTTTATTCGTTGTTTAATCCTAATAAATTATATTAATTCTATAGGTTAAGGGTTGTCCATTATTATCCATTTTATTGGTTGTTTAATCCTAATAAATTATATTAATTCTATAGGTTAAGGGTTGTCTATAAAATGTATACTTTGTCTTGTGAAGACACATCTTTTTGAGAATAGCAACCACATGATTCTCCTCCTTCTCTTCTTCCACAAATCACTACCATATGATTTATACTTTTCTATTTCAATCTCTCATACTATGGACAAGAGCTAAGTTCGGGTCGTTCTTCCGAAACCGTGTGCGGTGACGGGAAGCCCGTAGCAAGGGGGTTTTACCACTAGGAGGATTCGAGATGATGTCTAAACATAGACCTCGAAAATCTCTTAGGGCAGTGCTTCGTGCATGACTTCCCGTAGACCGGTATTTCTAACCTTTTTATTATTTTGTTATTCTATTTTTCATGATGATAAAAAAAAATATCTAACAAATATAACCTTAATCCACCACAATGTGGAAATACCAACTTTACATGTTATTACAAAAATTCCAGGACATCAAAAAATCTATACAAAAGAAATCTGGAGTTGGCGCTTAACATATATATAAACATAAATAAATAAATAAAATATCCTCAGATTTCTTGTCCGTCCATTTAAGTCCCAACCCAGATATAATATTTTATTGCATCCCTAATCCATACTGGTGTTATTCGTTTGCAGTCCCAATTAATTCAAACTTCTGACATGTCAACCCTAAATTGCAATTTTTTTTATTCAAAACGAAAATATCACAGGATGTCTTGTGATTTCTTTCTAGCCACAAACAGAAAGAGAGTTGATTAAAAGTTAAACAGTATACATGAGGAGGGATATAAATTGAGGAATCATTAAAACTTTGACCGAACAATATAAACTCTAAATTAAATTAGATCAAACAAAAAAGGATTTCTGAATAACAATAATAATAATAATAATAAATGGATTCTAAACTTGGACCTCATAAATCAAACAAGGGGGCTCTGATACCAATTGTTAGTAAATTAATGCATATTGATTCATGATATGAAGAACAAAATAAATGCGGAAGCGTACCTGAATCTATTGATTGGCTTGATAGATCTTGAAACATACGTCTCTTTATGAGGTTTGGTCTTCCAACTTGCTACGACCCTTAATAACAAAGAGTAATCAGAATCATTTGTCCTTCTCTTTCTGTTGATGGGGATGCAGAAGAGAAAACCTTCTTTATATATGGGTTCTTCTACAATACATGTGGGTCCTTCTACAATACATGGGATGTATCAATATATACCAAACAATTGCATTGAAAATTGTGAAAGGTGTTTACTTTGACTTTACATGTTACTATGACTTCGGCTTTAATCTGAACCATTGAATCAACATCCAATGATTCAGATTTGGGATGTATCGATACATTCAGATTCCTATATATATATATATATATATATATATATATATATATATATTGGAAAAAGGGTAAATTTTATTCCAAAAGCAATAATCATACAACATACAATTCAAAGTGGGACTCCCACTCTTCAATTTCCCATAGCATTTACATCAAAATCGATGTTACGAAGAATGCCTACAGGAGGGGTGACCAGCCCCTCAAATATTCGACGATTTCGTTCCTACCAGACATGCCAGACTGAAGCAGCTAGACGAACTCTGGCGGTCCAGAACCAGTCCTGTCCTCGACCCCTGCTATTCCGGAGCACGGTGATGATGTCTCCAATTTCCTTCCGGAGACGCACACTTCCAACACTCTACTCTGCTCGGACCAGATCTGCCAAGCCAGAGCGCACTCGAAGAAAATGTGTCTAATATATTCCTGCTCTATACAACATAGCACACACTTGGGGTCCGGAACTGGCACTCCAAACGAACTCAGGCGATCCCTAGTCAAGAGGCGGCCCAGTAGCAGCTTGTAGACACAAAGCTGCATCTTCCTGGCCAGACCCTTGCACCAAATGAACTCGAAGTCAGGGCTCTGCGGGAAGGTGCGCCGAATGAGGTTATAGCAGCTCCGGAATTGTAACTTCCCAGTTCCCGGAGTTGCTCCTGACAGCTCCCAAATTCACCGATCAGCAGGCAAGGCTGGATTAATGGCAATAGTACTAATGATCCCACCCAGCTCCTCAGTAAACCGATACGACTCCGACCTCCACTCCCCATCGCGAATGATGCGACTACAAGTCAAACCACGCATGTCCTTCTGATAAGTCGAGGATCCCCTGATATCCAATAGCGAACGTCGATCAATCTAAGGATCCCGCCAGAGGTCAGTGCCAGACCCATCTTTCATGACCTTCCGGATAGCCGATTTGAGCACCCTCCTGTGTCGCAGAACAGTCTTGAACGTGACTGAGTGATTGTTGTCAGTAGTACACGTCCAAAAGTTGCCCTGCTTCACGTATCTGCTGTGCATCCAGTCCGTCCAGAGAGACCCCCTATTGATGAATCTCCAAGCCAGCTTAAGCGCGGAGGCCTCCCTAATCTCCAGCAACGGCCGGAGCCCCAATTCTCCCTCCTTCCTGGGGTGACAGAGCTGCTCCTAGGCGATCGCATGCATACCCCCCCATCCAAATAAAATCTGCACATAGCCGCTCCACTTTTCGAATAGTGGCGACCGGTAGGAGGATGGACTATAGCCAGAAATTGGCCACAGCCGAAATCACTGATCTGACCAGCTCGATGCGTCCACCAAATGACAAACCGGCCGCTTGCCATCCTTCCACTCTCCTTTGGACAAACTCCACCAGAATATGGCAGCCCTGATCCCGCACATAATTGACTGTAAGAGGCACTCCTAAGTATAGCACCAGAAGATCACTCCTCGCAATACCCAACACCGAAGCCCTCTCCTCCTTCTAGAGACAAAGGGAGCTGAAGTAAACCCGACTCTTATCCTTGTTCATCTGGAGGCCCGAGAAGGAATTCAATCCTTCCATAATCATCGCAAGTGTCTGCAAATCCTCCTCTGACGGCTGGATGAATACCAAGAGATCATCTGCATATATAAGGTGTGTGACTGGGGGGTCCACCCTCCAAAACAAAGGAACCAGCCTCCTACGGTGCACTGCCAGGTCCATCAAACATGTGAAGTATTCCATGACAAACGTGAACAGGTAAGGGGACAGGGGATCACCTTGCCTAAGCCCATGGTTGCTTTGGAAATACCCATAAGGAATACCCTGGATGAGAACAGAGAAAGTGGAAGATGTAATGCACTCTCGGATCAGTGCAACCCAGTGGTCCCCGAAGCCCATGGCGGTCATCAGATGACAGAGGAAGTCTCGATTGACCATGTCATACGCCTTCCTTAGGTCCAGTTTCACACAAGTCTTCTCTCCTCCGGGTTTGCTGAAGCCCCTCACCATCTCGTGAGCCAGGAGGCTGTGCTCAGCAATCGACCTCCCCTTGATGAACGCAGCCTGGTTTGGAAATACCAAGTCTTGCAAGACCCCCTCCATCCGACGGCACATAAGGTGCATAATTATCTTATAAAGATAATTACAACACGCAATCGGTCTGAAATCTGCCAGTGCTGTCGCTCCCTCCTTCTTTGGCACCAAGGTCAGAAAAGTATGATTGAGCTCCTTCAGAAGCTTCCCTTTAATAAAAAATTTCTGCACCACTTCCAAGACCTGATGTTTCAGAATGTCCCAGTGGCGTTTGAAGAATCCACTGCCGAAACCATCTGGTCCAGGGGCCTTGTTGGGATCCGCCATCTTGACAATAGATTCCACCTCCTCCAAAGTAACGGGAGCAAGAAGAATGTTATTCCCATACGGAGTCACCAATCTCTTCGTAACAATCTCTGGGAACACAAATAGGTAGTCAGTCTGGAAATATAACTCAGAATAGTACCTGACAGCCTCGCCCTGGATCTCAGCCGGCGTCCCCACCAGGATGCCTTCCGCATCAAGTAGCTGGGAGATGTGATTCCTGTGATGTCTTGTACGGATAACATCATAAAAGAACTTGGAACAACGGTCGCCATCTTTGAGCCAGGAGCATTTGGCACGCTGAGCCGTGCTAATCTCCTTCTGAAGCCTCAGAATGTTGACTTCTTCGATCAGCTCCTTCTCTCTAGCCGCCAGGTCCCCATTAAGCATGTCAGCTTGTATGTCCTGCTGGATGGTCCGCAACTCCACCTCCTTATCTTCTAAGTTAGACTTGGACAACCCCTTCACCCAACTCCGAAGAGCCTTCTTTGTGGCCTTAAGGCGTCGCACCATGCGGAACTGGGCCGTCCCCTCCTGGCTGCTAGTAAGCCCCTCCGAGACAGCCTCCAAGTAGCCCTCCGAAAGATACCAACTGTTGTTGTACCTGAAAGGACGGACCTTTACAGGAGACCGAGAGGTGAAGCCAACCCTGATGGGGGAATGATCGCTCGTCCCAGCAGCCAGACCCTCCGTCGACAAGTTTAGGAAGTGCCGGAACCATTCCCCATTGTCCAGAGCTCGATCCAGCTGGCAGGCTACCCGGTTACGGGTAGCTTTGTTGTGCCATGTCCAGATGAAGCCTGAGCGAGACAAACCCTGGAGCCCCGCAAGAAGGAGGCATCTCTGGAAATAATACATAATAGAGTCTGGAACTGGACGACCTCCCACCTTCTCCCCCCGGTGTAGAAGGGCATTGAAGTCCCCGATCAGAAGAAGTGGAAGGGACGACGAATCAGCAGCAGCAGCAACATGAGAAATGTTGCTCCACAGGGTCTCCCGTCTCCTTCTGTCATTGTGGCCGTAAACCGCCCCTAGCAAGAACCGAAAGCCACCCTTGTTGTAGAAGGAGATGGCAATCAATTGCTCCGTCATCAAGATCAGGTCACCCTCCCAACTCTTCGAGTTCCAACGAACCCAAATCCTGGCCATATCACAAAGAGCCAGGTTGTGCAGTTGGGCCCAATGAGCTGGGGTCCGACGAGCAAGAGTATTTTCACCTTTAATCTTAGATTCCAAAGCACAGAAATGTCACATTTCTCTCTGTGAAGCACCCCACAAAACTCTCCCCATCTCCCTAGCGAACACGCCCCCCTCACATTCCAGGCGATGATAGACATTAATTAATGAGAGGATAGGTCCCCCGAAGAAATACCCGGATCAGCACCTGGGGAGTGTGCCACATCCGTCGCTAAAATATCCTCCTCCATCCCAGTCGAAATGGCCTGCTGGAGAACAACCTGAGTGAGCACCAACGCCCAGGCAGGATTATCAACACACACTGCCTTCTCACTGTCAATGGAGGGGCCGTCCCTCAGCGGACCGACAACACGTCTCTTCCTACAGTAAACCTGCCCCTCAGCCAATCCGCCTCCGCCTCGCGCCTCAATCCCCGAGGCCACCATGCCTCTAGTAACAATACTACTCTGCCCCAGACAGGTGGTCAGCGCCCCACACGTGGGGCAAGCTGAGTAGAGACAATGAGGCTCATCTCACCATCACTCACTGGATGAGTAACCAGTCCACTGTCATCTCTGAAATCCATATCGCAGGGAGAGTCTGGGGCCTCACTCCGGGTATTAGAAGGCTCCGCCTGAGGTCCGACCGTCGAACAAGCATTGGCCAGATGACCGAAACAGGAACAACGTGAACAGGTAGGTGGTATTCGTTCGTATTCCACCTTCTGGGTAAGCACCTCTCCAGAAGGTATCTCATACTCCACCACCTCCGGTAACTCCCCCCCAGCTCGGATCTCCATAAAAATCCTGGCGTACATCAACCTCGACCGAAAGGTAGTAGCTTCGTCTGCCTTGATCGGGGTGCCAACCAAGCTCGCCAGCCGCATCAGCAAAGAAATACTCCTAAACTGGACAGGGAACTCAGGGAAGCGAATCCATACAGGGATGGCATTCAGAACCTCCCGCTCACACCGAAGCTCCGGGGTCCACTCCTTTAGAATGATAAGCCTGTCGTCGAACGTCCAGGGGCCGCCTTGGAGGATCCTAGCGACATCCTCCGCAAGTCCGAACTTCACATAATAGAAGCCGTTCTCACGGACAAAGAACTCCATACTCCCCTTAGGCTGCCAGACATGCGTTGCATAATCCCGGATCTGTCCGTAGAAAGGCTTGTTGCCAAGGACATACAGAACGAGGGTGTTCTCCCAATATGCTGACACCTTTTCGATCTCCTCCGCGGGGAACGAGGCCCGGAAATCCCTTCCTGCCTTGATCGGCGGCACATACTCCATCGATGTAGAACTTTTCGGCCCCATGGGTTTGCAGATCTCTGTCCAAGACCGTCCAGCAGGCCGTGGAGTCGTCCCTAGTGGCCTGGTGACAACCTCCGGCCGGGTTGGACCAGATCTCGGCACACCGGGATCCACCACCTTACCCTTCCTTTGTCCATCACGGTCGTCCTTGGGCGCCAGCCCACCGATCTTCCCGCAGACACCACAGGACCCCGAACAGATGGCCGCGCCCCGGATCCACTCTGACGAGTGTCAACCGGATGCCTATCCCGAACGTGACCCTAGCTACCACCTGCCTTTCCTCCGGTTTTTGCCACGCGACGACGCGTAACAGTCGTCCAACCTCCTCCCTCCGTCTTGTTCCCCTGAGATCCAGAACCTGCTCCGAATTCAAAATATAGGGTTTTAGAATTCTCCCGAAGAGTTCGATCTCCTGGAACCGACCCCGACTCCTCCCCGGCGGGGTATGACGCAGCAGCCATCGCCCGAGGATGGCCGCCCGACCCACTTGACCCCAGATCCGCCCCCCCCCCCCCCCCCCCCCCCCCCCCCTCCGCCGGAGGGGTCGCCACCACCTGCAGACCGCCCGGGGGGTCCGCCCGACCCCCCCCCCCCCCCCACCACACACCAGCACTACCGCCGCCCCCCCACCGCCAGGGGGGCGCCTCCGCCGGAGCCAGCGCTGGGGGGTCCGCCCGCCCCCCATCGTCGAACCCGCGCCGGCCTCCCGCGCGCTGGGGTCTCCGCCGTCGGGTATATATATATATATATATATATATATATATATATATATATATATATATATATATATATATATATATATATATATATATATATATGTTTTGATATTTCTAATTTGGCTGCTCATCAAATTAGATATATCTCCGGTATATGCACATTATTTCCATGACAATTATACCATTAAGCCAATTTTTCAAATATACCACTTTAATTTTGCTTAATTATATAGATAGCCCAACACAACTAATTTTACATGTGTGGCCCCTAATTATTGAATAATTCCAACATCTAGTATTGTGAGTGCGGGTATGGAAAAAATACCTCGTATGCGGACTACGATCAAGTTACTACCTCGTATAAGGTAGTTATCATCATTCTAGTCTAGCTGTTCATTGGCAATACATTTGCGTATTACCAGTAAGATTATCTGAAATCCTCCATATACCGAAAGGGATTTTATAAAAACACAGAGTAACATGTCTAGTATATTCATTCATTATTGGTTCTAGTATGCTACATAATGCAAATTCTTATTTAGAAATTATTTAATTATTATATAAATGAAAAAAAAAAAATTATTCATCCCATTCAATTTTAAAACTATTAGGAAATCACAGATAAAATATTTAAAATTATACATAAATATATTTTAAAAATTTTAAATTTTTAATAATTTATTAATAATTATTTGTTTTTCGATACCAAAAAAATTCTATTACTTCGACAAATTGGCGATATTGCCAATCCCATCGATTTCGATACTCGTAGGACCGAAACCGATACTGCACCTTGGTTAGAACAATTACAAGCTGTCAAGAGCAAACCTACGCCGATAAAAATGACGGTAATAATATGATTAGAAGTGAATGAGTAGTTTGTAACTTGTAGCAAACAAGATTTATTTTCAAGTTGTAAACTAGACGCTTTGTACAAGTGGTTAATGCGTGTGGGTTCCTTCCAAGGGCTCACTTGAAATGGACAATTGTTCTTTTGATCTACATTTTGGCGAAAAAGCTGAGGCATGCAGTTGTACTTTTGCCAGCTAGCTTACCATTTAGTTCCCATTTAAAATAATTTTTTTTAGGGACACCACCCCTTCTACTAGGGGGCAGCCCTTACTTAGGAGGCAGCCCAGAAAGTGAAGATTTTACTAGGGGGCAGCCTACATTTTACTAGGGGGCAGTCCAACCCCCCAAACTCTCATTTCCTTCCCATTTCATAATTTCCTCTCTCTCTCTCCTCCAAAAGAAAAGAAGAAGAGCTCTCCCTCCCTCTCCCAAAATTCTAGAAAATTCTCCTCCACCACTCTAATCCTAATTCCTCCACCAAATTTCTTTCAAGAACACTCCTACATTCGACGAGATGACACGCAAGTCGAAGAAATCGAATTTTATGTACGTTCTTCCCTAATTTTTTCTATAATTTTCTACATTCTATTCGAAACCCTAGAATAGTTTTAATTGTCTAAAAACTTTTGATAATTTAGGTTTAGAATGTCTTTAGGGTTTATGAATGGCATTTTCGAACACGACAAACCCACAATTTATCTTCAAACCCTAACCCTAGAAAACGACAAACTGGCGAGTCGTTTGTCTGTTGGCCCTGAGTACAGTAGGACTGCCAAGCAAGTGGCAGTCCACATGTAAACAAGGACTGCCAGAGTCCTGACAGTCCTCTTTCAATAGAGGACTGCCAGGACTGTGGCAGTCCTTGTTTACATGTGGACTGCCACATGCTTGGCAGTCCTATTGTACTCAGTTTTAGTTGTGGTCTGGGGGTGGGGGATAGGGGATAACAGTTCTATTTTAGTTTGCATTATTTATTAACTGTACGGTCGCACAATCCATTGTTCTATAGGGGTAACAGTCCTCCGGACGCACCAAAAAGAATACGCCCCACCGCGTCAAAACGGAAGGAACGCGCGGAACGTCCTTTTGAGCGTCCGATTACAATTTCCGAACCGGCGCGCCAAGGTCGGTCTGGGACACGGAGACCGCCACCGGGACCACAAGCTCGGTCGAAACAACGAGCTCGTACTCCTTCTCCTTCTTCCAGTGATGACGACGACGTGCCAATTAGCCTGAAGTTGGCTATTTTGGATGATGTTGAATATTTTGCATGATGTTTGATTGTATGATGTTGAATATGATGTTGAATATTTTGCAAACTTGTTATTGTTTGATTGTCTGAAGTTGGCTATTTTGGATGTTAATATTTTTGGATGTTGATATTTTTGGGTGTCGAACATGATAATTGTGTTGAAATACTTGTTTTGGTTATGTGTTGGATACTTGTGTTGAAATACTTCTGTTGGATATGTGTTGGATACTTGTGTAAAACAAATACTTTTGTTGGATATGTGTTGGATACTTGTGTAAAACAAATACTTGTGTTGGATATGTGTTGGATACTTGTGTTGAAATGTTCTGTACAGGGCTATTCATCTAGGACTGCCAGACCCATGGCAGTCCTTCACATGTGTTGGACTACCCTGGGTGTGACAGTCCTAGATATAATGTTCTGTGATCTAAATCACAGTCCTTCAGCTAGGACTGCCAGACCCAGGGCAGTCCAACACATGTGAAGGACTGCCCTGGGTGTGGCAGTCCTAGATGAATTGTTCTGTGACTTGATCACAGAACATTATATCTAGAACTGCCACAACCATGGCAGTCCTTCACATGTGTTGGACTGCCCTGGGTGTGGCAGTCCTAGCTGAAATGTTCTGTGATCTAGTCACAGAACATTTCATCTAGGACTGTCACACTCATGACAGTCCTTCACATGTGTTGGATTGCCAAACCCAGGGCAGTCCAACACATGTGAATGACGGCCTTGGTTGTGGCAGTCCTCTGATAGTTTTTAGCACACATGTAAAACATGTATAATACTCAGCCAAACATACAAAACACACATGTATAACAAGTAATCTTAGTACTCGTTCCAGGATTCCAGACCGAGCCAGTAATGAAACCGAGTAATTTAACCTTCTATGCAACTTGGCTTCTTAATAGAGACTTTAAAAAAAATATTATCAGGTTTACCAACTAACCATGTTTGTAATTTCTGAATAGGTCTAAATATTGGTCATATGTCAGTACGATGCTCGATAGCCTTTTATGTGCTGGTCTGGACTACACGATTAATAGCTTCACTCCAAATTAGATTATAGCTTCAGTTGAGCCTCAACTTGCTTCAAGTAATCTCAAGGCAGGGTTCAGCACATCTAATCAGGGACTCTCTTGTCGCAGTGCTGGGTTACATTGCATTTATGTAGTAAAGACAGATACGACATGACACAGGGAGAACATGACACCAATCTGTATCATTTTTCCTAGTGTATTTTAGACAGTTGTGCTCAATTTGTGTCCAACACGACACAGCTTAATAGCTTCAATCCAAATTTCATCTAGGACTGCCACATCCAGGACAGTCCTTCACATGTGTTGGACTGTCCTGGGTGTGGCAGTCCTAGATGAAATATTCTGTGACTAGATCACAGAACATTTCAGTTAGGACTGCCAAATCCAGGACAGTCCAACACATGTGAAGGACTGTCCTGATTGTGGCAGTCCTCTGATAGTTTTTAGCACACATGTAAAACATGTATAATACTCGGCCAAACACACAAAATACACATGTATAACACCCAGATAAGCACATAAAACACATATAACACATGGATAAAAGTAAGAAACATATATTGGACTTCATATTTCATAGTTTAATGTATACAAAAGTGGTCCTCTATAACCAAAATGCCAAAATGTATACAAAATTGGTCCTCCATATAACACATTGATACTCAGTCGATTTCGGCACGATCTGGATATCACTAGAACTAAGTTGTTTTTCCGTCCAACTTCTCGACACCATTGTACCGCATCGTCGCTTGATTGAAACGAAAGATCGGTCCAAAATAAATGCCCTACATCGGTTGCAATTGGAGCATGTACCGAAGATCGCAACTCCTACAATAGAAGTTAAAAGTCAATGGACTGCCTAATCTATAGGACTGCCACATATGTGGCAGTCCCTCACATATATAGGACTGCCACATATGTGGCAGTCCAAATCCATGAGAGGGACTGCCAGACAAGTGGCAGTCCTCTGTGTCAAAATCCGATTTTTCATCCGAAAAAAAAGTTAAAGTGTAGTTACCATGAGGCCTTCCGATGCATCAAAGTGTTCTTCGGACGTTATGGGAGGAGAGTTTCCAGCATTTGATGGTCCGGATTGTTCCATTTTCTATTTCTTTCTACATTAAACACAAAATTCAACTTTTATATGTAAATTTTAGGTTAAAATATTACACAAATAAATTCGACGACTTACAAATAAATGGGAGAAGTGAAGGGTTAATTCTTTAACAAATTTAGGTGGGAGGACAATTTCACCTAGATTAGGTTAATTCTAGGATTTTGAGGAGAAAAAAAGAGTGGAGGAAGAGAAGTAATAGAGGAAGAAAGAGAGAAGAAATAAAACAACATTGGCTTTTATAGTAAATTATGGGCTACCCCCTAGTAAAAAAAACCTATGGCAAACTTGTAATTTTTTTAAAAAAAATTTGGGCTGCCCCCTACCTAGTAGAAGTGGTGGTGCCCCTAAAAAAAAACCTTTAAAATGGATCATTTGTTGTTTCCGTTGGCAACTTGGCCATACAATAAACGAAATATCTTAGATTCACACCGTTTTGGCACAGAAAAAATGGCCACAAACGGACAAACGTTCGGAAGACACCACTTTCCATTTCAAATGACGATCAAGCTGGCGTGCATACTACAAAAGCTCGGGGAGGCTAGAGTTGAATGGTGCCATTTCAAATGAGGAAACTGGCCCATAGTGTAAGCAGCCTTTCATACGACACTGCATTTTCATTTATATGATTTATTTATATCTCGTCAGAAAAAAGAACAAAATGAAGCTGCACACAACTTCAAGTGGATGTAAAGAATTATACTTTCCCAAGGCGCAAATTATATTGCAATGTAAAATTACAGCCTTGGTTTTGTAGAGTTGCTGAGCTAGCCTATCAACATGTCAGCAATCATGACTCTATGGCTATTCAGTAAGGCTTGTGCATCCTGAATATATATATCATCGACAAACTGGAGTGAAATATTCAGAATTTTGTCATTATAAACACGGTTCCCAACAAAAATAACTTAACATGTCCACCCAAACATAAACAAAATCCTACTATTTATACAAACATATCAAGCTCTTCTACATAAGGCAACAACATTTCCAATTTTTGCTGATCTATCCTTCGCTGTTGCTGGGAAAATGCCTCTACTCCATGGAGTTTACTAATCTAAATTATTTTCTCAAGGAAACTTTTGGACTGATTTTTGTATTTGGAAAGGACTATATACGAACTGGGTTGACCCATCTTCCCTTTCTTTCCAGCTTTAAACCTTCAGCCGGTAGCCTACTGTTGGTTTTGTTGCCTCTGTTGCGGAAAGTTTGGATTCTGCGTGGCATTTGGAAGGCCCATCATATTGGGTTGCAAGCTCTGAGTTCCACCCATGTTCCCAAATACACCCTGCTGCTGCTGTTGTTGCATTGCAACCATATTGGCAGGACTAGGTCCTCCCCCCATGCCAAACACTACAATACAAGAGTAAGTCTCAGTAAAGCAGTCATGAGAGTGAAAAAAAAAAAGGAAATTACTAGGGGCAACACACAAAGTGATAGGAGCTATCACATCTTTTAAAAAATATGGTCATTTTTTACACCCAATTATTCTTCAAAAAATGTTAGGGATAACACAATTTCAACTCCTATTCCCATTCCTCTCCCACAACTTCCTCTTGCAACCCTCCTCTTCCTCTTTCGATCTAGGGATTTAGAAGCTTTAGAAATCGTGACATTCCGGTAGTCCCGACTAGGATTCTGGTAGTCCTGACTGTTGTTAGGACTGTCAGAATCCAGACAGTCCTAGGGTAGAGAGATACTATATCCCAGGAAGTCCTGACTATCAGTCATTCGTCGTCCCTGATCCGACTGTCACAATTTCTAAAGCTTCCAAACACCTATAATGGGGTTCGAAACCACCAATACTGGTGTTCGAAAGAGGAAGAGGTTGCAAGAGGAAGAGGAAACTGTGAGAGGAAGAGAAATTTGAGTGTGTGAAATAGGTTGTTGTCAAGCTTTAGAAATCGTGACAGTCGGGTTAGGGACAACGAAGGACTGGTAGTTAGGACTGTCTAGGATAATGGAGTTCGAAACCACCAATAATTGTGTTCGAAAGAGAAACGTTGCAAGAGGAAGAGGAAAAGCTATGTGAGAGGAAGAGAAATTTGAGTGTTTGAAATGGTGTTTTGTCCCCTAACAAATTGTGTGTTGCCCCCCTACCACTTTTACAACTTAAGGGTGATGTGCCCCCATCACTTTTGGTGGTGCCATAGTAATTTCCGTAAAAAGAATGTTAAGTACATGAAAGATCAAGCTTGAAGTTACAAGTTCATTTGAGGGGGAAAAAGGGGAAAAAAAAAAAGGTTGAGCATCATTACTTGAAATTAGATACTCATAATAAAGGTCTAATTGGTTAACAAACAATTATAATAAATACAGCACCTCTAGGGCGTGAATGTAGATCTCAAGGACCCAATATTTGTTTTTCTCGTGTAAGCATGACATGATGTGCACTTGTCGTCTATAAGCAAAAAGGGACAGATTAAATGGAGAAATTGTTGCGGTTGAGATGTTAAGGCCAGACGTTAAGCAAAAAGGGACGGATTGAATGGAGAAATTGTCAGGATGTACACTTGTTGTCTATAAGCAAATATCAAATACTAGGACTAATCGCAAATGCATCAAGCTGTGAGAGGAAAACATGGCAGTACTTGTACTTGCCCTAATTAGTATAAAAAGGTACAGGATGATCGAGAATTCTGGAAATATACTCTTCAAAATGCTTTTCTGTTGTAATCTGACAAGTTATTTGAAGATGGCTTCTAAAGCATACTGTGTTTAGTTATCCTTCTCAAATTTTATTACACATTATTGCCAAATATCGGGACAAAACCAGAAAATATATTATTTAAAACCATATATTGGGACAATTTTATTACACATTCTAGTACCGTCCGGATTCAAATCAGGTTGGTTCAGAATAAGCTAGTTGTATTCAGATCCAGATAGATCTGCATCTGATTGCACCACTACTTCCCAGTCCCAACATTACCAGGACTGTCGTAGATAGATCTGCATCTGATTGCACCACTACTCCCCATCCCCAACATTACCAGGAGTGTCGTCTTATTGTGACGTCCTTTTTTGTGTCTCTTGATGGTAGCACAGTCCTTTTTGTCTCATCAAGATAGCATAGGGACATGAAATTCAGATATTACACAACAGATAATTGGCAGTGACATAGAGCTGAGGATTGATGATAAATATCAGGATTTTGCATGTAAATAACCACCAAGCCCTTATCCTGTCTTCCAAGTATGATACATGATTAAACTCTCTTGCTTAGCAGTTATCATATAATGTTTGCATCCTTATCTATGTCCATTTTGGTCCACGACTAGTCCTAGTAGGCTAGTATCTCCAGGCTTCAACTATGAATCCATCACTTAAAATCAGCTCATCAGTCTCTGCTTCGGTCCCAAACCATATAGAAATGTTATTTTCCAACTTCGTTGCTCAATTGAAGGCACCTCGAAACTTCATGAATGCAACTTTTCTCATTTAACGCTTTATTTTTACCACTCACCATCTCAGCCATCCTGATTTTTCAGGCATCTATCCAAAAGTCTGACATTTAAATCATGGGTGGAAACTGGTAACACAGATATCCTATATAAAAAAAATCATTCAGCTTTTAATGGTACTACGCAATATAGCATTCCCCAAGAACTTTACTTCAACTATTACTAACCTAATCCAATACTGCAAACAACATCCTCAACCTTGCTCTCAATATGTCATAAATAACTAGCTTTTATACTCATGATTCTCCTAGACCACCGCTAAGGGCCTGTTTGGTTGCACGAAAGTATAGGAAAGTGTGAAAGTGAAAAAATGGAGTTTGTGTACGCATAAAGTTTGACTTTCTAAAAGTTTGGTTGATGGAACTGAAATATGAAATTGGAGAAAAAGGGAGTTCCGTTGTTTGAGTTCGGTCGTTTGGATGATTGTTGAATATGGATGTTGGTTGAAGATGTGGTAAACCTGGGTATGCTTACCCCCAATTGTTTTTTACAAAACTAATTCTCATTTAAAGATAAATATTACAATATATTTTATTAGTAATATAGTTTATTACTATCGTAATTAATTATTACTGTTGTTATTATTATTATTATCATTGTTATTATTATTATCATTATTTTTTAGAAAGAAAAAAAAGTTCGGTTATTATTATATTATCATTGTTAATTAATTTTTTTTAATTAATACATCTTATAGAATGTTTTAGAGAATTCTCTCTACTCTCTCTACTGGTAGCCCACGTCTCACCCAACCATTTCACTTCATCACACAGTCTTCTCTTTCCCACATCTCTTCCTCCGCCTTCACTTCAAAAACCCTCCGTCTCCACTCCAAAAACCCTAGTCATAGAAGGAAAGAAGAAGAAGAAGAAGAAGAAGAAGAAGAAGAAGAAGAGGAAGAGGAGATGGGTCGCATCCTCCCTATCCGGTGAGCCACAGGAGCACTCTCCACCGCCGACCCCGACGGCCCCTGACCCAGACGGCCTGGTGCTGCTGTCCGAGAATGCACTAGGACGATCATATTGCTTCTAAAGAACGCTCTGTTAGGACTCGTCACCTACGGGACGCAGGTGCACTTGCACGAGCTGTGGTCTGGCGTTCACCAACGGCTCCGGCGACCGTAAGCGTTGCTCCCTCGTCTGTCGTCGTTGGCTCTTCGTTGACGTCCAGAACCGCCACTACCTCTCCCTCGACGTCCATGCGGCCCTCGCTGCAGTTTCATGACAGTTTCGTTATGATAAATAGCACTTTCAATGGTAGTTTCATGAGGAGTTCACTTAAAAGAATATGGATGTGAAAAGTGGAAAAAAGGGGGGGCATGAAACTCATGGTGTTAGTTGGGCCGGGCGGCCCGGTTTTCGGCCCATGTCCGGTCCGGTCAAACCTGGTCTAGGCCGACCCGAGCCCGGTCAACGACCCGAACCGGCTCGACCCGAGTACTCCGCCGGTCCGAGCTGGGTTCATAATTTTAAACCGGTAGCCCAGCCCAGCCCGGTCTAGGCCTAATCAAGGCCCGGTCGGACCGATTTTTGGTTTTTTTTAACGTTTGAACCCCCAAAAGACCGAAACGCCCTCATTTTAAGGGCTATTTTTTTACCGTTTTAACTTTTAAGGGCATTTTGTTCATTTTGCTAAAAATAACCAAAAATATCCTTATAACAACTATATTTTGAGGGTATTATGGGTAATTTCGCACCCAAAAATTTCTATAAATAGGTCATAAATCTCCAAAATTAATCACACCAAAATTTCTTTACTCTTACAATATTGACAAGCAAACCTAGTGTGAAGAGGCTATTTAATATCATGGATAATGATCAACTACCACAGCAACTACAAGATCAGCAATCGCAACCTGCATCGCAACCTCAACACGCACCGCAATAAGAGCTGGAATCAAATTCGAACATTTGGCATCATTTCAACGAAGTTTACAATGGTGGCGATACAAAAAGAAGACACTCCACTAAAGTTCTTGTTGAATGTTTGTATTGTAGAAAACGAATCAAACGAGACCATAACTATGGTACAGAAAAGCTACGCAGACATCTGAAAATTTGTATGGATATCTAGTAATCATGTATGAGTCATTGATTGTAACTTATGTACTAGTAATAAATAGTATGAGTCATTACTAAAATCTTGTATGGGTCATTAATCACGTGTTATTAACTTTCAAATTATGCAAATAAATTTGGACTTTAAATTTTGCGGGTTACGAGTTTAAATTTTTAATTTTATAACATTTATATATTTATTTTTTCTGTTTTTTATTTTTGAAAAACTGGGCCGGCCCGGACTCAACACTGAACTGGCTCGATTCAGCCCGGCCCGCCCAAGACCAGGCCATGGTCTCTTACTTTGGAGGACACTACTGAAGGAGGAGCTGAGCAATAAACTTGGAGGAAAGACCGAACGACGGACGAAGGACAACCAAAAAATACTCGTATATTTTTTACAATTTTTTCAAAAAAAAAATATCAGTATGTAACTTGTACATTTTATTACAAATTTTATGAAAAAATACTTGTACTTTAAAGTATCTTGACATTAATAAAAATTTGTTAACTTATATTTTCTCAAATTCTTTTAGTAAATGTTATAGCATATTTAAATTTTAATGGAAAAAAATTTGTTAAGGAAAATTTGTTAACTTTTATTAAAAAATTATATTTTTATTTTATTTTTTATTTTATTTTACAAAAAAAAAGGGTCGGCCCGGTTCAACCCTGAACTGGCCCGCCCAAAACGGGGCCATGGGTCCGCGCTGGGTTTGAATTTTTTAATCCGAGCCAGCTCGGCCCGGCCTGGTTCTCCATCCGGACTAAGCCTGGCCCGGCCCAGGCCCGGTCAAACCCGGTCAACACTGGGTCCGGGCCGACCCCAGCCCGGCCCAACTAACACCATGACATGAAATTGCATTCGTTCACATCAAACAAATTCCACTTTCTTCTCATGCTTAACCAAACGGATGAACTCTTCTGAGACCATCTAAAAAGTGAAAAATCCACCATTTTCAGTTGAGTTTCATCCTACCAAACAACCCCTAAACGTGTAATTCAAACATTTAACAATAGAGTACCAATATCCATTAGTGCCAACAATCGTCAAAATGGTGAATGTTTAGACACAAAATTGCTGCTGGTTTTGTTTCATTACTTAAGCTAAAGTCAGAAGGGTGCACCGAAGTGATTCTCATAGACCCATGAACCCCGTGCTATGCAATCTGAATCAATGATTCGCACTGGTCACTTGTGATCTACAAATCTCAAAAGAGAGAAACTAACAAGTTTGGAAGCTTCCAAGCAATGCTTTGAAGGGTCGCAAAATGACTGGTTTTTAACTATTTTGTAACATCTACTCAAATATATGAAAACATAAGAAGGTTGTAACAGTAATAAGAAGCTAAATGACAATGATGATTAATGTCAAGTACAGAAGAATATATGCTTACAAAAGAAATCAAACTCTACAAGGAGTAAGAAGACTAGAGATGTATAACATACTTTGATCACTTAAAATTTGGGAAACATTTCTTTGAGCAAGTCCTCCAGATAAACCAAACTGCAATGCAAGCAAAAACAGAAAAGGTCTCAGCAAAAATGATGTCTCAACAAATTCTAGATTGAAAAACTATAGTGAAGCTCGCTAAACACAAGAAGAAATTAAAAGAGCAGATAACCACAAACTTATTACTAAAAATAAACCATTGGGCTAAAGGATATAAGAGCTTAAAATTTCAAAGGAACCACCTCTTTCGTCTCTTTGGGCTTCCATGAACATTTATGCACAATTTTATTAAGGATTTCTAAGTCACTTGTTCAATGTCATGATCCGTAAATGTTACCATGAATGCAGAATACATTTACATGGAAAGAGAAGATGCCAATTGGCATCCAATAAGCTCTACAAAAGGATGGAAATGAACATGTAGACCATTTAATAATCACCTCTATTTCCTTAGAACATGGGATCATCGATCTACTTCCTTTTTTTTAACTTTAGCCACACCACTAAATTCATTTCATAGATCACTAATAAACTGCTCTTTCACTACAATTTCCACTAAAGATGGTTGATATATCTTAGCACGGTACTAGGGTAAAGTGATCTACATTTAGAAGTAAAGTTACGACTTAAGACCATGATGGAAATGGTCTGCACCAATGACATCATATATACTTCATTATTTAAGCTTGTTTATAATTTCCAGCATAAGCCAAGTATCAACGGGGCAGCCATGATTTTAGGTTCCAAAAGCCTAACATTGCGAGGGTATTCGCAATGTCAATACACTGTTGACCGGGGCTGTCATGTATAATGACAGGAGACGCCTTACCGCCCTCCAGCTATTGCATGATTATCTTTGATAAACTACACAAGCTTATATATAGTTGACTAACAATAATCTTGACAAATCATTTTGGCTCAGAGATCAAATGGAGGCATGATTATGGTAATTCTCGCTCGAGTTAAGGACGCGAGCATTTTTGTGGGCAGATAACCTAGGAGAGCCTTTCTTGGACTTAGCTCCTCCATGAAAGCAGAGTAAAATATGTCTAGTAATATACTAAGGGGCGTTTGGTATGCAGTATTTTTATTATTACTGCAACATTTAGGGTGGGAATCTATTACCATGTTTGTTTGGGCTATAAAAAATTTATTCCCGAAAATTAGAAATACCCGGATAAATAGTTTACCCATAAAACATGGGAATCCTATCCCTTAAGAATAAGTGGGTATATATTTTTTGCCCGGACAAAAGAAAATTGCTTAAATTTCTTCTTCTTTTTTGATCATTTTTCGTTATTTTCGTTTTTTATCATTTTTCCCCTTTTTGTCGTTTTTTATTGTTTTTTGGTCATTTTTTGCCGTTTGTGCCGCTATTGTGTCGCTTTTTTGTCCTTTTTTTTGTCATTTTTGGACTTTTTGTCATTTTTGGTCCCTTTTTGTCGCTTTTTTTTTATTCTTTTTTATCTTTCTTGTCGTTTTTGTTATTTTTTTTCTTTTGTCGTTTCTATAGTAGTATTGCTTTTTGGTTTTTTGTCGTTTTTCGTCATTTAGTTGTCATTTTTTGTCATTTTTTGTCTTTCTTTGTCTTTTTTTGTCTTTTTCGTCTTTTTTGTTGTTTTTGTCATTTTTTTGTTTTTTGTCGCTTTTGTCATTTTTTGGTCGTTTTGGTCTTTTTTGTCGGTTTTGTCATTTTTGTCCTTTTTTTGGTTTTTTTTGTTCCCTTTATTTGATTTTTTTTTTTTTTTTGTTGTTTTTTTGTCCTTTTTTTCTTTTGATTATTTCTTGTCGTTTTTATTTTTCCCCTTTTTGACGTTGGGTTTTTTCTATTTTTTGTTTTTTATCGTTTTTTCCCGAGAATATTTATATAGTTACCAAACATAGGAATGTATTTTCTAGACAATTTAATTACTTGGAATTTGATTCCCGGAAATATAGAATCCCTGACTATATAGTATTCTGCATACCAAACGTCCCTTAAGGGTAAAGAGGGCCAAGCAGAAGGGTCAGACTAAAATATAACACTAGTCTGAATCATTGTCCTTGTCCTATGTTTCTGTCTTGAGGTGCTATCTTTGTCTCCTTTTATTTTATATCATTTAATTACCTTGACAGGAGAACTAAATCTCTCATCGGGAAATCACAAGCAATTAATTGATTGACATGAAAAGGTTGTGTGCTTAGCATTTAATGACGTCTATGAGGTGGTTGAAACAACTATAGGAATCTGCAGGGCTCATGGTGAACGTACAGAAGCAAGGCGTGTATGGAAGCGAGAAGGTAAGAACGAAAGTAGCGAACGATGGCGTAGTGGTGTTTCAGCCACATTAATAGAAAGGAGTAACAAAATGCTTTATCTATTAGATATGCCAAAAACTAAAAAAAAAAAAAACTTGTGCGCTTGGCAACCTTGGAACGTTAATTCGACGTAAGTGGAAGAAGAATACATAAACCACGTAGAGGAGAAAGGACGGATAACCTCCAAGAAACTTCTATGACCAATAGGTTAGATCAAGAATTCAAGGATGAATTAGACGAACAATGGTTGACAATAGGGCAAAAATTCAAGCTTGCATCCTATGTAATCGCATAGTTTTGTGGAATATTAGAAAATAACTTACTACCTTTTCCCTTTATTTACTACTTTTTCCCTTTATCAGCTTGTATTCAAAAGGGTCGGTGAAGTGAGCAAAAAGAGTGGATACTCAAGAGCAAGTGATATAAATATTTTTTGCCAAAATAAGAAAGATAGAAAGGTACAAGAGTAGGCCAAGCAAAAAAGCCCTTCGGGGTCTCTTTCATACATCGTTCTAGGGTCTCCAACCCCTTTTTTTTCTAGCGGCTCTTCTATAGCAAAGCAAGGGAACCAAGCTAGTACATGATCAGTAGGACGCCAAAATATAATACAGTTTATAACCAAAAGAGGCTAGCGGAATAAGCCAATGACTTTCGAGTTTCGACACACTACTCACCATAATAAGGGTAAACATTTAAGGTAGTAGACAATGACTCGGAGATAATTCAGATAGTAATCTAGTTCAAGAGAGGGGTTCACTCTAATTTAGGGCCCAAGCCTTCATCATCGTCGATGACACAGATTGCACTTGCCCCATATCTCAAGGTATGCGCTCTGTGACTTACTTGAATTGCTCCTTTGATGCAACAAAAATACAGGTATCAACAACTACTTGTACTTGTAGGTTTCTAGACGAGACCTCCAACCTAGACTCAGCAATCTAGGGCACCAGCACCTACCAAAACCCTGATATAGCATTGTGGAAAGATGGAGTGAATCTCAAAGGAAGGCCACATATTTGTATGAACATCACAATTACACAAAATATTGGGTTGTTCTGAATAAGATATGAGATATTGTCCCTCGTATTAGTAAATTCTTAGCTATCTCAATCGTTCGGAGAAGAAAGGAAGGAGATTACTCTTTAAAAATATAGTGACACACCCTTGCTCAATACTCTTTTCAAGAGCCAATCATCTCGCATGTACTAAAATAGAAATTACTCCAAAAATATAGGAGATATTCTTGTACTAGTGGTCTCCCTTGCATCTTTCACGTACCCTTCATTGATGAATTTTCATTTCTGATTGGAGGTACCGATTTCCATTTCAAGCTCGCCTCTTTCATGTCACCTTTGTCGAATGTTGTAATTTTAATGGGATCTTTATGCGTTGTTGTAATTTAAAAGCGATCTTTATGGAACAAGCTTTCTTAATTTGAATGGCACTCTATGGAACATAGTTCAACGTCAATCAGTCTCATTGGAAGTTTTCACGACATAATTATTCCACATTGTTTGACCATTGACCATTTAGAAGTTTGTGCCAAGTTATTTTCTGCTGCAACCATCTTGCACGAGCACAAATAAAAGACACTCCACTGACACAGCAACATGGAGACGAGGTGTGTCTCATGTCTGATGTGTATATGACACAAGACACAACACCAATTTCAAAGTATTTGTGCTTCCTCGGATGCAACTACTGGCAATATATCAGTTATCGTTTCAATCAAATATTTTGATATCATGGAACTAAGGACCAACCCTCGGAAAATTTTGTTAGATGGCAAACCGTATATATCAACATCAAGATCAAGTACGTTTCTACTCCAAGGACTTTTCTTTAGGTCACGTTCACAAATCAAGCAACATGAAAACTTTCATGATTAATCACACTGAATATAGTTGTTGCACAAAAACCAAATATCGTTGTTTGAATCTGAATGTTCTCTATATTTGGTTCCAGAACATGGAGCTAGACCTAACCCATTGGAGCAGATTTTGTTTAGAAAAATGCACTAGACATTTAATTTATTCTAAGTATCTAGGAGGTCTAGCTTGTCTGGTACTCAACTTAAAGCCATGTTCAACCTATTGGATCAGCATATATTTCATCTTCATCTTGTTTAGTTCTAAATACCTAAATTGCATTCTTTCCAATTCTGTGCCACATTCTATTTCTGCTGCGGCCCCGGAAATGCGAAAAGATGAATCCAAAAATTGAATTAAACAATGGAAAAAAGAAACCACGTAAGGAAGGATTATGGCGGTTGTCCAAAATTTAACGTAGTTAATGGACCAAGAATCCAAAAGCCTACAATTGCTAAAACCAGATCCAGTTGAAGAATGGAAACTCAAATCAACCCATCAACTGAAGTTACTCCAGAACTCAATCTTCTCCAAATAAAGTAACTTTCTATTTATAAATCACTGTTATCATGATAACCTTCTAAACTCACCAAGTCAACAAAACTACATGGTCTACAGCTAATGACAGGCATAACAGATGCGCAACTAAGCTTCCTTAGGAAGCACTTCATACTTTCCCCATTCCCTCAAAACCCATGTACAAACACAAACGAAAATAATTACCAAATCCAAAATATATATGCAAGATAAATGAGGTAACACCAAGAAAACAGTTTATGAGTTGCACTGCCATGTGACCCAGATTGGGAACCCACAAAGTTTGGGATCACTAAACCAGTTAAGATCACCAAAACAAGTACGTGGTTCCCACGGGAATGACTGTGGGATTGTGGCAAGCCAGGAACTTTGGCCTAATCCAACTATGATCTTATGACGATACTCATTGGAATTGAAGAAACAACAAAGTACTCTTTGAACCAAGGTTCCTGTATGGGGACTATCCCGGATTTCTCTCCAGAGAGTGTTTTAATATAGTATCTTTCAAGATTTTGCATCCTCGCAAATTTGGGATAGACGCTTTGTTCTTGTTGTTTCAAGATTTTGTATACACCATAAACAAGATCTATCGAGCAATTTATTTGAAAATGTGTTGAATTTCTTCAATAAGTTATTAAGCCAGTATAAGGGAAATATTTACATGTCAAACGAAGAGAGAAAATAATTATTTAAACTCAGGCCATTGTTATATCAAAGGGAAATTTTGTACGGCTCCCTGTAACTTCTTGAAATATTGCATGACTCCCCACAGTCCAACAAAATAAATTTGAAACTCCCTGGACCACTGTTAACACATTATTTGGACCAATTTTGCTTTGACCTGCCATTAGACTGC
This sequence comes from Iris pallida, assembly GCA_029216955.1. NCBI lineage: Eukaryota > Viridiplantae > Streptophyta > Magnoliopsida > Asparagales > Iridaceae > Iris > Iris pallida. The sequence goes on from JANAVB010036619.1 coordinate 5,666,605, forward strand.
TCCCTGGACCCAATTTTTTTACCTGCTTAAATTTGAGCATGTTATCGGTTGTTTGTGAATTTTTTTGACTTTAAAATTAAACACAATAAAACAGAATCAAGGAGATTTGAAAATTGTCCACTTAAATAAAAATATATTGATTTTTACTAATAGTCTGTGGGGGTGTTTTTTTTTTTGTTTAAATGAAATTACATGCAACATTTGTTGCACAATTCCTAGTTTTGTGTTTTACTGGGACGGTACAACTCAAGTAATTCAAATTCTTTCATATTGTGGGTTTCATGTTGGAAATATTTTTGTTTACATATACTTATAATCAGATAAAAGAAACATTTTGTTTGAATAGTTATTTTGGAATTTTTGTCAAAGTTGTATACACATGTCTGTCAAGTTTTCTAAATGTTTGCTAACATTAGTAAATGTTTATCAAAGTTTCTAAATGTTTATCAATGTTTGTAAATATTAATCAATGTTTGTAAAATATTTAAATATTTAACAAAAAATTTACATTTTTATCAATGTTTATAAATATTTAACGATGTTTGTAAATGTTATTTACTGATTGCAATTTTTTTGTAAATGAAGTGCATCTTTGTCAATGGATCTCATTTTTAAATTTACGAAACAGAGGACAACAATGAAATTGAGATGAAGAGAGGAACATGGCTATTTCTCCTGTATTTCTTAAAAAAAGTTCCTCTATTCAAAATTGAGATCAAGAGAGGATTTAATGCAACATTTGTTACATCAAATCCATCATTTGTATCAAACCAAAAAGTAGAAATGCGCAACAAATGTTGCATTTTATTTCATTTAAAATCAACAAAACACCTCCTTGAAAATAAATATATGTTTATTTAAGTGGACAAGGTTCAAATCTCTTTAATCCCATATTATTGTGTTTAGTTCTTTAGATATTTACAAACGTCCAGAAACATGCTCAAAATTAAGGGGGGGAAAAACCAACTCAGGGAATAGTCTAGGGGTGGATCAAAATGACAGGTAAACTGCGCTCCAAATAGTGGGTTAAATGTGGGGCAAATTGGTCCAAATAATGGGTTAAATGCGCTACAGGGAGTTTTGGAAGTTTTTGTTAGATTGTGGGGATTTGCACAATATTTTAAGAAGGGCAGGGAGCTGCGCAATATTTCAAAAAGTTGCAAGGATCCGTACAAATTTTCCCTACATCAAATCTTAACGACCAAGGCTCCCCAATACCAGAAGGAATCAAAAGGTAGAAGTAATTCCCCAACTGAAATATTTTTAAAAAAAAAAAACTAATATCATCAAGGTAAAGATGAAAATTGTGTATCATCAAAAGGTAAACCATTAGAAATCTGAAGGATAAATAAGTTAGTGTTACGATCAAATTCCTATGGCTGATGCTGCCCCTTGCCGTTCAAAAGGTACATGAATGAGAATTCAAATGGAGAGTGGAGATCATATATCCAAGGAAGCAATATATAATATGATATTTTTTAGAAAAGAGGATACAACAGTATTGAACATCATATCCATTTATTTTTTAGGCACTGCACAGGGAAAACAAACCAAATCATTTGACCATTCCAGTTGCATTGAATGGCTATTCATGTTCATCTTGGACTGGTAGTCCAACTGTAGAGGCAAGTACATATCTAAGACTGGTAGATGAGGGCATATAAAGTAAAGACATGTATCTAGAGTGTGCATCTGCACGTCTTTGAGACTCGATGAACAACTTTATAAGAAAGAACTTGCTGGCATACAATCCCCAATCTTCGTACAAGCTCACTGTTGTGAAGGTAGTTGAGTAGGAAATAGTCGCAACAGAACATGGGGCAAATTATTCATCCTAGCCAAGCATAAAAAAGCTCTTCATTATGATATTTCAGAAGGATAACTAGTACACAGTCTAAAAACTTAAGGTTAATGGTATGTGACATTATTAACTAGGACTGTCTAGCTTATTAAGCCAAAAAGACAATCCTGTGATTAGAGTCCGGAAAGGACTAGAACCAAATTAACCTGAAAGGACTAGAACCAAATTAACCAACACAACCTCAAAAGTAGTTGCAGGCTCGCAAAAAATTCAAATTATTCTTTCAAGTTACAAAGAACTAATCCATCTTGAAAACCATTTGGGCCAATCAACATTTTCTCATACTGAAGTAACAATTTATGAGTCAATTCTGAACACTAACAAATGGCAGCTCGACAGAACAGGTTCAGAATATTCTATCAGGGAATTAATGAATATTTACAGGCAGAGAACTGACCTGCATTCTTGGCAGAAGTGATTGTGATTGCATTGTAGCTGACATGTTTGTAATCTGCAGTGGAATAAAGAGGTGATAAGATGACCAAATTGTCAAACATTTTTCCTTATGATTTTTAAAGTGCTCACGGAGTATAGCCAATGAAATTTAACAGTGGGCTAAAGCCAATATGTGTACATGCATACATACATATTCGACCTATTTCCATAACTCTGAAGGTTTCCAACATCCAGGTAACCTATTCTAGGACAAACACATTTAGCAAGTGGTTTTGACAATCCACAAGTCTTCACATGAACCCATTGTTTCAACATGACACACAACCTACACCCCAACACATACACAAACTTTGTCGATATAGTTATATCATTGTCTTATGATGCATGGTGTGATCAGAAAGTGAGTGCTAGTCTTTTCAAAAGGAGAGGAGTTCTAATGAAAGGGATGCGGAGCATCTAAACCACACAATACCACTATCAATGGTATGCACAATTCACCTTGGTGTTAACAACAATACTCAATTGCATTACATAGAGCAATACACATCAGTTTCCATCCTTGTGAGCAGCATTAATTCAGTAAAAGTGACTATAAAAAAATATAATAATTTACTTCCTAAATTCTTACTATATACTTGATTCAGGGATGCTCATCAAAATTGTCCTGCGCACCTTTTAGTGCAGTTAAATATTAAATCTTAATCAAATTTCCTTTCATCGAAAGAATTTAGTCATTTACTGACTCATCTCTTGCACTCATTAATTATTAATAGCATGCCCAATCGAGACTTCACTGAATACCGTGACTGCTCGTCAGTAAGAGTTGGATGGTAGGAGATCAATGTTTATTGCCAACAGACACTCCTCACTCTTATGAAAAAGTAAAAATATGTGCATCAACACAAAGTTAGATCTCCTAGTACAAGGTATAATGATCCATTTAGCAACAAATACGCCAACTACAAGTAATAAAGATATTTGGAAAATAGGGATGTAAAGAGCACAGATATGGAGAAGATATAGGTGTTGCCAATTTTATCTAAGCTAGCAGATTTGCAAACAATAGTAGGAGCATATTAGTCTCAATGATTGTATGATGCGTATAGGGAGCTGCAGGATGATAAATATTTTAAGAAACATACTATAACGTGTATTAGACATTAAATGATGGATCAGTAGAAAAGTAGCAAGTAAACTTAATGCATATATATATATATATATATATATATATATATATATATATATATATATATATATAAACCATCTAACCATTTGAGAGCTTGGTGATGTTTGTGCAGCATTGAACAAAGCGCTGTTTGCAGATCCTGTGAACTGGCTCAAATGGTTCCTTAGCTGATTTCCTTGATTGATCTGACTTTGTACAAGGTTGTGCTGCATATGAGCAGGTTGTAATTGTCTGTTCTGAAATTGTTGCTGTGTCAGTGGCTGAGAATACTGCATTTGATGGTGGCCAGATACCTAGAATAAGTGCATTATTTAGTAAAGATGAGCTATCATTTATGAACTCAGAAGAGAAAACATAAGAATATAACTGAGCTGGCAAGAAGACATATTGGAACTTATACTGATTTTTTGCCCCTTAAATCATGAAGCGGAGACAGTGTTCTGCAATCTGATAGACTTTCATTTACACAAAAAGTAATAGGACATAGTGGAACTCAGGCAATTCAAATGACAGAATCAGTCTACTATTTGCACAAACCCTTTGACTTAAAGCAGGCAAAACTCTCAAACAAATAAACCACATCAAGGTTGTAAAAGGCGCTAGGCGGTAGGCGGGCGGCCACCCACCGCCTAGCGCCTAGGAGGCCTTCTAATATTAGGCGGTCGGCGCATAGTATATATATATATATATATATATATATATATATATATATATATATATATATATATATATATATATATATATATAGATTAAAATATGCTTAAGTAAAAAAATTATACCCCAAATTCAAAGCCTCTCATAATAACTAAACATAGTCAAATTCATAGTACAAGACTAGAAGTTCAAAGTTTCAAACATAATTCAAATTTTGTTTCATCCTATAAATTCCTCCTGAACAAATTTTTCCACATAATTTGCATTTCAATTTGTCTAAATTTGAAGGATCAATAATTGCACCATAGTCCCATCCAATGTCAGTAGAGGAACGCAAGTATTGATGAACTTGAAATGTTTATGTCGTCAGAGGGTGTCGTATTAGATCCACTTCTAGACATTTTTTTGTTTCACATAACAAAAACATATTAAACAAGTTAAAAATTAAGTGTCTAACTCACTAACTAGCATATATTTTTTTACTATTTTTTTAAATTAAGTGTGACAGTGTCTAACTCACTAAAAAAAAATTAACTTGAAAATTAAGTGTGACAGTGATTCAATACATCTTTTTTTCCTATCTACTGAACAAAAAAAAAGAAGGGAAAAAAAGTGTGAGCGGCGTGAGGAATTACAAAAGTCTAGTTCTAAAGGAAAGGGAAGGGACTAGTCATTTGATAATGAAAAAAAGAGAAGGGACCTTCTCTTTGACTCCCGGCACGGTCGCCTCACCCTCCCGTCTCACTGCTAAAGCCTCACTTCGATATATCTCGCCTTCCCTTCAATCCAAGACTCCATGCGTGCACGTGACTCAAGTAAGGCTGTCTCGTACAAATAGGGGTCACTATTGTATAGGTGTTCTAGTAGGTATGGGTATAGGCAGTAATGGCTTTCGGTATGATTCAAACTCACTATTTTTAAAATTAAGTGCGACAGTGTCTTTTTTTTTTCCGTCAACTGTGATTCATGATTCCATCTGACTCACTATTTATTTCTCAAGCCAAGCCCCCAGAGAGAGACTCAGAGAGGGAAAAAAAAAAGGAAAGCAGCAGAAGCAGCTGGCAGCTGCTCGAGAAAGGAAAAAGGAAAAAAGAATCGGCTGAAGGAGAAGGAGAAGAAGAAGAAGAAGAAGAAGAAGAAGAAGAAGAAGGTTACCTCTCGTTGTTGTTGCTGTTGCCGCTGCTTCTTCTTTTTCTCCTCTGCTACTGCTACTGAATAATGTTGCTGCTGAATGATGCTGCTGCTGTTCTTGTTAATTAGGTATGTAAACAAACGGGTCGGGTTAATGGATATGGGTTCTTTTGACTTTAAAAAAAAATTCAAAAATTTTCAGGCGGCCGCCTTCTTCCCCGAGCGCCTGCTCGTAGGCGGACGCCTAGCCTCCTGGATCCGCCTAGGCGGTCGCCTGGAACCGCCTTTTCCCCCCAAACGCCTACGAGCCGCCTCCGGCCGAATATTGGGCGGTGGGTGGCCGCCTAACGCCTAGGCGCCGCCTAAAACCGATTTTTAGAACACTGAACCACATAGAAGCTTCACTGAGTTTTTACAAGATTACCGAGCTTCATGAAACCAAGAAAAGTCTTGGTAGCCTTGTTCACCTGCTAAATGTAGTCAGTAATGCTAAAATCCCTACCACCGCACCAAAACTTTAGAGCTTTAATGAGGGTTATACATTTAGTCTAACACGCATCCGCATGTCGAAGGCCCATTTTGGGCAGAAAACGTGTACCAGAGAATTGAACATGAGTAGCTCCAATATCATGTTAAAGCCCCTGCCACTGCACCAAAGCGCTATTGCTTTAATGAGGGTTGTATATTTATTCTAACAACTCTTAGGAGCCAGCTTAGGCTAAGCAGGAGAAGTGGCATACTAGTCAGCTACTTACAAATGCAATATTATAATGAGTAGCTGGAATGATCAAATCAGCTACTTCATCCAGATGGTCATGTATTTGACTAGAGAAGTGAGCCAACTAGAAACAAACTATCCAAAATAAGTATTTCATGAAATTTAGTCGGACTACAATATTAATGATAAATACATGATTAGAAGACTCGCATAGTAATCTCACCTGCAGATTATTTGATCAGAACTATAGTCATCTGACAGCTAAAGTTTTGGGAGCCTAGTTCATGGATGAATTGGATTTCAATAGATGGTCATTCAGCTATGAGCATAAAAGTTAAATGGTCTTTGATGAGATTAACAGAAACAGAGAATATGAGGTTGGAATCATCAACATGTCGTTTCATGAAAAACACTAAACCATCTTAGAACAAACAAAGAATTTAGAGAGATTCTAATGAAAAAACATAAGATATGGAGAAATTCAGGATAAGCATTAACTGTTTTCTGTGGTGCATAAATTCTCCAGAAAAATGAGCATTCTTGAAATGAAAATACTAACATGATGAGTAGCAATGGGTTGAAAGCTAGGACAATGAACGAGTGCATCTATGGGAAGTTGGAGGTGGTGCCAATTGAGGATAAGATTATAGTATCATTCTCACATTGCTTGGACATGTTAACATGGACCAATAGATGCACTTGTTAGGAGGAGAGAGTATATTAGTTAAATCAGATGCTATAACTAGGGATGGACCTACACGAACCTCATTAAAGGCTGTAAAGAATATGTTTTTTGTAACATTACAGAGGGCCAGGCTCTTAGCAAAGCTGAATAGAAGAAAAGAATTCAAATAACCACCCAACGATTTGGGTTAAAGGCTTTGATGATGTTGTTTGTTCTGTGATACATAAATTAATCATTAATTGTTTCATAAAGGGCTTAGGAATACGAACAAAAGGGTAACTAACTTAACAAGCAAAAACAAACAAACAAACAAACAAATTAGTGATAATAGAATTCATAATAATGTGTACAATTCTTTATGACCTACTGATATCTAATAAGGTAGCACTTTGAAAAGACTTGCAATCAAACTACCAAAGATAAAGACGAAGGAAAACAAAAAAGGGTCGTTTACATTTCAGGAAAAGGTCTCAAGGGTAAAGAAAAAGTAGCAGAAATAAGGGGAGAGTAAGTTAAAATATTTCCCTCAAATGAAGAAGTTCAAAGATGTGGAATGCACAGTATTTAAATTGTGGTCTACTAAATAAAATTTACATAACACACTTCATTTTGTTGGAAAAGAGGCACCGAGTTTTTATGATAGGTAACATGCATATTCGGTTATCTAAATGGCAATTAGAGTGTCCATGTAAAACAACATTTCCAATTGTGTGCAGAAATCATTTATAAGTAGAGCCCTTCAAAGATTTAAGGTCAAAAGAAATTGAAGCATAACCTGTCCTAGTACACCCGGAGTTGAAGATTGCCTCAGTTGCTGTTGAGCAAGGAGTTGCTGCTGAGGAAGTTGCATCATTTTCTGTCTCTGTTGCTGCTGCTGCGACTGTTGCTGAGGTGAAGGTGTATTCATCATGTTTGAACCAGACCTAGGTGAATTAGCATATGGCAGAGGAGGTGTCGATGCATTATCAAAGGAAGTGGGTCCTGAGACACCAGATGGTGAAGGAGCTGATCTTCCAATTAATTGTGCTCCTGATGTCTGTAGATAAACCATATGTTTTAGAGAAGAATTTGTTACAACACCAGATGAAGATCATGATTTTAGTACATTGCAAATGGAAAAATCAGTAAAATATGAGTATAGAATTACAAAATATTCATAAGCAATAGCAATCAAAAGATTTGGTGAATGCTGGATGCTATATACCAACATAATTTGCTTTTGCAAGTCAAAAAGAAAGACCACATCCATTACCCCTCCTATCTTCTCCACTCCACCTACCATTACTTCCTCGATAATTCAGAAAGTTCAAACTAAAATCAGGAAGTCCAAACAGAATCAGACAGCAGCAAGCTCAAGAAACTAAGTTTTTGCTACTTTTAATGAAAATATATATATATATATACCTAGTCTTTATAGTCTAGGAGAACTTTGAGGGGTCTCCTTGGTTGCATGAGCTTAAACTTCCTCTCCAATAGGTATATACCTACCTACCAACTAGCCAGCGGGTTTTATGGCATGACCTCTTATGCTCATAGATACCTAGGTATTTTGCACCAAGAAAGAGGGTTGAAGTCATGTCAGCAACCAGTTATAGAAACTTTGTCAAATCTTCTATGGAGCTTTCTTATGCTGCATAGTCAACCCCCTTATGATGGGAGAATAATTGGATGATGATGATGAATTGAATTGAAATCGTACAATCTCCCTAGCATCGCTGTTCTAAAAATCGGGCTTGGCGCCCGTCTAGGCGCTAGGCACCGGCCCACCGCACCGAAAACATCCTAGGCAGTGGTCTAGGCATCTAGGCGGGCCTAGACGGCTGATGTTTTGAACTTCTATTTTATTTTATTTTTTTTATTCTTAGTTGTGTTGTGGATATTTGTTTGGGTTTTAAGATAGGATTTGGATTTTTAGAACATTGAAATTTCAAATATCAAATTTCTAATTTCTAAATTTTCAAAAAAAGACAGGTATTGGCGCTAGGCGGGCCTCCACCGCACCGAGTCCGTCTAGCGTTTTTTAGAACACTGCCGGCCATAGACATACAAACAAACTTCTATAAAAACTCAATAGACTTTCAGACTTATCTAAGACCAATAGAACCTTTTGAAAAAAAATCATGAAGAACAATTATGCATGTACTCATATCAATGAGAATTGGACTCATGACCCAATCTAGAATTAGGAAACCCAATAATGAGCCAGAAGGCGCTCAAGCGCCACTTGATTTGTATGGGTATACTTAGAGCACTCACTGATGCAAATATCTAATAAACAAGCAGCAACAAGAAGTAAAGAACCAAGTATTAGAATAATTCACTAATAGAATGATATGTGAAACCAAAAGATGATTATAAGTATAACATGGATGAGATCCATTTATCACAAAAAATATATGTAAGTTGCATCAACTGTAGTTAATCTATTAATTCACCCAAATAAATACATGTTTTGGTCATTATATGATAATGTTCATTATGACAGACCTGCAGCATAGCTCCTTGAGGAGTCACATTGTTAGATGAAAATTGAGGGGTACTCTTCGGGAAGATGCCTGCAACATGGATTAAATCTTAAAGGTAAGACTTTAACTGTGCTGGGGAAATTAAAATTGTGGTAAGAATCAGATTCGAAAGGTTCTAAAAATTATGGAACTTAAGTATTGGTGACTTTCATGTGAATAACAGGCCGAAAGTAGAGCTGTCCATTCACACCAAATGCACTAACTTACCAGAATTATCTCCCCCAAAATTTTGTGTGCCATCACCGACACCAAGCACCTCAACTAAATGACTAGGGAGAGAAGATGGCATATAATGCCTTTGATCTCCAGTTACTCGTAATCCTGAAGAATCATGTTGTCTCTTAGTTAAAGAAAGATGCAGTTCTTTTAAGACATAAAACAGTAAATGTTGAAAAAACATATTGCTCTTAGTGATATAATGTGTACTCACAACCACAGAGGGAGATCTAGAATGCTAAAGAAAACAAAAGTTTACCTTCACCAAAATTAACAGCTGCTCTAAGTAGATTCTCTTGCTCTTGGATTTTTGCAACTTGCACCTTGTCCAATGTTGTAATAAGGCTTGGTCCCTGCCGTGTACCTAACCCGTATTGTTTACGAGCATCAGCTATGACTTTTTCAGCAGTCTCACAGGCTGCTGCAATCATATCAATTCTAGCCTGTGAAGGGTTTAAATGGCAGAAGTCAAAAGTCAAAACATAGAACAGGGCCATAACTTCCATCTACAGGAGGTGTGCACTAGAGAAGATCAATTTACTTTTGCATATTAAATGTATATATATTAAAACTTCTTCCTGTGGCAACTTTCAAAAGCAAATTAATAATGTTTCCTTCACTACAGAACAGTCCAACTTGAGCACAAGTATGACTAAATAAGATGATAAGGTACACTTAATTCGAATAAAACATCCTCTTTCTTTTCAAACGGAGCAAGTACAATCAACCAATAACAGCACAAATGACTGTTTAAATCTGCACTAAGTTAAATAGATACTAGAGACTAGAGAGTACTGAGATTTCGATTCCAGATATGTGTACGTATTAAACAAGTGCAACTGTGAAGTCAAATAATTGAAGTTTCCACAGAAGATTTTTGTTGTTGTCAATTTTATTCATCTGAGACCATTAGAAATTCTGCAATAACATATACCAATAAAACAGTATGGCACTACATCGAGTTGGGGCCAGAGGGGTCAACCATAGTTTACAGTATCGGCCGATAAATCCGATACAGCCGATACCGATAAGGTTTGGCATGTCCCGATCCGATAATGACCGAACCGACATTGGGGGTCCATTTTCCGGTCAATTCGGCAAAGAAAATTGAACAAAAAAGACAAATCGGCAAGGTTTAAAGCATAATAACTAATAAGGTCGTAAAGGCATGTAAAAGAAGAAAAATTATCTATTGCATGTAAACCAATCAGTAATGGTGACTACTATTTCATTTAATTTAAAAAGTACTAAGAATTAACACTAAAAATACTTAAAATTGTGCCTAAATGTATAAAATATATGTTTTTAAATGTTAATAATTTATTAACAATTATTTGTTTTTCGATACCAAAAAATCCGATACTCCGATCTGAAACCGCCGATACTACCGATATCACCGATACCGATACTCATAGGAATAGTCTGATACCGATTTCCATACTGGTACTGCGAACCTTGTGGTCAACTTTCTGTGTACATTAGTTTACTAACAGTTAGGAGAGGAACAACTCCTGAGAAGACAGATATAAATATTGGCAATGAGTGGGTAGCTCATAGGAACCACTGAAGCAAGTATTAGGAATTTGAAAAAATGAACCAACTCTAGAGCACCTTAAGCTTTTCAATTTGTGTGGTTACAGGTAGACTTGTTATCCCATATAACAACTGTTCTCTCTTGGTGTTATCCTCTGCTTCCATCTCGGGTAACAACTTGGATGACAGCATCACAGGTAGTACTGCAAAATTACAATTGCAAATTTTAAACTGTTTCAGTACATAACAACAGAAGATAAAAAGGCCTAATCTAAAGAAACTGAAAAGGAAAAAAGTAAAGAAAATTTCAAAATAATAAAATAGTTAATAGATATACACTCAATGTTCTAAATGGCGGTTGAGGCGGCCGCCTAGGCGGCGCCTAGGCGGTAGGCGGTTTCTCTCCGCACCGCTTTGAGGTAGGCGGTGGAGTAGACAGCCAACGAAGGTTTGGCGGCGTAAGCGGAGGTGAGGCGGCGTAGGCGGGCGCGTAAACGGAGCAATACCTAACAAGATGTTATGGCCAAACGGTTTTGCAAGAATTATGGACCTATGGTTCACCTTTACAAAACTAAAACTTTAAATCTTCGTGTTCTACAACTTAGTTATGCATGGAACACCCTTAAAATTTGCATATTATGCAAAAAACTGTGGTAAAATAGTAAAAATTGTCCAAAATGTATCAACCGTCTAGGCGGACTCTCTCCGCCGTGCACCCGTCTACCGCCGTTTAGAACCTTGTATACACTAATTAGAAGGGAATATGAATTAGAGGAGCAACTCAACACAAAGATATGGTACATGATTAAATATTTTAATGTTCGATTTAACATTTAAGAGCTGCCTATAGAAACAATATTGTTTGGAATGCCACCACTATATCATGAAATCCAGTTAGAGTTTGTCGTCTAACATATTTGAGTTATCGATACTCATTTCTAAAGGGTCACCAACTACAAAAGCAATCAGTAAATTGCCACCAATGTAGAGTACAACTATTGTACACTTATTGCCTCAAAGACTTACTATGTAGAACACCCAACTAAAGTAGATTAAATTTGCATATGATATATTACCTCCTTTTACACAATTAATATTGCCAACACTAGGAACTACCAAAACCAATTTTGCATGTTTATCATGACAAAGATTAATTACTCACAGGTATCCTAGATAACACAGAAGAGAAATCACTATTTCCCTAAAATAACTGTATTTGATGAATTTGCATATAAGACCTATTATGTAGAACACCCAACTAAAGTAGATTAAATTTGCATATAATATATTACCTCCTTTTACACAATTAATACTGCCAACACTAGGAACTACCAAAACCAATTTTGCATGTTTATCATGACAAAGATTAATTACTCACAGGTATCCTAGATAACACAGAAGAGAAATCAATATTTCCCAAATATAACTGTATTTGATGAATATCTATTCCTGGTCAATTTGAATTTATCCTGACAATAACTGTCTTGTGTGTCTTTGCTGACTAACAAGTTAACTATTTACCAACACTAGCATAAAAAATTTATCAAATTCTTTCAACACTAGAAATTGACATGTCATCCCAATTATCCCAGTCAACTAGTCACAGGCATCCTCTGCATATAAAATTGGAGTCATTGTATGTCCAATTATAGTAGGTCCTCCGATTTATCTTTTACAAAGAAGTATAAATGTGTCCCTTCCACCACAAATCAGACTGAAATTGTTAGATGTCAAAGATTTGTGCATATTCCTTGTCAGCCTAGCAAGGAAGCAACACTTCTAAAGGACAGAAACCTGGCTTGACGATTTCAATCTGCAACTTAGGAGAATATTTTTCTGCACACATCAGCTATATCAATCTGCAACTAAATATAATCTTTTCTCTGTACATATCAGCTGTTTATGTACATCTATGTTGTCACAGGCAACGCCTAGGTGGCCTAGGCGTGCGGGTTGGAGAGGTCTCGCCTCGACCTGGGAGAAATTTTTCTGGGTGAGGTTTTGCTCGCCTAAGCGCGCTTAGGCGCCCGCCTAGGGTCGACCAGAGGAAAAAAAGGTCTGCCAAGGGTCGCCCAATTATGCTTATTATCCTTACTTGATTTTGAATATTGGTTATATTTGTTGCTTCTTATATTACTTTTATGCTTATGCTTAATGCTTATTGTTTATTAGTTATACTACATATTTGTTGTATGCATAATTGCAAAATTTTCTGAATCAAAGCAGCGATCCTTGGCGGGCGCCTAGGCGAGACGGGTGGCATGTCGTCTCGCCTAACGCCCGGTACAACATAGATGTACACATCAACCGTTTATGTACGCATCAACTGTTTCAATCTTTTTCAGTACACATCAGCTGTTCCAATCTATTTTCTGTACACGTCAGCTATTTCAATATGCAACCTAGAAAAGCTTAGTTTAAATCAAAGATAGTTCAAGATAAGTCATATTGCTATTGTGAAGTTAAGGATGCATTAAAGAAGACTAAAGATTAGAGAAGTTGTAGGACTTGATGATATTCCTATTGAGGTTTGAAAATGTTTAAGAGAGAAAGGATTAATGTGGATTACTAAATTATTCAACAAAATTCACTAAGAATGTCAGATGAATGGTATCATAGTACCCATATACAAGAACACGAGAGAAATACAAACTTGTAACAAGTATCAAGGAATTAAGTTTATAAGTCATATCATGAAACTATGGGAGAGAGTAATTGAGCAAAAATCAAGAAAAGAGACTAGAATTTCATAAACTCAGTTTTGTTTTCTGACGGAAATATCTACTATAGAAGTCATTTACTTACTAAGAAGATTAATGAAAAAAAATGGGAGAAAAATAGATATTTACGTACGATTTTTATTGACTTAGAAAAAGCTTATATCGATTTCTTAGGGATATAATATGGTGGCTTTGGAGAAAAACAAGTTTTTAGTAATTATATTGAGACTATTAACTGCAAGGTTCGCATAATCGCTATCGGAATCGGAATCGTATCGGACCATTCCTATGAGTATCGGTATCGACGGATCGGTAGTATCGGCAGCTTTGGATCGGAGTATAGGATTTTTTTGGTATTGGAAAACAAATAATTAGTAATAAATTTTTAACATTTACAAAAAATATTTGATAAATTTTCCAATATTATTTCTTAGTAGTTTTGAAATTAAATGAAATTGTAGTCACCCTTACCGATTGGTTTACATGCAATAGATAAATTTTCTTCTTTTACATGCTTTTACAACCTTATTATGCTTGAAACCCTTGCTGATTTGTCTTTTTCGTTCAATTTTCTTTGCCGAATTGACCAGAAAAGAGACCCTCAATGTCAGTATCAGTCAGTATCGGGTATCGGTCGGTATCAGATCGGGACATGCCAAACCGTATCGGTATCGGCCGTATCAGATTGGTATCGGCCGTATCAGATCGGTATCGGTCGATACTTTAAACTATGTTATTAAGGATATGAATAATAGAGTTTACGACGACCGTGCAAAATATTGAAGTAGATAGTAATTTGTTCCCTATTACCATTGGCTTACATCAAGAATCAATGTTGAATCATTCCCTTTTTACAATAGTTATGGATGTTATTATTAGGTATATCCAGAAGGAGGTTCTATGGTATATGATGTTAGTTGACGATATTGTTTTGGATGATGAAAGTAGAGAATGTTATATCATAAAATATAAACGTGGAGAGAGACTTTGGAATCCAGGGTATTTAGGATTAGTAGAACGAAAATAGTGTACATGAGATGTGATTTTAACATAATTGAAGAAAAGTGAGGGGGAAGCCCATATCAATAGAGAAGAGATACCTAAGAGTGATAGCTTTCAGTATCTATTATCAATCATTCATGGTGATGGAGAGAATGAGAAATATGTCATATGCACCGTTCTAAAAGGCGGTCTAGGCAGCGCCTAGGCGCTAGGCCCCTGGTGTCCGCCAGATCCCTGCCTAGGCGTCCATCTAGACTCCGGACGCCCGACTATGCATGTTTTGGGATTTTATGGATTTGTTTTGCAATTTTTAGTAGGTTTTTTTTATTTTATTTATTTATTTTTGAACCGCCTAGATCTAGGCGTACGCCTAGACGACCGCCTAGGCGGACTAGGCACTAGGCGGCGGGTGTCCGTCCGACTAGTGCCTAGCGCTTTTCACAATCTTGGTCATACGTAGAATTAAAATAGGAAGTTGAAATAGAGAAGTGTTTCTGAAGTACTTTGTAATCGAAGCTACCTTTGGTTGAAAGAAAAATTATATAAGGCTGCTATAAGATCAACCATGCTTTATGGACCGAAATGTTAGACAATTAAGAAACAATAAGTTTAGAAAGCTAACGTAGCTGAATTAAGAATGCAAAGATAGATGAGTAGCACTACATTAAAGAATAGGACATGAAATGAGTCTATCCATGAGAAGTTAGGGGAGGAGTCAATTGGGGACAAGATGAGGGGCAATCGGCTTAGGTGGTTTGGACATGTGCAAGACATACTCATAGATGCCCATGTAAGGAGGAGCGATAACATAATATTTCGGGAGCTGCTAGAACTACAGGTAGACCTAGACTAACATGATTTGAAGTGTTAAAAAATGATATAAATCTTGTTAACGTTACAGAGGATATGGCACCTAACATAGCCGAATGGAAGAAGAGGACTCAAAAGCCTTCCAGAAATTTATAAAAAGAGCTGAATTATAATATGATATAAGCTCACCATTGAACGGATACAAAAGAAATACATATGCATAATAGCCACAGCTTAATTAAAAAGATCAATGGTGTTTGCATATAAAATTTCAGCTTTCAAGTTGAGGTGTTGAAATACTTCAAATCTATATCTTTAGAATGTTAGAATCTTATGATATACAATACGTATCTTATGATACGATACACTATCATTTCGTTATGTATAAGTTGATCTAATACAACATATAGGTTGATAGGTAGTATTTATTTATTTTACTTACGTATACAAAAGAATATGGATTTTGTAACTGGATAGACCTATAAAGATGAAACAAATATAAAAAATTATGAAAAAAATTATACTAAATCATGTTGCTATATGTATTTAGAAGTGTAGATGTAAACTACTAAAGGTTATGTATCATACCATGCACGATACGACATGCAAGTTGATAACCTATCTTCAAATATTGTTATGGCTACATAAAGTACCATCATTGAGTGTTTGTAAAATAATTGTAAATACATCTTACATCAAGAATCAATCTTGGTGGAAACATTATGTATAGTATAGATTCATGAACAATAACTAGAATACATACTCGCAGCATTTTCGCCATTGACATTCTTTGGGTGCACCACAAATGGTTTGGAGACCTTCTTTATGTCCTCCACGATATTGAACAGCTCCATATTCACCATCGAGAACTGCCCCAACATTTCCTGCCTGCCATTCAAGCCCACACAGTTATTTTATGATATCATCTCATTTATGGATGTGCTTGCCAAATCAAATACAAGACTATTGCTATATTCTACCTTCCTTCGCCTAATAAAGGTCCCAAATACTAGCTTCACATTATGGATGTTCTCTATAAAGGTATGGAGTCGACATATGTCATTATTGGTTGCACAGTCCTTAAACCAGGTTCATGAAACTACTTTTGTAAGTTCCTCACACACCTTCACCAAGCAAGTGGAGTACCAGCACTTAAAACTGTGATATAGGATGGTTTTGATGACATATCAAAGTTCATGTGCCACTAGATGAAAAATTCTCAAGTCGTGATGATGGCTCAATCACAAATTTTAGATGGCCATATATTGCATAAGATGTATGGAGATAATATCCAACTACAACTTTCTTCGGAATTGGAAAAAGAAGTTAACTTATTATATTTCTAGCACACATTATTCATATTAAGGGTCTGCTTGGATTGAGGGGGGAAAGATAAGCAGAGTTAAGTGGGGTTAAGTGAAGGGAAGTTAAGTGAAGGGGGAGAAGAGTCAATACATTTGGATTGGAGGGAGAGTTAAGTGGGGTGTGTTTAATAACTTTTGCTTAGATTGGAGGTTTTGAGTGAGAAGAGGATTAATAAAAAATACAATATTTACCAAAATACTCTTATTATATGTATCACAAAATTAAATTTGATTGAAATTTTAATTAGAACTTGTCATGAGGAAGCTACAAAGCAGCATGTTGAAAGCAGGAAAAAAATTGGACAAAAAATCATAATATTTTATAGGATAAATAAAGAATATTTGTGACTTTTTAAACAAAACTCATCTATCTCCTTTGTTAATCCTTCGATTTGGAGATTAAAAAAAAATACACAAAAGATGTTAATCCAACCCTTACGATACCCTCTATAACCTCCTCCCCTCCTAAACCTCCACATTCAAACCAAACATGATTTTTATTTACTCTCACTTAAATTTTTCTCACTTAACTCTCTTAACCCTCAATCCAAACAGACCCTAAAAAAACAAAGTTTTGAACAATTTTCCATCATTGATTAATATACTTATCTATAATAATAATAAAAAACCAAAGTCGGGAATATGTCCAAGAAAACCCCAATTTAACCAGCACTGTGTAAGGAATCAATTTTTTGCACAGATTGAACAGGATCCTTCTCCATTTAACTAAACGTCCTAAAATAAGAGCAGGAACCGAATATTTTTGGATCAATATCTATTCAAAACTATAGAACCCTAGAAATCAGGATACCATTTGGGGAGGGAATTGGAACGGAACCCTAGAAATTTGGATACCATTTGGGGAGGGAATTGGAACGGAGCCCTAGAAATTTCGATACCATTTGGGGAGGGAATTGGAACGGGAGTAGACGTCGATCTGCTCGAGGATCCGGGAGATGGCGTTGAAGAGGCTGACGGCGCGGGTCTTCACCGACTCGAGGTTCAGCTGCTGCTGGACCGCCGGGTTCAGACGCTCCGCCGGCTTCGCCTGCTCCGGCGGCGGCGGCGCCGACGCCGAGGGTTGCTGGGTTCCACCTGATGGTCCTACTCCTCCGCCGACCTCCATTCAATGTTCGGTGAGAGAGAGAGAGAGAGAGAGAGAGCGAGAGAGAGAAAGAGAGTCCGCTTGAGTATCTCCAAACTCCAAAGTTAAGGAAAAAAAAGTGTAGTCACATGAGAATAATAAATTTAATTAGAAATATTTTTTTTAAATAAATAAAGGGCACGGCTAACGCACTCCAGCAGTTACTTAGCACACTCCAAGTAACTTAAGTTATAAATTACTTCAATGTTAAAAGACTAATATACCCTTCTCTCATTTTCACACCCCACCACACCCATCAGCCTTCCCAAACACACTTCTTTCATTTTCACACCCCACCATCCTCCTCATTCCTTCTTTCATTTTCATCATCTTCTCCAACAAAATCCTAAAACCCTAGAAAAATCCTAAGTTGAGAAGCCATCATGGAGGAAGGTGGTCCATCTGAAAGACACAATGTACGTACTCTCTCCACCTTCTTGCTCGTTTTCAAGTATTAAAATTAGTATGAGAATCGTTCCAAACGAGAAATTCAAAAAAAAAAAAAAAAAAATTTCGCGATATGCACGACCTGTGTTCGTCCCGCATATCATGTGTTGTTCGACTCAGAGTTGTCGAACATAAGAGTGATGTTCGACTAGGAGTTGTCGAACATGGCTTGGAATGTTCGACCCTTTTAAGTCAAACGTTTTTGAAACGTTCGACCTGTTACTGTCGAACAGAAGACACTTGCACGACCTGTAATGGTCGAGCACTGTGTTTTTTGAAAAAAAAATTAACTTAGTAAAGTGTGGGTTTTTTTCTTTTCAGGATAGTTCTTCAAATGACACTGGAATGAACAATGAATTGAGCATTGTTAACTTTTCCATGTATGAACAAGTTGATTTTTCAGAAGAATTTCAGACGGAAGAGATATTTGATAATCGTGAATCGTTGTTGAGGTGGGCACAGACGGTAGGAAGACGTCATAATATGGTCGTTTTAGTTAAACGATCCGATAGCGGGGATGGAAGGCGGGCTCGGATAGTTTTGGGTTGTGAGCGCGGTGGTAAATATCGGCCTCCCAAGACTAAAGTTGCTGAAACAAATTCGGCGAACATTGCGAAGAAGGCAAGACGGGAAAAGCTTACGGGGACGAAGAAATGTGACTGTCCGTTTCAATTGAAAGGAGTGCAATTCAATGACCTAGGGCAGTGGTCATTGACGGTTGTATGCGGCTCGCATAATCACCCACTCGGACGCAATTTGGTTGGACACTCATATGTCGGTCGACTAACACCGACTGAAGATCAACTTGTGAAAGACTTATCAAAGAACAATGCAAGACCGAAAGATATATTGAGCACATTGAAGGAATCCTTTAGCAAGAATGAGTCGACATTGAAGATAATTTACAATGCTCGGCAAAAGCATAGAGTTGTCGAGCATGGGGGCCTATCTCAAATGCAGTACTTGTTGGGTAAGTTGGACTCAGAAAAGTACTACTATTTAGATAGGAGATGTGAGCAAACCGATAAAGTGAAGGATCTTTTTTATGCTCACCCGACTAGCGTGGATTTGTTGCGTGCTTTTCCTAATATTTTATTGATGGATTGTACCTACAAGACAAACAGGTACAGGATGCGGCCACTTTTGGAAGTAGTAGGGGTCACATCCACAAATATTACATTTTCTGTGGCATGTGTTTATATGGAGGCTGAGCGGGAGGATAATTATATATGGGCGCTTAGTACGCTTAAAGGATTAATGGATCAATCATGCTTACCGAAGATGATTGTGACTGATCGTGAGGTAGCACTTATGAATGCTATAAGTGTTACGTTCCCCAGCTCCACACACTTGCTATGTCGGTGGCATATTAGCAAGAATATATTGGCCAACTGCAAGAAGTTGTTTCGTACCAAGGAGAAGTGGGATTCTTTTAACAACTCATGGAATTTGTTGGTTCTTGCCGAAGATCAACCAAGATTTAATGAGTTACTTAGAAGATTGGAGCAAGATTTCCACGATTATCCAAAAGTAGTTAACTATGCCATTAAGAATTGGATTGAGCCGTTTAAAGAAAGATTTGTTTCTTGTTGGACTAACAATGTGATGCATTTTGAGAACACGACAAGTAGCAGGTACGTGTCTTTAAACCATAGTTTGCATATATATATATATATATATATATATATATATATATATATATATATATATATATATATATATATATATATATATATATATATATATGTTAATTACGTTATAATGTACGATTTTGACTGTATGAATTTCATACTCACAGGACGGAGAGTGCACATACAAAATTGAAAAAATAGTTGGGCACTAGTCAATCCAATTTTGAGATCTCATGGAGCAGGATACATGATTTGTTGATCGCTTAACACAACCAAATTAATGCCTCATTTGAGATGAGCCTTAATGTGGCAACACATCGTTACAGTTCTCCTCTATTTAAGAATATCCGAGGATTGGTGTCTCATCATGCACTTGGTAGGATATTCGAGGAGATGAAGGGTAGATAATACCGGTGTAGATCCCCTCTTTTGTGGTTGTGTGTTAAGGAGAACTTGCGGATTGCCTTGTGCACATGAACTTGCAGTATTGAAACGGGATGGTCAGGTTATCCAGTTAGATATGGTTGACAGATTTTGGACAAAGTTGGATTATGAACCCTCCAAAACGGACAGTATAGCTGATGCAGATGTCCGAAGTCGTTGGGTGGAGACCATGGGAACTATTAATCATATGTTCGATGCGGCTACCGATTCTCAAAGGTTGTTGATGTTGAAAAGACTTCGGGAGATATCAGTTCCTTCGACATCTTCACTGCTTGAACCAGTGGGCTATAGACGACCTCGTGGTAGGCCAAGTAAAATGAAAATCCGTACTTAACATTCGACCAAGCGTGAACCAAGCAAATTTGAAATTGTTGAGTCTGCTCATGATAGTTGTTCACCTTTGGAGGAAACTATAATGCTCGATGGACCTTCTTCGGCAAAACCAATGTTCACTTCTATCCGAAAGGGAAAGCAACATGTTCGACGGAAGTCATCACGCAATGCCACCGATATTGCATATATAGGACAAGTTCTACCTCAACATCATTCGTATGTGTTGAGTATGAAAAATGTAATAGGAGATGGACATTGTGGTTTTCGATGCATAGCCCATGCACTAGGGTTGGGGGAGGAATCTTTACCAAAAGTACGTAGTGACCTCATCCAAGAGATCACACTCTTGGGAGATATATACGGTAGATGTAACTTGATTAAGGGGTCTCCAAAACAGGTACTTGAATCTTTGAATTGCTTCGTAGCACCGATTTTTTACCGCAAGTACTGGTGGTCATTTTCCGATATATACTACTTGGCGACATCGGCCTACAACATGGCCATCGTTTACATGCACGGTGATGTCAACGTTATGTTTCTACCCATGAGGACAGAAGTTCCAGCCAACCTTCGGCTTGTATGCATGGCATTTGTTGATACCAATCATTTCATCGTGGTAAAGTTTATTTTCTAATGTAAGCTTGAGGTTGTATCATTTCATCGTTCACATGCACGATTAATGTGTTTTTATTTATTTGTATGCAGGTAAATTTGGCCTCAGACGCACCACTACCACCCATTATCAACAGATGGTCTACTCTGCGTCTTCTATGTGCTGCTGGTTGGGGCAAAATTTATAAACAACGGATTGAAAAATATCGTGAAACTGTTCCCTCCAAAAGCTCGCATGTTGATGGTGATCCGATTAGTTTGGACAATTAGTCATATTGTTATTTAAACGTGTGTTGCGATATTGTACTATAAGAAGCTCATATTTTTATTGTACTGTTCCCTCCAAAAGTGTGTTCTCATTTAAATGTGTGTTGTGAAATTTTACTATGAGAAGATTAATGTACAACATTATGAGATGTACAATGTACAACATTATGAGATGTTCAATGTACTGTTCCCCCCAAAAATTGTTTTGTTATTTAAATGTGTTGTGAAATTGTACTATGAGAAGATCAATTGTACTATGAGAATTGTAAATATGAACTAAGCTCTGCATTTTTTCTTGAAAATTACACTGCTCGACCATTACAGGTCGAACAAAACCCTTCTGTTCGACCATTACAGGTCGAACAACCCCCTACTGTTCGACAATGACAGGTCGAACAGACCCTTTATGTTCGACAATTACTGGTCGAACAATTCCCTACTGTTCGACCATTACATGTCGAACAACGCCCTTCTGTTCGACCAGTAAAGGTCGGACGTTCGGTACAATTGTTCGACCTGTAACTACCGAACAGAAGAATTATGTTCGACCTGTACTGGTCAAGCAGTACAATTTTGAGCAAAAAAATTGCAGATCTGCGTACAACTTCATATTTACGATTTTGAGCAAAATTCACATAAACTGAGTACATTTACAGAGTTCAAAATGAGCACAGAATAGACATTACAGGTTTCAATAACATGAGCACATAGTTCATTAACATAGTTCACAACAGTGTTCACAACAGAGTTCACAACGTAGTTCACAACATGAATCTATGATCTTTGACGCCTTCGACTCCTGCTAGTAGACGCCCCCTTCGAAGATTCTGGTGGTTCTTCAGGCGCGATCTTCAAAGCATGATAGGCGCCGACTAAAGCTGGGACTAGTATCGATGTATCTAGACCCTCTTCATTCTCTACCCATTGCTGGTAGACCGGCTCTAAATATCCCAAAGCATTTTCGATCATTTTCCATGGTTGTGGGCCTGCCTAGGTAGATGTAGTGCCGACGGCGGTAGAGATGTTCTCCGGATCCTGGGTGATAGGATGTGAAAATGTCATATACCAATGCATATGATCGTCCGAACACTCCCATGCAGGGTTTGCAGCTCTTCCATGGGCTTCGGTCGATAGTACATGGCTGCTCCAGAATCGGAAGTAGCCTCCCAAAACATCCTACGTCAGGTTGTACTTCTGGCCCGTATTTCCCCGACGGACAATACTTGGAATCAAAGAAAAATCAGGTATCTTCTGGAGTAAGCCAAATTATCGAAGCACACATTCGGGATGATACGGCTCTACACAGTTAAATGCACATATGCATCCGCGGTAGAAAGTGACATTGTCCCGAGGATAAGAGTCCCTCATCCCATTGTAGGGTGTCCAATTGACCTACATCATAAAAAAACATAATTACTAATACATAGAACACATAAATAAATGGCGTAAAAGAATGTAATAACACTCACACTATGTACTTGGAGATTATCCAGAATCTCCCTCAAGGCCAATACCCGGTCGACAGTTTCTGCAAAATGGGATCTATTGGCCCACCTCAAAGCAAGTGGATCGTCCAACTTATAATTGACATTATGGGTTGGTCTTGTGAAGGGAAAATACTCGTATATCCAGGCCTAAAAAAATATCGGACATATAAGCAAAACATAAATATCGAGCATATAATAACATAAAAATGTCACGACCCGCACCCTAGAGTAAGGGCACGAGACGTGGGTACGTCCAGCCTACGCCGCAGTGTCGGCAGTAGAACGCTGTCCTAGGTCAAACATCTAACAATATAAAGGTACCTGTACAGTATATACACTCCGAATGGAGGTGACATGGCAAATACAGTCTCAATCACATCTAAGATAGAGCATGATAAAAAGATAGATAAGACATGAAATCCACAAAGAGATACCGCAGATAGAAGTCTAAGTGTCTAAGATACACAACCCAGAAAATATCTCAAATCTCAAATACAGTAATCCATAAAGTAAATACAACTCAAGACAACTAAAATAACTATCTATACAACCTCTACTGTGTCTCCTCTAGGCTAGCAGGCAACCTCCAAGCTATCTGTAAAATTTATCAACAGGTCCAGTTAGGACGGGAGCGAGTACAGTACATCTCAACAGATCATAGCAGGTTAGAAAATATAATCATGTAGTAAAGTAAGATACATGAACTGAAGAAATACAGTATATAAACAGAGAGAGAACTGTAATAGAAATATCTACTATACATAGAGAGCTAACAGTGGCTAGTGAGTCAGAGTACAATATAGACATGTAAATGGCATAGGAGATTCTGATGCTATACTACGAAAAGATTATGATGCTATACTACTTTGATAATATTCACATGTCTACTTCTACTCCTCCGTACCCGCAATCAATAAACAAGGATCCAGCCAGGTTATGTTATGATTCCATGCAATAGCCCACAAGGGGTGATACATGATAGGCCCATAAATGGGTGATTCTGGGAATGCCTATAAGTGGGTGATTCAAGGAGACTCTGTGATCATGAGAGTACATGTCACAAGTGATCAATGAACCGTGAAGCATAGTGATACACCATGTAAGTGAAACGCACAGAACATGTAGTATCCGATGCTCCCTAAGGGGATAACATCTCAAGAAGGGATCCATATAGTACTAATCCGTGTGACCAACGTGACAGTATCAAGTAAAGTAATTTAAAGCAGGAAAATAATTTTAAACAGGATATGAAATGATCAGAGAATGTACTCGCCTGATAACCTGAACAACTGATAGGTATAGGGGTCCAACTGAAGCCACAGAGTCCTATTTAAAGCAACACAGGTTACAAGGTGTTCAAGTTGTAATAAATGAATCTCTACAAGCAATCTATATTATCCTAGGTTCTTCTAAGTCAAATCAACTCTAGGTTAACTCCGGTCAACAATCTAGTCAAACTAGGTCAAGTGTTGACTTACAGTTGATTTTTGGTCAACTGGTCAACTCTAGTTAGACAGGGTCAATTTTAGTCTAATTATTAAAGATATAAAGTATACTTCGTTATTCGTACGTCGAAACTTACGACATGCAAATCGAGATAAGATGATTAACGGTAAAGTTAATAATCTTATTATAGTGATCCACGTGTCCGTCTTGTCAATTTCAGCGATATGAGATCGCTAGAATTGACCGATCTCAGTTTTGTTGTATTAATCCTGAAATACGAATATTATAAGAATTAATTATTAATTAATTATAAAAAGGTTAAACTGTCACGATCCGCACCCACTGTGAGGGTACGAGAACATAACAACTCCCAGCCTACGCCGCAGTGTCGGCGGTAGAACGCTGTCCTAGGTCAATCATCTAACAATATAAAGATACCTGTATAGTATATACACTCTGAATGGAGGTGACAGCAATATACAGTCTCAATCACATATAAGGCAGAATGATAAAATAGAAAGATAGATAGAGAAATAAATACTGAAATGAGGAAATCCACATAAATACAACCAGAGAGTCTAAGTGTCAACTGACATAACAAATCAGAACATCCAGCTCAATACAAGTCTCTAACACTGAATATGAAAGAATATATACATACAGACCTCAAATGACAGAAATAGTAAAACCTAGACTAGGGAGCCTCAGTCTCTAAAGCTAGCACTACCAAAATACACTAAATTAGCGATGGATATTTAGCGACGGAATTTTTCCGTCGACGTTAGCGACGACTTCGTGGCCGCACACCGACTGATTACCGACCACACGCCTTTGCCATTTTTATTTTAATTTTAGGGGAAGGAAAGGTCGCATATCCGTCGCTAGGCTGTCGGTATTATAGCGACGGATGTCGAGTTGTCGCTACATAGTCGATTATTTGGCAGGAATTGTGTAGGAATTTGGCGGGACATTTCTTCGACTACGTAGCGACGGATATTCAGTCGGCACGTATCAAAAAGGGCGACTACTGGGCGACGGGTTTTAATCCGTCGCTAGTCCGTCGCTATATATACGTACCAGACTTTAAATGAAACGGCGAGGGGAAATTTTCGCATTCCCCCCAAATTTACTCTCTCTCCTCTCTATCTCTCTCTTTCGCCGGTGTCGGCTTCGGTGATCGGCATCGGTGTCGTCGTCGGCGTCCTCTCCTCTCTCTCTCCCGAAGGTAACCCTCTCTCTCTTTCTCTCTCTCGGGGTCTGGGAGGCGGGCTTGGGGTTGTGGCGTCGGGGGCTGGGCGACTGGCTTGGGTCGGGGGCTGGGCTGTGGGCTTGGGGCGGCGGCGTCGGGGACTGGGCGGCTGGCTTGGGGCGGGGGCGTCGGGGGCTGGGCGGCTGGCTTAGGTCGGGGGCTGGGCGTTGGGCTTGGGGCGGGGGCGTCGGGGTCTGGGAGGCAGGCTTGGGACTGGGGCGTCGGTGGCTGGGCGGCTGGCTTGGGTCGGGGGCTGGGCGGTGGGCTTGGAGCGGCGGCGTCGGGGGCTGAGCGGCTGGCTTGGGGCGGGGTCTGGGCGGTGGGCTTGGGGCGGGGGCGTCGGGGTTTGGGAGGCGGGCTTGGGGTTGGGGCGTCGGGGGCTGGGCGGCTGGCTTGGGTCGGGGGTTGGGCGGTGGGCTTGGGGCGGCGGCGTCGGGGGCTGGGCGGCTGGCTTGGGACGGGGGCGTCGGGGGCTGGGCGGCTGGCTTGGGTCGGGGGCTGGGCGGTGGGCTTGGGGCGGGGGCGTCGGGGTCTGGAAGGCGGGCTTGGGGCTGGGGCGTCGGTGGCTGGGCGGCTGGCTTGGGTCGGGGGCTGGAAGGTGGGCTTGGGGCGGCGGCGTCGGGGGCTGGGCGGTGGGCTTGGGGC
This sequence comes from Iris pallida, assembly GCA_029216955.1. Lineage (NCBI taxonomy): Eukaryota > Viridiplantae > Streptophyta > Magnoliopsida > Asparagales > Iridaceae > Iris > Iris pallida. The sequence continues at coordinate 5,693,111 of JANAVB010036619.1, forward strand.
GATGGCGTCGGGGGCTGGGCGGCTGGCTTGGGGCGGAGGCGTCGGGGCTATTTGCAACCGACGCACAGCCATAAGCACTCTTCATATATATATGCAACCGAACTGCTGGACTGGGCGGCTGGCTTGGGGCGGCGGGCTTTGGTGGGGGGCGGCGGGTGGCTTTGCTTCTCAAATTCATCTGAGTTTATATATTGGCTAAATAATGTGTTATCCATATTGGGTGTTCCATTAGTTTGGTGGTGTTTGGATTAGTAAATGTGAATATGGGGTTTGGATTCATGGTGTATATATATGTTCACTGTCTCAAGGACAGTACGAGTTCTATCAGTTGTGTGCTTCTGTATAGATGTATATCTATACATCTAGCTGTGATATACATATGTGTATGTGACAATCTCAGTTAACGACGGACTAGTTACCGGTTAGCGATGGATATTTCCAGCTCCATTTGCATTAATCTACGGTACGACATGGTGATCAGGACATAGTCCTTGCAGCCATTCGACTGGCGAGGCAGAAACTATGTAGCCGTAGATAAAGTTGACTGTCTTTCGACCCTCATCCCTCGACAATGATGATACGACAACCTATCACTATATCTTATATAGTAGTAGATGATGTCTTAGTATTACATTAAGTGAGTTCATCTTGATTCTGTTATATCCTTCAGATACTAGATACGATAAGAACATATACTACACGATATGTATACAGAATATAGATGATTCACACTAATGTATGCTAGAATGAATTTTGGGTTGTGTTCTGAGCCATCCGTTCTCACACTTAAAACACATAGGAATTAGTAGTGTGAGAGCGCCGGAGGGGGGGAGAAGAAAGAGAGAGAGAGTAAAATGGTACGACATGGTGAAGTAGTACTGTATTTTGGCTCCAGTTCCAGCTCAATTTGCATTAATCTACGGTACGACATGGTGATCAGGACATAGTCCCTGCAGCCATTCGACTGGCGAGGCAGAAACTATGTAGCCGTAGATAAAGTTGACTGTCTTCCGACCCTCATCCCTCGGCAATGATGATACGACAACCTATCACTATATCTTATATTGTAGTAGATGATGTCTTAGTATTACATTATGTGAGTTCATCTTGATTCTGTTACATTCTTCAGATACTAGATACGATAAGAACATATACTACACCATATGTACAGAACATAGATGATTCACACTAATGTATGCTTGAATGAATCTTGGGTTGTGTTCTGAGCCATCCGTTCTCACACTTGGCAAAAAATCGAATTTTTTATACTTTATCGGCTTTCGAAAATGTACTCAAATTACATGATGGTTCCTTTAGTTAGCTTGCTTATGTTACAATTATATTATTTGTGACTATCGATCTTACCATATGGCACCCATGACCCGAGGAGCGGTACGTCATTTGAGAAAAACAGTGAATGCTGAGGTGGCTCCTCCTACAGTTAAGGAGGATAATCCGTCAGAATTCTAGAACATGAATTTCCAGAACATGCTCGACGGATAATCCGTCAGGATTCCGTCGATATGTATCGACGGAATAGCGACGAATAATCTGTCGCCATGGTGCTGGAAATACCAAGCATTTCCAGAACCTGATCGGCGGATTGTCCGTCAGCACGCCATCGCTAATCCGTCGTACGTTACCGACGAATACCGACGGATGAGCGACGGAACGATACGCTCTGATACGCTGTTACGACGGGTTACCGACGGAATTTGACGTCGCTATTGTCTACACAGTTCAGTACTTAATAGTTAAAATGGACGACAGTTCGTCGAAAATGCGTCGCTAATGCTTCGCGTTCTGACGTCGCCAATCCGTCGTTATTCCGTCGTTTGACGACAACGTAGCGACGGACCGTTATTAGCGACGAGCTGATTGCCGACGGATTTTTTTGGCCAAAATCCGTTGGTTATTGGTCGCTAATGCTAATTACCATCGGATTGGCGACGGATAGGGCCGTTGCTAAAATGATAAATTTTGGTAGTGTAGTGGATCAGACTGGAAATCTGGGTCACACGAGTCATCTACAACTGTCCCATAGAAGGTGTCTATGCAGGCCTCATCCTCTGTAATATTTTTAACAGGTCCAGTCAGGACAGGAGCGAGCACAAAACATCTCACGCAGTTCATATCATGTTAGGAAATATAAAGCATGCAATAGAGTAAGGTACAGGAAACGCTGAAAGAAGAATGTATATGAAAAACAGTAGAGATTTGATAACAGGAAATATATATATATGATAAGTAAGAACTGTAAGCCAACTGTGATTTAGAGTACAATATGGTTATGTAAACGGTCTAGGACAATGCAATGGTAACTCCATTGTACGTGAGTATACAATAGACATATACAATAGTTATACAATGTTGTACAATAGGAATTGAGTACATAACCAATTCTACTCCCCCTCCCCAATCAATACACAAGGATCCACTCCAGTTAAGTTATCTTATACAATAGTGTACAATGTTATACAATGGATGTACAATATTATACAATAGATGTACAATGTTATACAATAGTTGTACAATGTTATACAATAGTGTACAATGGTCTATCCCTGGGACTCATGTGATACTGAGAGTACAATATGCACAAGGAGTATACAAGGATATGGGTATTCAATAAATACAATATGTAAGTGAAACGCACATCACAATATGTATCTAATGAATACAAGGGGATAACATCTCAAAAGAAGATCCATATAGTACCAATCCGTAATAACAATCGTGTCAGCATCAAGTACAGTAATCTAGAGCAAGAATATAAATCCAGACAAGTATAAAACGTTCAGAGAATGTACTCGCCTGATAGCCTGAGTGTCTGAAGAGAATATACTGTCCGAGGAGTGTTATTTGTCTCCTATAGAACAGTACAAGTCACTATGAGTCTAAAAATGGTAATAAGATGCATTACAATGCATTCTAAATGAATCTAGGTCAATCTAGGTCAAACCTAAGTCATACTAGGTCATACTGGATCATACTAGGTCAATCTGAGCCAAACTGGGTCACACTAGGACAACCAAGGTCAAACAAGGTCACAGGAAATCAATCCAAGTCAAACTAGGTCAATTTGGGTCAAGGGTTGACTTACAGTTGACTTTTGGTCAAAAAGTCAACTCTGGTCAACTCTGGTCAACACTGAGTCAACTCTGGGTTAAACATGTCATATGTTGACCAAATGTTGACTTTCAGTCAACTGGTCAACTCTGGTTTGGTTTCGATCAAATCTAGTCGCTTAAAGGCTAAGTTTGACTCTCGGTTGACTTTTGTTGACTTTTGGTCAAAATGATCAACCGACGTCAAAACTAGTCTAGGAGCACTATATTTGATCATTACCAACCAAGGGAACCAAGTTCTAACCCTATCTTAGACTCCAAACACAAATACCATATTCCTAGGTAAAACCTATATTACCTTACCAAGGTAAATCCCGATACCTTGCCCAATACCAAGGAAACCTCGCTAATACCCAAGATACTAGTCTAGGCTCCTTAGGGTAGCTAGATACCATCCTATCTAAGGTTTACCTACCAAGAATTATGGGTATCCTAGGTATCTAGGCTATGTTAGGATACATGTGTATTGGTTTACCCTATTACCTAACCCATATCATGAATTGCCCTCACATCTCCCTAACACTCACTCACACACAACACCCTCTCAAAATATCACACTCTAATAGGCTTTCCTATTGGTTTAGATATAGGCTATCCTATAGGTTCACACGAAAACATATATAGGCTAACACCTATAGGCTCCTAACTAACTAACTCCTATAGGCTCACACACACAAACTCACATACACACACACATATAGACATAGGACAGGTTTTTGATATTGGTTTGAAGGGCTATTATAGGACAGGAATTTGGGATAAGTTTGGGGTTGCTAAGGGCTGTTTCAGGACAGCTAACAAGGGGGTTAGGAGGGTGTACATGGGCTGTCATTTGGGGACAGCCATGTAGCTATCTAGGGCTGTCATTTGGGCCAGGTTTTTGGGGCTAAGTTGGCCAAGTATAGGACTGTTTTAGAGTGGTTGTAGGGACTGTTTAGGGGGACTGATTTAGGCTAAGTTTGGGACTAACTTGGACAGCCATATAGGTGTTTGTATGGGCTGAAATATTTGGGACTGGTTTGATGCTGGTTGGGGGTTAACAAGGCTTGGTTAAGGGGCTGCTTTATGGGCATGTAAGGGCTGTACCACGGTCCAGAATGACGATACGAACTCAACGACATATCCGGAATTGAATTCCGATGAGCCGACGTCAAAAAGTCCCGTTGACCCGGACTATATGACCCACTTTGCACTGAAAAATGTGCCAGGGCCCACGTCCTCCAAATCTAACAAATTATATATGAAAACATGCCAGAACGATGCCACGAGTCTACTGGTAGTGTCAGAAATGAAATCTGGAGTTCCGTGTTCAAAAATAGAATTTTACAAGTTAGAAATTACGAATTCGGAAGGCCAATTTTGGCGTCGAATTCAACCAATCAAACAAGCTCGCAATGAAACGAAACTGGAGGAGTAGTAAGAGAGTTATACCAGCTTCACACAGGAACTGGTAGCACGCCAAATGGAGCTGCGGTGGAGGAGGTACAAGCTGACGAAGTTGGCTCCGCGAAACTGTCCAAATTTTATACAGTTTAAACGGTCAACTTGGTGGCCGGTTTTGATGTATCAAACGATAAAATTAACGGACGAAAATTGACAGGAGTGAAGGTGGATATACCAAGATTGTGATGGAGCAAATAAATCGTCAATCCAACGGTTGGATTTATCGAAAATCGCGTGCGAAGTTGCTACGACGGGGCGCCAAAACGGACTTGATTCCGCGTGCGTCACGGCGGAAATTCGTGCGAAATACATGAATCGTCTATACATCGCGCCGGGGAGGAGGGCGAACACCTCGGGGAGGTCGTCGAAGGGGCGCCCAGCCTAGGGGGGCCTGACAACGGCGGCGCGCGGCCGGCGATGGCGCTGTACGCGCGCGCCAGGGGCTGTTCCAGCCGGCCAACTGCTGCTGTTTGCAGCGCTGAGTTGGGATGCGCTGGCCCAGCCTGGCCCAGCGGAGGCTAGCGGCGCACGGCCTGGCACGGCGGGGGCGACGGCCGTGCTGCGAACGTGGAGGTGGTGGCACAGATGTGAATGGATGGTGGTGGCCGGAGATGATAGATGTGGTGGTGGTAGTGGAGTTTGAAGTTGGAGGAGGAGACTGGTGGTGGCTGACGGAGAGGGGGGTGGTCGACAGCGTCGGCCACGCCGGAGGGAGGTCGGAAATGGTTGGTGTGGGTGCTGTGTGTGTTTATTATGTGAAGAAATTTAGGAAGAGAGAGAGAGAGAGTGAGAGTAATTGTGTGTGAAAATTAATGAGAGAGAAAGCTATTCCTAGAAGTTAGGGCCGGCCATGTGGGGAAAAAATTGAGGATGTTGTTGGCTGCTATGGGAGGGAAATTAATGGTGAGGATTTATTTGGAGAATCCAAAGGCTAGGATTAATAGTAGGGAAAATTGGCCATTCCAAGGGTTTTTAATAAACATAAATTTTTATTAAATATAAAATAGGTAGAAAGGATATCTGATATTATTTTTGGGCAAGGAAAAATGAGGGCATCATGAGAGAGGAAAACATGAAGCTTGGACTAGGTTCGGTCAAGCCGGATTGGGTCAAAATCGGACATGGTGCAATAATCGAGTTAAATAGGTGTTGATGATCATGGGTAAATAAGTAGCACGTGGGAATTCCAATAAATGGGACACAAGTGTCATGCGGGTAGTAGGCTCAATGTGAGCTATGTCCATATTTGGGGCTGATATGTTTTGGTCGACAGGGTACCCACAAATTAAGTTGGAAAATAAATGTGACACCGTAGGGTGAAATAAAATCGGGTCACGTGTCAGGAAAGTTGTGTGAAGCAAACGGAGCACAAAATAATGTGTCTGAGTGGGACACGAAGGTCATGGATGAAGTGCGTCTCGAGTAGATCATGCATGATGAGTTGGTTTTAAAAAAATGACTGGTCTGGTGCTCCCAAATCAAAAGTCACTGTAACGTGCTAATAATGATCAAGGAAAAGAGTGGAAAAATTAATTAATGATCAAATGGTCTAAATCGATCCGAAGTTGTGCAAAGCAAAAAGAGTACAAGAGAACAAGTTTGGATGGGACATTATATACCATCATGAAGGTAATCCTGTCCACTACAAAACTCGTGAAGAAGGTTTCCAGAGTTGAACATCCCTGACACTCCAAATATCAAAGGCACGAAAAAGTACACTTAAAGATAATAAACAGAATAATTTATTTATTGAAATTAAATCAAGCAGAAAAATTAAAAAAATTAACCCGAAATTTAGGGTGCTCACATCCTACCCACCTTATAAAAATTTCGTCATCGAAATTAAAATGTTCATACTCCTTCTAGGTCAAACCCCCACAAGCAAGTCCCAGAACTTAAATAAAACATATGGTTAAAAAAAGACGGTATACAGGGTCATGGCATACGGTGGTAGTGAAAGTCTCATTTAGGTATACTAGTCATGCCAACCAAAACGGTCATAGGGTATCAAAACATACAAGTAATCTAGAGTGCTAAACTGGAAAAGATATAGAAATAACAAAACATCAAAACTGTAAGGCAGTCTACCATCCTATATGAAAACTGGTACTTATCAAAAAAATATAAAATAAAATAAGATAACTACCAATTATCTATAAAGGGGTACTATTCAAAGAAAAATCAAAATCAAAAGTTCAAGGGATAGTTGTCAATAACATTGAAATCCAATCACAATATATATTAAGAATATTTAGTCTCGATACGATCTAAGTTGATCAATTCTGAAAAATCAAGATTTGGGCAATATGGAGGACAAGATCATCGAAGTCTGAGAACGAGCATACAAGGATGGAGATTCAGGTCATATTTAAATTTGATTCAATTGAGTACGAACCCAAGACATTAATGTGATAAGAAAGGATAATCAAGGTTGATTGGTCGTGAATAAGGGAGCTAGGATTCAATGATATTGAAAACCTTTTAGGGAAAACAAGGAAAGATTTCATAAGAAGTCAAGTTAATAATCTCTCTCTAATACCATCAAGTTTATCATTTGCCAATCATATTTTTATCTTACAAGTCCTAATATAAAAATCAACCCTTATATGACTATCATCAAAATTTTTATAACCTTCAGTTATCTAAACCTTTACCATGATCACCATAGATAAAATTTCAAACTTCTAAAACATTTCCCACGAAGCATACCCCTCTTATTTAGGTATCAACACTTATTCATTTAATCAAAATTTTACCTCGTTCTAAATTAGATCCGAAATCTCTAAATCCAGTTTATGAAATCCTTGAACTTGTTTAAATCAAGTCTCGTATTTACTCAACTCCAATACCACTATGTCATACAAAATTTATTCTTATTTATAAATCAACCTTCATATTTCTTCAACGTCCACCTTCAAATATTATCTTTTTTTTTTGAATTCTATAATTTTCCCCAATCATCAAAAATTAATTCCTATAACTTAAAATCCTTGTGTTCTCTCTGTCTCCAGTCACCCTCTTACAATATCTAGTTCAATTTTGCAAAATCATCGAATACAATTAAATTCTCTTTTCAATTACTAAATTTCTACATAGCCTTAGAGTAGAAGTTCCCACGAATCAATAACCAAGATTTTCTAAGTTCTCAAAACTAGGTTGACCTCTAATATCCTCATTAGTTTTTGAAATACATTCATGAATTACTCATAACAAAATTTTCTGCGATTGTTTCTAAATTGATAACATTTATCTCTCGATTCCATTCTAAACCTTTACCACATCTCCATCTCGAATTTTTCATATTTGACATCCAACATTCTGATTCCTACAAAATCATCATATGATAACCAATTACGTCATTTTCGAACTAGATAATTTACGTTATTCCTCAACATTTCTTAGGTAAAATGATATGAAGATTCAAGGGTTTCAAGGTATAGCTGACAGAATTAGATACGAGACAGAGAATTGATGTAGTCAGGACAGTTATATAAGACAAAGAATGATGGAAATAAAAATATTGGTAGGAAAAGAATGATAATAGAATTTGTTCTGCTTTTCTGTTTAAAAGAGGGAACCATTTTGAAACCAGAACTATAATATCAATCCAAAATAAGGTCTTAGCAAAAAAAATCATCGATTCATTGTATTATGAAGAAACTCATAGCAAGAAGTTACACAAGGTTTATAACAATAGCTAAAGCTACTCCTAAGTTAAATAATGTGAAGCAGAACAAAACAAAACAAATGATAATTCTTTTTTTTGAAGGACTGAAACAAAAGTAGAGAAAACATGTTCGAAAATATTTAAGGTACAATCTGATAATCATATGCATCTATCCAAAATTATGGTACTCTTGGTCCTCGTCATACTAGTAAGCAAGGCTACGATAATCACAGAGTCCTCGACTTAGGCACATCTCTCTAGAACCATGGTATTTAACATTTTCGCGATGCCGCTAGCTTGGCTGCGAAAACCTTAAATTTCCACACTCGAGAAATATATCCAAGTCAGATTATATGTCCTCACCATGCTGGCTAATGTGACTGTAGAAGACTAGATTCCATAACTTAGATGACCTAGCCCATATAATTTCATCTTGACAAAAATTAAATTAAATCAACAATGGACACCCAAAAATCAAATTTATCAACGAACATCAAGATTCAAAAATGAACAAAAATCCATCAAATCATATAAATACAAACCCAAATTCAACGATAATCCATCAAAATCAAGTTCAACAACAGAAAGTAAAGATAAATCAAATCAAGGGAAGAAGAGTTTTCAAATCGAAGTTAAAATAAGATTCTCAAGGGTCGTCCCAGGAATCTCTCAAGGGATCCTAACTGTGATTGAGTACCTTCAAAATATATCCTAATCCTACTGCAGGCTGTAGTGGTACTCTAGTTCGAATACCACTACACAAACTCGACCTGCATGGGCCACCACTAAAAACGTGTCACGACCCGCACCCTAGAGTAAGGGCACGAGACGTGGGTACGTCCAGCCTACGCCGCAGTGTCGGCGGTAGAACGCTGTCCTAGGTCAAACATCTAACAATATAAAGGTACCTGTACAGTATATACACTCCGAATGGAGGTGACATGGCAAATACAGTCTCAATCACATCTAAGGTAGAGCATGATAAAAATATAGATAAAACATGAAATCCACAAAGAGATACCGCATATAGAAGTCTAAGTGTCTAAGATACACAACCCAGAAAATATCTCAAATCTCAAATACAGTAATCCATAAAGTAAATACAACTCAAGACAACTAAAATAACTATCTATACAACCTCTACTGTGTCTCTTCTAGGCTAGCAGGCAACCTCCAAGCTATCTGTAAAATTTATCAACAGGTCTAGTCAGGACGGGAGCGAGTACAGTATATCTCAACAGATCATAGCAGGTTAGAAAATATAATCATGCAGTAAAGTAAGATACATGAACTGAAGAAATACAGTATATAAACATAGAGAGAACTGTAATAGAAATATTTACTATATATAGAGAGCTAACAGTGGCTAGTGTGTCAGAGTACAATATAGACATGTAAATGACATAGGAGATTCTGATGCTACACTACGGAAAGATTCTTATGCTACACTAGCTACTTGGATAATATTCACATGTCTACTTCTACTCCCCCGTACCTCTAATCAATATACAAGGATCCAGCCAGGTTATATTATGATTCCATGCAATGGCCCATAAGGGGTGATACATGGTAGGCCCATAAATCGGTGATTTTGGGAATTTCCATAAGTGGGTGATTCAAGGAGACTCTGTGATCATGAGAGTACATGTCACAAGTGATCAATGAACCGTGAAGCATAGTGATACACCATGTAAGTAAAACGCACAAAACATGTAGTATCCGATGCTCCCTGGGAGGATAATATCTCAAGAAGGGATCCATATAGTACTAATCCTTGTGACCAACGTGACAGTATCAAGTAAAGTAATTTAAAGCAGGAAAATAATTCTAAACAGGATATGAAATGATCAGAGAATGTACTCGCCAGATAACCTGAACAGCTGATAGGTATAGGGGTCCAACTGAAGCCATAGAGTCCTATTTAAAGCAACACAGGTTACAAGGTGTTCAAGTTGTAATAAATGAATCTCTACAAGCAATCTATATTATCCTAGGTTGTTCTAAGTAAAATCAACTCTAGGTCAACTCTGGTCAACAATCTAGTCAAACTAGGTCAAGTGTTGACTTACAGTTGATTTTTGGTCAACTGGTCAACTCTGGTTAGACATGGTCAATTTTAGTCTAATTATTAAAGATATAAAGTGTACTTCGTTATTCGTACGTCGAAACTTACGACACGTAAATCGAGATAAGATGATTAACGATAAAGTTAATAATCTTATTATAGTTATCCACGTGTCCGTCTTGTCAATTTTAGCGATGTGAGATCGCTGGAATTGACCGATCTCAGTTTCGTTGTACTAATCCCGAAATTCGAATATTATAAGAATTAATTAATTATAAAAAAGGTTAAATTTAGAGAAATTATCAACAAACATTGTCGAATGATGAAATAAACATCGTCAACATGTCCAGAATGGTCAAATTAGCTAGGGTAGCCTACCCATCGGTCCAATTTGGATACAGGGGCAAAAAGGTAATTTCGGGTCAAAACGGTATTCGTGTTGGAGCCGTTTTGCACCGAAAAACGTGCAAGAAAACAAGTCTACAAAATATAACAAATTATATGTCCATGAAACCAAAATGACGATATGAATCCAACGGTATATCCAGAATTGGATTCCGTTGACCCGATCTCACTTTGGTCCCTTGACCAGAACTTGGAATTTCGGTTTGCACAGAAATGCGTGCCGGAGCCATTTTTTTAAAACTCAGCAAACTATATGTCAACGAGTCCAGAATGACGATACGAACTCAACGGTATATCTGAAATTGGATTCCGATGAGCCGATCACAAAATGATCTGTTGACCCGGATATTGGTATCCGACTTGCACCGAAATGCGTGTTGGATCCAATGTCCACCAAAATCTAGCAAATTATATGTTAACGAGTCCATAATGACGATACAAACTCAACGATATATCCGAAATTGGATTCCGATGAGCCGACGTCAAAAAGTCCCGTTGACCCGGACTGTGGGACCCACTTTACACCGAAAAACGTGTCAGGGCCCACGTCCTCCAAATCTAACAAATTATATATAAAAACATGCCAGAACGACGCCACGAGTCTACTGGTGGTGTCAGAAATGAAATCTGGAGTTTCGTGTTGAAAAATGAAACTTTACAAGTTGGAAATTACGAATTCGGACGGCCAACTTTGACGTCGAATTCAACCAATCAAACAAGCTCGCAATGAAACGAAACTGGAGGAGTAGTAAGAGGGTTATACCAGCTTCGCACAAGAACTGGTAGCATGCCAAATGGAGCTACGGTGGACGAGGTACAAGCTGACGAAGTTGGCTCCGCGAAACTTTCCAAATTTTATACAGTTTAAACGGTCAACTTGGTGGCCGATTTTGATGTATCAAACTATAAAATTAACGGACAAAAATTGACAGGAGTGCAGGTGGATATACCAAGATTGTGATGGAGCAAAGAAATTGCCGATCCAACGGTCAAATTTCTCAAAAATCGTATGCGAAGTTGCTGCGACGGGGCGCCAAAATGGACTTGATTCTGCGCGCGTCACGGCGGGAATTCGTGTGAAATGCACGAATCGTCTATACATCACGCCGGGAAGGAGGGCAAACACCTCGGGGAGGTCGCCGGAGGGGCGTCCAGCCTAGGGGGCCCGGCCACGGCGGCGCGCGGCCGGCGGTGGCGCTGTACGCGCGCGCCAGAAGATGTTCCGGCCAGCCAACTGCTGCTGTTTGCAGCGCTAAGTTGGGCTGCACTGGCCCAGCCTGGCCCAACGAAGGCAGGCGGCGCGTGGCCTGGCACGACGGAGGGCGGCGGCCGTACGGCAAACGTGGAGGTGGTGGCGAGGATGTGAATGGATGGTGGTGGCCGGAGATGATAGATGTGGTGGTGGTGGTGGAGTTTGAAATAGGAGAAGGAGACTGGTGGTGGCCGACAGCAAGGAGGGTGGTCGACAGCGTTGGCCACGCCGGAGGGAGGTCGGGAATGCTTGGTGTGGGTGCTGTGTGTGTTTATTATGTGAAGAAATTTAGGAAGAGAGAGAGAGAGTGAGAGTAATTGTGTGTAAAAATTAATGAGAGAGGAGGAGAGAGAAAGCTATTCCTAGAAGTTAGGACCGGCCACGTGGGGACAAAATTGAGGATGTTGTTGGCTGCTGTGGGAGGGAAATTAATAGTGAGGATTTATTTGGAGAATCCAAAGGCTAGGATTAATAGTAGGGAAAATTGGCCATTCCAAAGGTTTTTAATAAACAAAAATTTCCATTAAATATAAAATAGGTAGAAAGGATATCTGATATTATTTTTGGGTAAAGAAAAATGAAGGCGTCATGAGAGAAGGAAACATGAAGCTTGGACTGGGTTCGATCAAGCTGGATTGGGTCAAAATCGGACATGGTGCAATAATCGAGTTAAATAGGTATTGATGATCATGGGTAAATAAGTAGCACGTGGGGATTCCAATAAATGGGACACAAGTGTCATGCGGGTAGTAGGCTCAATGTGGGCCATGTCCATATTTGGGGCTGACAGGTTTTGGTCGACAGGGTACCCACAAATTAAGTTGGAAAATAAATATGACACCGTGGGGTAAAATAAAATCGGGTCACGTGTCAGAAAAGTTATGTGAAGCAAATGAAGCACAAAATAATGTGTCTGAGTGGGACACGAAGGTCATGGGTGAAGTGCGTCTCGAGTAGATCATGCATGATGAGTTGGTTTCAAGAAAATGACTGGTCTGGTGCTCCCAAATTAAAAGTTACGTTAACGTGCTAATAATGATCAAGGAAAAGAGTGGGAAAATTAATTAATGATCAAATGGTCTAAATCGATCCGAAGTTGTGCAAAGCAAAAAGTGTATAAGAAAACAAGTTTGGATGGGACATTATATACGATCATGAAGGTAATCTTGTCCACTACAAAACTCGTGAAGAAGATTTCCAGAGTTGAACATCCCTGACACTCCAAATATCAAAGGCACGAAAAAGTACACTTAAAGATAATAAACAGAATAATTTATTTATTAAAATTAAATCAAGCAGAAAAATAAAAAAGAATTAACCCAAAATTCAGGGTGCTCACAAAAAACGTGCATATAAGAAGGAGAGATAGCTACCTCCAGTAACGCCAGATATCCACATATTTGTCGCACCCCACTCCAAGATGCTAAACCAAGCTGTCGATACAAGTATGCTAGAGCAGCTGCTCCCCAAGCATACTCATTGACGCGGTTGACCGTCTCCAGAAGACTGAGAATTTTTGTGTCCACACGTGTGCCACTCTTGTCTGTAAATATTGTGCATCCAAGCATGAACCATAAATATTACGGGCTGCACGTCTTCTTTTTCTCTTATCCCTACTAGTGACATCTCCACTAAATCGTGAACGGAGCCACTCCAGCCGGACCGAGCTACCTCTCTGGCCCTGAAGAGCATCGACTGTCTCCCTTTCTGTCACCCCAATATTCTACTGATCATTTTCTTAGAGCCCTCCGGTCCCTTTGTCGACTCTGGTGCAACCACAGGTAATCCACTAATCAGGAGTCCGGTAAGACAAAATACGTCATCCAATGTAATTGTCATCTCACCGAATGGCATATGGAATGAGTTGGTCTCCGGTTGCCAACGCTCAACAAAAGCGCAAATTAGATTTTTGTTTGGCGTCTTATATGAAATCCATCTCAAGTCTGGAATTTTGGAACGATGGATCAACTCCTTAAATTCATTATCCCTTGACCAAACTTCCATGTCTCCATTTTGGTCGTGTGGCACCAACACCTCAATAAGGGCCTTTCAATCCCATTCCAAATTTGGAATGCCACATGAGTCTTGAAACTTGGGATAAGTCGGGGATCCTGAGGTCCACCGGGATAAGGGCTCGTCAATAAATCACTGTCAACACCTTCTTCCTCATCTTTCTCAGCACGTGCTTCTTCATCTTCCTCAGCACGTACTTCCTCTTCTTCCTCATCATGTGCTTCCTCTTGTTCCTCTTCTTCTTTAATATATTCCTCATCCTTTTCTTCTCTAGCACGTTGCTGCTCGCTAATTTGACTTGCAACAGCTGTTGGACTAGTACATACAGCGGTCTCTTCTTTCGCAGCACATTGCTCTTGCATTTGAATCGGAGCAACTGTTGCTCCTTTTTGATGACTGCTACATGCAGCTGCCAACTCTTCTAACCGACGCCTCCTATTAGAAGCTATAGGTGGTCGTTTCCTAATATATGCCATTCTTACTAAATTGAATAAAATATTAAGAATTAAACAATCTATACAGTCAAAATGAACTGTTCGACCAACACTGGTCGAACAAATATATAATGTTCGATCATTACAGGTCAAACAAGTACTTACTGTTCGATCACGCAGGATCGAACAAGTCGTGAGTGTTCGACATATGTCTGTCGAACACGACATGAGTGTTCGACATATGTCTGTCAAACGTCTGCACAAATGTCTGACTTCGTGTTGTCGAACGTACGGTTTTCTGCCCGACCAACCTGGCTCGGGCAGAACAACGAACATCGAAAAAAACGAAAACGAAGAAGTTCATCCAAGAAAATGACGAGTTTTTGAAACCTTAATTCAGTGATCCTAAACGAAAGACTCAGTTCGAAGTAATGGGGAGGTTTGCTTTGAAAAACTTACCATATTGTTGGGATTGGGGTTCATCTTCGGATCGGTCTTCGAATTGGCCAGCCATTGTAATAAAACGAACTCCTTGTCGTCGAACGGGAGGGGGGGTTCGGCCGCTTGGTCTTCGGGAGAGAAGAGAATGGGGTGTTAGTGGTGAATAAAAATGGAGTGTGTTTTGTTTTGTATAGAATGGGGTGTACTTAGGATTATTGGTTTGGAAAGAGAGGAGAGTGGGGTATGCTTAGAAAGGGCATTTCTGTCAAAGAGTGGGGTGTGCTTAGTATATTTTTAAGTTTTATTAAATATAGGTGTCCTTAGCAAGTCTTGGGGTGTGTATAGCCGGGCCCATAAATAAATTATTAAGTTGTCATATAATGACATGACAAAGATATTGTAGAATTGGTTGTCTAATTCTAAACAGTGCACTTGAGAATGACTTTATCTCCACTACATCATCAATTTTGAATAAAAATAGAGAAATTTTTATTTGCCCCATATTTGTTTATCATAATTCAAGGTGCACTCTACTGAATTACCATAATACATAAAATCTTTTACTTTTAACAGAAACCGTCAATGACTAACAGTCAACTCGTTTGACCCCATTTAAGTAAGGTACATCAAATAAGTACGGTGTGTTTGCCATTAAAATCTTTTTCTTGCAATTTCAATTACAAACAGAACAGTGTTACAATATAGGACTTAGATGTAGTCCTAGGAGAACACTTTTGTTTATCTGGGTCCCTGTGTCGATGGAGCGAGTGGTAATGCGTTAACTCCGTTGACGATCTGACGACGGTTCTCGGTTCTCTGAAGGTCTGAGTTGCTCTGGGTGCTGGAGCTTGCAGAGAGGAAGAAGACGTTGAGTATCTGTATCTGCCTCTTTTACTGTGTATGTAGGTCTCTGTCCGTAGGTGTGTGCCTCTGTGTGTGGAAGAAGAAAATGATCCCTCTATTTATAAGTAGCAGGTTGGCTGCTCATACGCACATATGTAGGATGCGCCTGTACGTGGGGATGCCACGTGGTTGAAGCTGCGGGAGGCGCATGGATGATGCACCATCATTTGTGGGTTGAATCCTTCAGGCTGTATTTGTGAGTCGATACGTAGCAGGGGAGAGGATCTTTCTGTTGCTGCGATCTAGGTTGATTAGCACCCTTTCATAGGCTGAATTGAGTCAAAGGACACGTGGCGTATGCCCGTTGCTCAAAGATCTCGCATTTGGTGGAGAGTGATCTGATAGGATGCGCCTGGGATTGGGCGCATGAGAAGACTTTGGCTCACAACTTTCAGGAGTCATGAACCAGTCTGGGCGTACAGCTTTTGAGGCACATGCGAGTCTTCAGGCTCATGGCCGCTGAGGCGTATGCGAGTGGTTGGTCGGCCACGTGGGTCGTAACCGTCGGAGGAAAGTAATGATGATGCTAATGTCAACGACACTTCGTCTTCTAAAAAAGCTGCTAACTATCCCGTCCTCGGGGGACGTGCTGCCAACTCTGTCACTTGAGCATTAATTACTTGATGGGTGACGAGCCAAAATGGGCGCATGGGTCTATATTTGTTTAGGATGCATGGATCTGTACTTTGTTGGGTGCATCCGTATGGGGCACTTTGGAACCGACGGGCACGTCTGTACGATGTGCGGTGTCTGACCGGTGCATCCGTTTGCATGACGTGCCTTTATTGGTTCGACTTTTGTGTTCTTTAAGTGCTTTAACATCACCATAAATGCAAATTCATTATACGGGATTCGGAGAGCCCGCCACTTGGCGCATGGATTTGATTTGCTCGGCCTATAAATAGTGGCAAGGAGAGAGTTTTGCCTCTCGTTCTCTCATGTCTTTCCGAATGAACTTGTTTGCTCGAGCACATTCTGTTGACGAGATGCTTCCGAGGGTGAAGATGCGATGCATTATCTTCATTTATGCACTCGTGAAGGTGACTGTTACATCCAAAAGTCGGGATCGAGGGCTTCTGAGGCAGACGAAAGGTTCCTGTTGCATCCAAAGATCGGGATGCTCGAGCCCTGTCCCCATTATGCTGGAAGAGCCGCAGATCAGAACTGTGGTGCTTCCGACTTTGGAGGCTCTTTCTTCTACCAGAGTGGGTGTTGTCCATTCTGGTTGTGTTGAAAGCTGCTCCTTTAGCCGCGGATCGATTGCGGTGCTCTCCTCTTTCTTGGGCTTTGAAGAGATCTTTCTCCTGCAATAGTGGGGTTGATCGTCCACTCCTGTTATGCTCAATAAATGCTTTATTAGTCGAAGCATTCGATCGGGTCAAAGTAAGGCGCATATGCTGAGACTTCATGATGCGCATAACTGAGACGCTGAAGAGATGCGCCTGACTGAAACGCTGAAGGCTGCGCCTGACTGAGACGCTGTAGAGACACGCCTGACTGAGACGCTGAAGTGATACGCCTGACTGATAATACGCCTGGTGGAAAGCGCATGACAGTTTGCTACGCCTGGCTGTAGTCTTAGGATCTTTTTTTTTGTAGAATTTCTCCTTTGTAAAGCCTTTTAGACATGTAATAGACTTTTATATGAAATAAAAATCTTCTTTTGCTGTCTATACTTTTGCTGTCTTGATGTGCCAAGTACTTCGTTTGAGTTCCCTGGCGCATATTCTGAGTAGTATTTGAGCGCATAGGAATTCTGGCACATAGATGCGCCCTGAAATTTCATGCTTCTACAAGATCCCCTTCAAAGTTTTTAAAACTTTTTGTCAAGTTTTGGAATACTTTGAATAAGAAGCATGATGGTGTCTTCGACGGGGCGCATGACTGTTCGGGCGCATGTTTACTCCGTGCATCAGTGATGGGGCGCATGCTCTTCTCAGTAAATGCAAATGATAACGTTTCGAAGTAATCAAAAAAGATTAATGATGATCTTTTTGGATTATTTGCAGTTATCATTTCGCAGAACCCCAAGCGGTGGCTGACATCACTCCTCATCGGTTTTTGCATATGCCCAAGCCTATAAATAGGCGCCTGATGGAGAGAGAGGGTTCTTCTCCTCTTTGCTTTCTTCTTTTCTAGAGTTCTTCTTTCGAAAAACCCTAACTTTTTCTTTCATAAAATGGCTCCCAAGACTCCTCGCGGTGGTGCTGGTCGAGGACGAGGCAAAGGGAAAGAGCATATGGAGGCTGCTGTGGATGATGTCCCCCGGACATCCGTCGACGTTCGGCCGATGGTGATTGGTGGGTTTTATCATTCTTTACCGTATCTTTCTGTACTCGAGTAGGCCGTTTTTAGAACTCACATACGTCGACACGCATGGACCTTGAGTCCTGATGATGTGCTGAAGCTTTTCCATCAACGCGCATGACTTTAGGCCCTGATGATGCGCCGAAGCTTCTACTGCTGACGCGCATGGGTTTAGGCCCTGATGATGCATCGAAGCTTCTACTGCTGACGCGTATGGGTTTAGATCCTGATGATGTGCCGAAGCTTCACTGCTGACGCGCATGGGTTTAGACCCTGATGATGCGTCGAAGCTTCACTGCTGACGCGCATAGGTTTAGACCCTGATGATGCATCGAGGCTTCACTGCTGACGCGCATGGGTTTAGACCCTGATGATGCGCCGAAGCTTTTTTCAGATGCGCCTGAGCCTTGGTTCAGGGTATGCACTTGTGATGAGAACGTGGCTCAGATTCTTTTGCTATTTCTAATATATCTGAATCTTTGCCTTCTTTTGCTGACCACCAGTGTCGACGATCGTCCCGCTCTTGAATGAAGTACTTCTGGACGCTATCCTCTGTCAGATGGGAGTAGATTATAACGAAGAGGTGATAAATCCTGCCCAAGCTGCCATTATGTTGGATCAGCCTCCCGAGAGAATGACCCAAATCCGGGTACAACAACATGGGTTCCTCCAACGGATGATGGAGATGGCATTTTAAAATCTGCCATTTCTGATAATGTGACTTTCTTGAAGCCTGAGTTCCTGTTTGGGGACCGCCTTACTTCTACTGAAGCAAAGGTGTTAAAGATCAAGGAAGATTGGTTCTTTACAGCAAGAGGGGTGCATATGACTGTTAAGCAACTTGAGCGTCAATGGCCTTTGACGGTTTTCTGTCGCCTTGCTTCCAAGAGGAGGATGCCTTGGGAGCTAACCCCATCTCAGGGGGGAGCGGTGGCAGGCACCATCAAGATCGACGCTACCTCCAATCAGAAGGATACTTTGGCCGCCGTACGGGCTGGGCCTTCTTTCACCTGGCGGACTCTACGTCCTGGGAGCATTTACAGTGACGTCCCTACCAACACATTTGCTTTTGGCGCTTCGACTTTTGCAAATCGTATGCTTTCGTTGAAGCGGTTGTACCCGAAAGGTGAATTTCGGGTAGAGGGTTGGTGTCACTATGTTTCCAAGTGGGACAAGCTGACACTCTGGGTTCTGACGCAGTTTCGAGCCGAACTGCTGCAATCCGTGCTACCCACGCAGGCGTCGACATCAACAGGCATATGTTCCTCGTGCTCCTGGAGATGTTTAACACCCAGACCGGGACTTTTTTCACTCCGGTGGGGGAGCTGGGATTCGCACTTCATAAAAGGTACGAGGTGTCAAGGCTCCCTTGGGGATCAGAACCTTACGAGGAATACTTCCCGACCAACGAGGAGTTCTAAGTCCTGGAGGACAAAGCAGAGGAGATGATGGCCGTCTTTAAGGAAGTGGCGAGTCAGCATTATTATATACAGAAGAGGGATAAGGGCGGGTCACAACCTCATGTGACTGCTTGGAGAGATTATGTCTTTGAGCAAGACAAGGAGAATCCCTCTCAGTTTACAACTCTGCCAGCGCTCTCCAGTACTACGGTTTTCTCTGAAATGAGCAGGCTAAGTGAGAAGAGTCCCCGGCAAAACGAGGACCATAAGTCGGACAAACGCTCCTATAGCTGTTTCTAACACCTTACTCATCGGATGTCGTCCAAAACCGTGTTGGCTGCTTATCTGATGATTTGGCTCCAGGATTATGTCTTTTCAGGCGGGTCAGGCTCTGTGGAGAGGGTGACTCGGAACCTAATCCTGCCAGCTGTGAAGTTGGTTTTTGGCTGTCGCCTGGCTCTACTCCCGGCAATGGTGTATAACCTGCTGCGAGGTTTACGAGAATTTGCGGGAAATATCGTTCATGAACGAGGTAGGAATGACAACTTTTCCCGTGCCGAACTGCCGTTTCATTATTTGATGGGGTGGTTGATTTTGCACCATCCCAACGTGATGAGCCCGGGCCCGGAAGAAGACCACAAGGCCGGAGACGCATTCCTCCGCCGTTTCCACCAGAGGAGCTGGTTGCATAATGGTGTTCCTGTTTGCAGGAAAGTTTTATCCCACCTTCTGGGGTGGGAGATCACCAAAGTTGGTCCCGTCTTTTTGGGCTTTGAGGCCAACGAAGACTTAACAGATTCGGGTGAAGATGCCACAATTCTGCCTCTATGGGGATTCCGCTGGTTACAAAGCATCCGGTCGTCCCATCTGGTGTATCGAAATAGGAACCAGTGTTACCTGGAACCATATTTGCCGAGCCGATTTGTACGATAATTCGACTATGCTCAGTTGATGTTGGAGAACCCCAATATTAACCTGGGGTATACTGGAAGTTTACTGGACGGTGCACGAGCTTGGCATTACTACAACGCCGGATGCACCGGAGCTCGCTTTACGCTGCCTGTTCAGAATCCAAGGCTACCGATTCTTTTTTTGGTCGCTAAATTTTACTGTGCCATGAACGCCGTTTCCCCTGGATATGATAGAGAGACCAGTTTCATTGTCGGCACCCAGTTAGAAGCGACTGGGAACCTGTTGGCGAAGGCTCGGTCGTATCGCCCGCCAGAGGCAGGTTATCGATGTACCCCTGCCGTATCCATGGGGGGTCAGGCAGAGCCTTCGGTCGATCAGTCGAAGTGACGTGCTGATACAGAGGCTGGCTCTTCTGTGCTGAAGAGACAGAAAAAGGCATTGTCACCGACAGTGTCAACAGACTCAGCTCCTGTGGAGGTAAGAATGTCCCACATAGTCTGGTTAGTTCCACCATTTTTGTGACATATACTTTCTTTTTGTAGGAGCCACTGAAAAGGAGACCCCGAACTCCAAAATCGGGTGCTAGCAGACCAAAGGAGGTGGCAGGCTCATTTGAAGAGCGTATTCTGCCGATTGTGATGTCTCCCGTGGAGGAGAATCCGGACGATGTCGTTCCTACGAAGATTTTAGTATCTCCAGATTATGTTGGAAGGGAAGCTGAGGATGTAGCAGTTCCCAGGAGGATACAAGCCACCGTGGGGGCCTCTGACATTGAGGATCCAGCAGATACGGGGCTTCTAGATGAGGAAGTGGAGTGGAGTTCGTCTTCTTCAGATGACGTTCCTCCAGAGATGAGTGAGCCTATTGCGGGGGCAATAGACGTGGTTAAAACAGAGGAAATGGCTGATTCCCCTCCTTATCATGATGAGGGGAGGTCGGCTGCAGCGTTGCCGAGCCCTACCCCAGACTCAGCAGCGGAGGCTGAAGTGGCTGCCGACCAGGAGGTAGCGACAGATTCTATCCCCATGGAGGGATTCGGTGAGGAAGATGAGACTCGTTCGCCGAACCTGACTCCAGGGGGCAGAGTCAGGAAACAAGTGCTGATATCGCTGCTTTGCCAGAGGAGGAAGGTCCCGTATGGCCTGCTGATAGTGTGTTGGAGACGGAGAAGGTAGCCCCTGACG
Organism: Iris pallida; assembly: GCA_029216955.1. Lineage (NCBI taxonomy): Eukaryota > Viridiplantae > Streptophyta > Magnoliopsida > Asparagales > Iridaceae > Iris > Iris pallida. The sequence continues at coordinate 5,714,665 of JANAVB010036619.1, forward strand.
TCGGTGGTCCCTCTGAGCTTGAGAAGGGTAAGGGTTTGCTGGAACCCCCTGTTGTTTCTTTTACTTGGGGTACGATATCGACGCCCCTCTCAGCTCCTTCTGCTCTCTTGGCCCCTCGAGACAGTGACGAAAGAGGAGCCCCTGTTGAGGGAGAGTCCGTTGATGCCGAGGTTTCAGCCTCGCAGATTGAAGTCGGTAGGTCTTCTTCAGGCCCACCGTCTATCGCAGTACCTCCTGCAACTCCTGCCATGACGCCTCAAGTGTTGGCTGATGCAGATGAGTACGTTCAGTTTGTTGTTGAATCAGTATACAAGATGCTGCAGAAGGGCGTATCAACGGTGCTGAATACAAATGGGAGTTTTGCGACGGCGAAAGCTATGTCGCTCTTTTCTATTGGTTTGATACATTTGCACCGTGGCCACGATCACATGGCTGTAATTTTGGAGGAGTCGGTGGTTGAGCTCAACCAGCGTCTTTCTGAACTGCAGAGTATCCAGCGGAATAACTTTTCCGCTATGATAGAAGCAGAACAGAAGAAGTTGATAGCTGAGGTTGAGTCGTCTTATCAGGCCACGGTGGCCATCTGGAACGACGAGTGGCCGCTGCTGAGGCTACAGTAGAGAGACTGTCTCAATCCATACAGGAGCAGGTGGAGCTACGGGCCTCATTGGAGGCAAGTATAGCAGAGGTTACTGCCAGGATTCGCCTCCTAGAAGACCAGAGGGCCCAACTTATGTTAGATCTTGAGCGGGCCCAGGCTGAGCACATCTCGTCCAAGGAGGAAGAGGCAGTTGTTACTCGCCATATTCTTTCTCTAACTCACCAACGGCAGGAGTTGGACGCCAAGCACGAGAATGATACTGCTCCTGAGGTTGTGGAGATGATGCGGCAGGAAGCTGAACGTCAGGTCCTGGCGACTGCAGAGACCCGGGCTGTAGACTTGAGGCGTCGGATCGAAGAGCTGTCCGCCAATCCCAATGATGCCTAGGGATTTGTAGTTTTCTCTCCCTCTTTTTTTGTTATATGCTGGGGATGTAATCATTTACTTTTTAGATGAAAAATAAAGAATTTTGTGGTGTGTTCATCTTTTGTTGTCATGAACTTGTGATTTGTGTAGACCTATTGTATCACCCAGTTTCTAAAATAAGGATAATTTTGAAATTTTGTATTTTAATTTATCTAATTATGATATTTAAATAAAAAAAATAATTTTTGGAAATTTTTAATCATTTTAAAACTATTTAAAATCATGACTTGTGATTTTGGTGTTTGCTAGTGAAACCGTAGAGACTGTCTACCCTAGAGCCTAGCCATGTGATTAGGGTACTTTATTATTTTAGCTTGAGGGTATTTTGGTCATTTTGAATTAATTGAATTTAATATATATTTATTTGGAATTTAATATAATTAATGTGATGGTGTGATTTTAATATCATTTAATTGATTTCCTTGTGTTGTGTTTAGCCTAACCTAGAATTGACCTAACCTAGGTTAGTCCTAGTTAGTCATGGTTAGACTAAGTTAGAATTGGGATTGGTCATGGTTAGTCATGACTAGTCATTGGTTAGAATGATCAAGTTAGACTAGCTAGTTATAGTTAGTTGAGACTAGCATTGAAACCTAGGTTCCATCCTAGCCATCGATTTGACATGATGTGAGCGTAACCATTGGATGGGATCCCAAAACCCTAGAAGTGGCCATCCCAAAACCCTAGGTGAGCCTATTTAATCCCTCCCAAATCATTGCCTCTTTGTTCATTCTCTCTCTTTTCAAGAACAAGGTGAGCTCCAACTTTATTCATTCATAACTTCTCCATTTCTCACCCTTTTTCAACCAAACTTCTTGTATTAGGATCTAATCCATGAATACTTACTGTCCATGGTGAATATTTTCAGTGGAGGAATAATTTGGAGCATTTGGCCATCAAGGAGAACACCCCCCATTTGAGACTTTTTCTTGCAAATTGCACATATAGGTAAATCCCTATTTCCTCCACCAAATTTCATTTTCTTTGCAAGGATAGGAAGCCCTAGGAGTCCCCTAGCTGCTAGCATAGGTTTGGTGTCGGGTGGTGTCCATTTCGTGTCCGTATCGGACACGTATCAATGCATAAATATAAGTGTTCGATGAAATGTTTGTGTGAAATAAATTATGTTAATTGCAAAAACTAAATAAATAGAAAATTAGGTTATAATATATATATTAATGTTCCAGAGGACTAAGTCGAAGATTTGGTGTTCTTCGTGTCCAAATCGGACACGCACACACACGTACAGACACGGTAGCCGTGCCCTACTGCCACATGTGTCGTGCTCACTGCACAGACCTTGTGAACCCACCAAATTTGGTGTGGGGCTCGGGGCAGTGACTGACAAGTCACTCCCCAAGTCTCACGGCTCTTCGTGTCATGTTGGACACGAAATTGCTCACGTACTGGTCGTACGGGCTGTACACGAGCTGCTGTGCACACACAGTTTTCACCACTGACACGCGAGCGGACACGCCTGGACACGCGTCTAGGACACGGTACAGGGTGTCCAAGGGGTAGCCCTATCCTGGGCGAACCTCTATGCACAAGCATGAGACACGTGTCGCTTTGTGTCGAGAGCACGAGGGCTCGACACCGCTCGACGATGCAGCCAGTGCACAGTGCACTCGTGAGGTATTCGAGTGTCTTGGACACGCCTGTGTCCACTGGGTTGGACACGAAGGCTTGGGTTGACACGTGTACACTTGTCACCTAGTTTACTAACCTTTTAATTAATGTATTATCATGATTTAACCCTCGAAATTGCATTCCCATTAGTTCACTGATAAGCGTTTCAGTCTGAATTTCTGAAATTGATTTCTGTCTTTTTAAAAAACTGTTTGATGTTTAAATTGTCAATGTTAGACTCATACACATGTGTGTTAGTACTGTTAGTGATTGGTCACGGATTGTGTGGGTTTTTAGGTGTCGAATTAGGTTTTGTTTGGATGAACTGCCATGATACATGTTCAGGATTTAATTCCTGAACTTCATCCCTTTTCTTAAACTGATTTTTATGATTAATTTCCATGTTTAAATCCTTACACATGTTTATTAGTTCCTGCTGGATAGGATTTGCAAGTTAGATAGGTTTTTGCACTGAGATTATGGCTTTCAAAATATGGACTGATACATTCCTGGAACTGTTGGGTTCTGAATTTTCATTCTTTCTTGAAGACTGATTTGATGAGCTAAATTCCATATCAATCACATGTATATTAGTTGTTGTTAATGATGGTTACATGTGTTGGTTGAGGTTAGCAAGGTTATGGGGTTTTCGAATGTAAATGAACTGTCAACTGATACTCTATTCCTGTGTAATGGTACCCTTTAAACTGTCAATTTAATTTCTAGTTTTAAATCTGAGAATTTGATCTGAATTTGATTTCTATTCTTTTAACTGAGTTTGATTTCCTTTCTTAAAACAAATTTTGATGTTATTAGCAAATGGTTTTCAATGGGATGTTGGGGTTCGAAATGTGTTTGGGGTTGGAATGAAGGAACTGCCACTGCCAATGTTCCTAAGAACTGAATACTCCTATTTGTTTACTAATTTCTACTTGAGAATCACACCATGTTAGCACACTGTCACCTGGCTATACTCCACTGATTTTAGTTTTTCTATGCACACTCTAAGTCCCTGAGAACACATTGACAGTACACACACAAGTACACACACACACACACATACCCTTCAAATTCTGAGAACTTGAGAACAGTTGACTGACACACCATATCACTCGACACACACAGAAATATCTGAACACACATCCCTTCCCCGTCCACTGCATATACACACACAACCTATCTAAACTTATCAACTATCACCTTACACACCTATATGTGAAACACCTTCATACATTGACACACACACACACATGAGCAAATTGTCATTCACTAAATAACCTGAGAACTTAAGATGAACTGAGTTTAGGAATTTTTGAGAATTTCCAAGTTACTATGGTTTACTATTTGATTTGGAAATTTCAATGTTTGTAGTTTGCATTAGGATTTTGGTGGGGATTAGTTTGAATTTCATTGGGGTTCTTAGGATGAATTGTTAACTACCAGAAAACTTGGATTCTTAATAACATGATCACATGAGTTTTACTTTAATATGAACCAAAGAATAGTTCATTACATACACACACATTCCTTAACTTATTATTCCTGTGCACTACACTCTACACATTCACATTGTTTCTCCACTCCACCCTCTGTTTTCCTGCCACAGACTTCACCCTCACACTAACACACATATATATGCTCATGCACATACACTTGTGACATGTAGCCTCCCTTTCCGAAATTTTTGAAATATTTTTATTTTATTTATTTTATTTTATTTAAATGGTAATTTTAGATTATTATGAATAATTGTTTAGTTTATTATTACGGTAGATGATTTTAATCATGGTTGATAATTGGAGTACAAGGTGATTGGAAATCGTGGCACGGATAGTGCAATGACGTGCTTTGACTAGTATATTAACCCTGGTAGGGAAGGCCGAACCATAGTCGTGTCCTAACTAGAAAAACCAGGCCAAGTTGCAACTTAACCCTTACCGAGGTTTTATTATTATTTAATTATATTATTGAGTTTTCGGGAGACCAGTTGTAGCAAACCAGTCTGGACTGGACCCGAACTGAGTCGAGCCCATGTAGTCAATGCGGTGCGATCAAAGACGTCCATGTAGACGTACATATTGCATTTATTATTTTGATTGTTAAATAGGCATTTCGTATATAAAGGATTTAAATACATAAATACAATTTATTATTACTGAATTAATGTCCTATTTTAGAAATAAGTCAACACCTTCCTAGTTACTCTCATGCATGTTGGGATATGTAGATTACACATTCCGTCTGTACACTTAATATAGATTTTTCCTTATTAGTTATCTTTATTATTGTTATTTATATTGTTATTCGATTTATAATGAAAAAAATATATTATTTAATATTCTAGATTAATTGTGAAATAAATATTATATTCTCTATATTGAAATTGAGGTATATAAATATATATAGGTATACGTGTATATATGTGTGTGTATATATATGTATATAAAAATATGTGTATGAGTGTATATATATAAATAAATATTATATATGGGTATATTGGTATATATAATTAATAAATAAGAATAGAATAAGAAGAAGAATAGAGGCCAGCCCAACGAGTGGGCATGCCACCATTCTTCCTTTTACTTTTTACTTCATTTCTCTACCCAGGCAGCATATGCATTTTCGGAACATTACTTTTATTGAAGATCAATATTTTCAATGTGGAATATTGCTTCTCGGAAGAGATCATAGATAGTTAACTCTATCATGTCATCACTCTATATATTTCTGTAGTCTTAGGTACACATCATTATCAAATGGCTTGTCACTAAAGTTACTAGGATATTGGAACAATCTCATGTTGGAAGAAGATCATACAGTGCAAATAAGTAGTTATCTTGCTTGCCTATCAGAAATTTATGGAAGTTTCTGCTATCTGTGTATTATAGTATTTCTTTAGTGTTATTATATTTATCTGGTGTCATTCTCGACGTACTGTTGTCTATTTGCCAAGCAAGCACTTGCAGTACCTTAATTTTCCACCAAATGATTGTGTTGGATCTTACTTCAATACTATCAGCTATTTTATATTTTGTGCAGCCCGAGCCAATATGGCCCCAACCCGAGAACCCCCAAACTGTGCGTAGCTAGCAGTCCAAACCCAGCCCCGTCCCATACACCCCAACCCGGCCACATGGCCAACTTCACGCTCGACCAACCGAAGAGGCCCGACCAACCGAAGAGGCCCGACCCGAGTTATTCGTTCACAAGCAGCGCCGTTATATATATGTTTGTATATAAGAACAGAGAAGACGAGAGTTGTATCGAAACACCAACCCTAGTCTACGACCCACGCCGCCACCCACCAGGGCGCGCCTCCGCGCACGCGCGCGCCGCCCTGGGCGCGCCGCCGACCGGCCGGAGACGTGCGGATAACAGGCGCACGATCGGAACCGACAGCAGCGTGTTGTCTCGAAGCGACTTCTCGTCGCGCACAATGGACCGTTTTGTCTCCCGTTTGTTCTGGTATGCTCATAACATATACAACTTTCATTCCCATCAACTAGTTTTGATTCATACGAACTAGATAGTCCGATATCTCGACCCAAAGTCGGCTAAAAACCTGTTCAAAAACAGGACCAATAACAGTCCAATCACCCAAGTTTGACAATCGATTCTGATCGATCTAGTATCATGTTAGAAAAACTAATTGAAGGCGTTTATTGACAACATCTAGGGCTTCGAATCCCTTTTTACGGAATTTGATTTCATCGACTACGTGCCGAGAAATCGGATTCCAAAGTTTTCCAAAAACCTGTTTTAAAAACATTGAAATTGTTCCACACAACGTGCGTCCCGCCAAACCGGGCGACGTGGTCGCGTACCGTAAGCATCGAAAGCTGCGTAACAGCTTCGTGGTCGTGTGGGCTTTGACGGAATTCAAATTGGTCGCGTGTGTGCGACGAATTTGATGCGTATCCGTCAAAATTTACCGTATCGTGCACGTTGCAAATTTCTTAAGTACTTTGTGCACGCTCGTCAGATCGAGACGAAACTTGCGCCAGCAGGACCGTATCGTTTTTCTGGTCCTGTATGCCAAGTTTGGTCTGATTCTGAGACCGTCGATAAAATTACCGTTTTGCGGGCCCCACGGTCCCACTCAACGGGCGATTTTATGCACGGCCCGCCGGAATCCAACTTTGGACATACGGTTGGATTCGTATCGAAAAACTGGATCCGTAGACATGTAGTTTGACAACTTTAGAGACCTTTAACTCTGACACGCTTTTCGATACAAAGTGGGTCCAACGGCGGACATCGTTTTTGTCCAAAATTATCGTTTTGCCCCTGTGTCCAGAATTGGACTTAAGGACATGCAATCCTAGTAAATTTGACTATTCTGAGAATAATGGTACTGTTTATTTCAGCATCCGGAGACTTCTACATGTGTTGACTGATTGTGGCTCATTGAGTGGTATAGTATTATTGGTTTCTCCAGCTAAGGACCTCAGACAAGTGCACTTTCTGATTGCTTTCCGATTCATACTAGTCTTTTCATTTCATGTCTATACATATATCTTGCTGCTTGTTGACACGCTCGTCACACGGAGTAGTCGGGAGGGGAAATATCTTAGTAGGCATGTGGACTACCCAGAAATATCCCATTATGTCTAATCTTGAAAGCTAGCCGCTGCGCACGACACGTGCAGTGTGCCTTATTTACCCCCTAGCCGTCCACATGTCGAAAAGGATATTTCATACCACCTAGATAGATGTCTTTTATTAGTTTTTCCTTGTTTACTTCTATATCGTGCTATGTCATCAGTTTTCATACTAGCTTTCATATTCCATATGCTATTTTCATGTCTTGTTAATTCTATTGTGTTTTGCATTGCCGTCGGTTTGTGTACTTGTTCCATTCCTGACTGGATAACCAATATTTTTCAGGTTTAGCCGCGATCACTCTTAGCACTGGGAGAACTTGGGTATGCTGAAGACAACCTAGAAATAGATAGCCATTGTATCATTTCATTAATTGTAAAACTTTCTATTTTCTTTTAATCATAAATGTTGTAACTGTTGTAATAATTTAGAAATGTAAATGAGCAGCAAATGTTTATTTTTGAGCATTTTTTTCTTGTGGGCCCGACAGCGTTCTACCGCCGACTCTGCGGCGTAGGCTCGCTTGGACACGTCTCGTATCCGAAAAGCGGGTGCGGGTCGTGACATGACCCTTCCCTCTCTATATATATGAATATGCATATATGTTATAATGTATAATAATATATGTATCATGAACCTATATGTATATATGCAAGTATGTAGGTAAGCATGTATGTAATGAGTACATGAATGCAATGCATGAAGATATATATGATACAATGTAGGATACAATGTATAAAGGCTTGTATGATATTTAAAATAGGTAATACAATATATGCATGGATAATGTAGTATATAAATTATAGGTTTGATAGCTTGTATAGCCTTGTGATAGTGTATGAGTGCTAGTCTAGGTTTGGTTAGGCCCAAGAGTTAACTTAACCTAGATCAGACTTGATTGGACCAAGTGTGACCTAGTTTGACCTAGACAGTTGACCAATGTTGACCAAGAGTTGACTTTGGCCTAGTTTGACCTAGATTCATGTAGAATGCATCATAGGGCTTTATAATTCCATTCTGGACATGTTGTGACTTATGTTGCTCTAACTAGGAGTCAGGTACCTCATCTCAATACATTTACTTCAGACATTCAGATACCAGGCGAGTACATTCTCTGATCATTTCATATCCTGTCTAGAATTATTTTCTTGCTTTAAATTACTTTACTTGATACTGTCACGTTGGTCACAAAGATTAGTACTATATGGATTCCTTCTTGAGATGTTATCCCCTCAGGGAGCATCGTATACTACAATGATCTGTGCGTTTCACTTACATGGTGTATCACTATGCTTCTCGGTTCATTGATCACTTGTGACATGTACTCTCATGATCACGGAGTCTTCTTTGAATCACCCATTTATGGGCATTCCCAGATCATCCATTTATGGGCTTACCATGTATCACCCCTCGTGGGCCATTATATGGAATCATAACATAACCTGGCTGGATCCTTGTGTATTGATTGGGGGAACGTGTCACGACCCGTACCCTAGAGTAAGGGCACGAGACGTGGGTACGTCCAGCCTACGCCGCAGTGTCGGCGGTAGAATGCTGTCCTAGGTCACAACATCTAACAATATATCTCTAAGCAGTTTATACTCTCCGAATGGGGGTGACATAGCAATAGTAAACTCAATCACAACTAAGGAAGAGATAGCACGATATGAAATAGAACTCAAGGAATAAAATAGATAAAAGCAGTCTAAGATAATCCCAGCAATATCCAACAGTACAAGGTCTCAGATGAAAGAATATATACAACACTGAACTCCAAATAAAGTCTAACTAAACATGCCTCCAAACTACATAAAGATAATTAGACTAACTAATCTAGTCTAGGCAGTCGGGGGAATGTCCTCAGCTGCAGCTGGGTCCTCCTGGGAGTCCAGCTCACAGGTGTCATCTAAGGCTGCCCCGTAGTAGGTGTCCAGGCAGGCCTCCTCCTCATCCTCTGTAATATTTTCAACAGGTCCAGTCAGGACAGGAGCGAGCACAGTACATCTCAACAATTCATAGCAGGTTAGAAAATATAAACATGCAGTAAAGTAAGATACAGGTACTGAAAGAAGTGCAGTATAAAAACAGAGAGAGAAAGCTGTAAGAGAATATCTACTATAAATAGAGAACTATCATATGACTAGTGAGTCAGAGTACAATATAGACATGTAAATGGCATAGGAGATTCTGATAAGACACTATGGAAGAGATTCTGATAAGATACTACTTGGGTATTATTTACATGTCCATTTCTACTCCCCCGTACCCCCAATCAATACACAAGGATCCAGCCAGGTTATGTTATATGATGCTATGTAACAGCCCTCGAAGGGTAGTAGACCCCGAAGGTGATAGACCCCGAAGGTGATAGACCCCGAAGGTGATACATAGTAGTCCCATAAATGGGATAAGGATTCTAGGAAGACTCTACGATCATAAGAGTATATGTCGTAAGTGATCAAAGAACCAATGAAGCATATGATACGCCATGTAAGTGAAACGCACAGAACATGTAGTACCCGATGCTCCCTAAGGATAACATCTCAAGAAGGGATCCATATAGTACCAATCCGTGTGACCAACGTGACAGTACAAGTAAAGTAATCTACTGCAGGAAATAATTCTAAGCAGGATATGAAATGATCAGAGAATGTACTCGCCTGTATCTGAGTGTCCAAAATGAAACGTACTGTCCAAGGAGGGGTGTCTGGCTCCTAATCAGAACAGCACAAGTCATAACAAGTCCAGAATAGTAAAATGGAGTCCTACTATGCATTCTACATGATTCTAGGTCAATCTAGGCCAAAGTCAACTCTTGGTCAACTCTGGTCAACCCTAGAAGTCCACTTGGTCAACCAAGTCTAATTTAGGTCAACTAGTCTACCCTAGACTACATTAGTCTATATTAGTCTAAACAAGTCAATTCCTGTATTTAAACCTATCACTCTATATATATATATATATATATATATATATATATATATATATATATATATATATATATATATATATATATATATATATATATATATATATATATATATATATATATTGAAGTCTAAGCATACCACAATATATTCATCACACTACACAAAATATGCACATTCACTACTCTACACATTATACACATCCTATATGACCCTAGGCTAAGTATTAAACTAAGCATAGAAATATATATATATATATATATATATATATATATATATATATATATATATATATATATATATATATATATATATATATATATATATATATATATATATATATACACTCATACATATAGGAACATATATGTCACAAAGCATATATTAACTTACATATATATAAATACATATATTAGACTGCACATGAGGCAGGAATATAGGGAAGATAGGAATAAATGTGCGTGTATGATAGGGCAATACAAGAGAGGGCTGTGTGTGTAATGTAAAACAGTGTCAAAATAGTGTCATGTGTGTGGGTGTGGTGTTAACCTCTGGAACAAAATGTGGCAGGAAAAGCATAGTGTGTGGAACGGTGAGGGAATAGGAAAATATGTGTGTGTGTTAACAGTGACTATGTATGTGCAGGAAAGCACAACAGTGAGAGGAAAAGAGGGCAGTGTGTGTATGATGCAGTGAGAGATGCAATCTGTGTGAAAAACAGTGTCAAACAAATAGGAAACTGGAACTCAGGTACTGCATATCCCATTCCCAGGTTTTGCAAATTTAACCAAAACCAATTCTCAGTTTGAAGAATACTGCACAGTTCAGTTTAATTGACAAAACATTGGTCTCCCATTTTGAATTCAACTCACACCCAATTCAACCAAAAATCAACCCATAGTTAGATTGTAAGTAGGAGAATAGTATTAGGGTCCTATACCATGAAATTAACAGTAATAATTAAACTAAAATGGATGACAAAATCCCAATTTGAAAACTGGAAATACACAAATGCATTTTCAGTCCCAACCCTTTGACAGTTTTCATATACCCCAAATATGAATCAAAACACCACCAATCACCTCCAAATTTAGCATACAAGTAGATAACTTATAGGAGAATCATATTAGGGATCTAAACATGTAATTTACAGTGATTGGCAGGTTAATTTATCAACCAAACTCAACTTAAAAATTGGGAAGAACAGGAACTGATACCTAGTTCTCAGATTTTGCAAATTTGGCAAATAACTATTAAAAGTTCATTTAAATACAAAATAAAGAGTTGGTAATACATATATACAACACATAGGTGTCCTACTACCTGTTTGTGTCCACCAAGATGGACACAAACGTGTCCAGGCAAACAGGATACAAATCTGTGTGAAAACAAGCTTAGTAAATGTACTGTATCGTGCACGTGTGCATGCGTGTCGTGCACACAACACAGCACGTGGTAGGCCACGTGCTCGTGCACTTGTGTACCCCTATACTAGGGCTAGGTCTAGGTCAACCTGTCCTGAGTCCCAGTGTCCGCGTGTCCAATTCACGCACGCGTATCAGTGGCAATATACAACACTGTGCAGTGCACTGGGAAATCGGTACGGTTGAGATTTCTCTCAAACCGTTCGATAAGACAAGCTAAAAATTGGTCTGTGACATGTCAGTCACGAGTCCCAAGTGCCACCAAAGTTTCAGCCTAAAACGTATCGTGTCGTATCCGCTACAGACCCCGATAGGCAGGAGAGCACTGTAGCACGCGTACGAGCGTGTGTACGCGCGTGTCCACACCACAAAATTGACACAGAACGACACGAAAACTACGACACAAGGACAGGAACCTATAAACAAGATCAAAATCATATTTCCTATTCAAAAACATTGGATAAACTCGATCGAAATGTCCTTTGAGGCATTTCGTCGAACACTCTGTCCAGGCACTGATACGTGTCCAGAACGGACACGAAACCTCCGATACTCGACACGAATCCTATCCAGAACTTAGGGGGACCCTTAGGGCTTCTTATACATGAAGACTAATTGAAAATCCATAGAGATTTGAGTGAGTTACCTCTTGATGAACTTCCAATGGAAACCCCCTATTCAAAGCTCTCCACTTGATGACCCAATCAATCCAAAACAACTTCAAACTGAGATGAGACCTTAACAACAACAATAACAGTCATATCAGGACCTATTGGAACAATTTAGAAAGAAAAAGAAAGAGGAAAGGAGTTCTAGAAATTAAAATACAATAAAACTAACCTCCTTGAAATTAGGGCTTTTCCTAAGAAAGAGGCAACCCTAGATTTTAGGAGGGGTTTTATAGTCGGGGGATCCCAAGACACCTAGATGGTCGGCCACTACATCCTTAGGGTTAGGGTTTGGTCAAAACTTTGGGCCTTGGGCCAAGTTACATAGGCTATGGTAGGTTTAATTAATAAAGACTCTAAGTCATAAGTCATGGCTTATGGCTTTCTAATTTCTATAGCTAAATAGGTTCTAATGACTTAATCATAGATTAGGCTAGGTTAGACTAGAGTCACAAATCCTAACCAAGGCCAACTAACTAGGGTTAGCTCCTAGTTTGGTCTACATGAGTCAATACTAGTCAAAAATCAAACTAGTCTAAACAATTCCAAAATAATTCCTAAAAATTTCCATAAATTCTAATTATTTCTAATGAATTTAAATTACCCCAAAAATGACAAATTTACCCTCAAACTAGGAATGTGGTAGTGACAGAACAGGAGAGTAGAAGTAGACATGTAAATAATATCCTAGTAGTGTAGTTCCCAGATCACTCCATAGTATAGTTCCCAGAATCTCCTATGCCATTCACATATTTATATTGTACTCTGACTCACTAGCCACTGATAGCTCTCTATTTACAGTATATATTTCTATTACAGCTTTCTCAGTTTACATCCTGTACTTCTTTCAGTTCTTGTATCTTACTTTACTGCATGATTATATTTTCTAACCTGCTATGATCTGTTTAGATGTATTGTACTCGCTCCTATCCTGACTGGACCTGTTGAAAATATTATAGAGGACGAGGAGGAGGCCGGTGTGGATACCTTTTACGGTGTTACCTTAGATTTGATGTTGGACCTAGACCAGCAGCAGGCCCCACTAGCAGTGGATGACACACCACTAGACTAGGATGTTTTTATTTATATTACTCTCTGGATGATTGTATATATTTGATACTTGGGATATGTATCTATCTTAGACACTTAGACTCTCTGTTTGTACTTGTGGATTTCCTTTTATTTCAGCAGTATTATCTATCTATCTTTCTATCTTATCTTCTGCCTTAGTTGTGATTGAGTTTACTTTCTGCTATGTCACCCCCATTCGGGGAGTATAAACTGCTTAGCTTTATATTGTTAGATGTTGTGACCTAGGACAGCGTTCTACCGTCGACACTGCGGCGTAGGCTGGACATACCCACTTCTCATGCCCTTACTCTAGGGTGCGGGTCGTGACACGTTTTTAGTGGTGGCCCATGCAGGTCGAGTTTATGTAGTGGTATTCGAACTAGAGTATCACTACTGCCTGCAGTAGGATTAAGATTATTTTTGAAGTACTCAATCACATTAGGAAAAACTCTTAACAGGATCCCTGCCATCTAAATTCTTGATACTTCCTTGAATAACTGTCCTCCCTTGAATTATTATTTCTATCTCAGTATTGATTCCTTGTTTGATCTGTCTTCAGGATGGTTATGGAGACACGATCTCATCGTCTCGATCAGGAAGATACCACCGAGGGGTCTACCACTCCTCGTCCTGATCAACAGGGCCCCGAGACTGCAGTTGCTGTTATGCTAGCTCAGGCTGGGATATCTGCAGCTTATGGGAGTGCACCTCTTCCTACTCCGAGACTTTCTCCTGTCGTCCCGAACGTTCTTCAGCAGTAGTCGCCATCAGGATCAGAGGACGTGGCACGGTTGTTCTCTTTCTTCCAGCAGATAGTGGAAACTCAGCGGCAACAGTTGTTCAAGAGAAGATAGGACGCTCATGGTACCAGCCGCAGCGGAGGCCCGGCCAAGAGGCCCCATGTGCAGATTCAGCAAACACAGACACCAGTGGGAGTTCAGCAGGCGCATCATCAGTATCGGGGTCAGGACCCGAAGGCAATCAGTTGTCCCTACTGCAAGAAGTCGGGACATATCTGGGAGCAGTACAAGAAGAGGTTGAAGGTTTGTTATTTCTGTGGGTCAGGTGCCCACCAGAAGATGGATTGTCCCATTGCACCTCCTTTTGAGGGAGCTAGTGGCAGTACGGGCCTGGTCAAGATACCCTTCTTGCAGATTTAACATCAGTATCAACAGAGGCATGATCAGCAGCAGTTCCAGGTTCAGGGCCATCAATAGGGACAGCAGCAACCCAGACAGTATCAGGCACCCAGGCAGCAGACAATCAGTTGTCCCTATTGCAAGAAGCTGGGGCATGGATGGGGTGAGTACAGAAAGAGGCTGGGCAGGTGCCTACTATGTGGAGCAGCGGACCACCAGCTGAGGGAGTGTTCCCAGAACATAGGCAGAGTGGTTCAGGGAGCAACACCAGGAACATGAGCGAGGACTCCGGTAGGCCAGCAGAAGGGATTACCCTTACCGACTAAGCAGCAGAGGTACATGCAGCATCAGCAGCAGGCCAGGGGAGGCCAGCAGGAGCGAGCTTTCGCCAGGACAGTCGAGGATGCTCAGGCCATTGGAAATCTAGTTGCAGGTTCCGTTCTTTTGGTTCCATTTCCGAAATTGCCTCTTATAACTGCCTTGAAATTTCGATTCCCTCTGTTCCTTGTTGATTGATCAAATTTTGTCCTGTTGTTCTTGTGTTATGTTTGATTTTCTTCTGAGATGAATCATATGGGCTAGGTCACCCAGTTATGGAATCTAGAATCTTCGATAGTCGTGTTTAGCTGGCATAGTGAGGACATATAGTCAGATTTAGGATGTATTTCTCGGGTGTGAGAATTTAAGGTTTTCGCTGCCAAGCATACGGCAATGCGAATATTTTAAATACCATGATTCTAGAGATATGTGCCTTAGTCGAGGACTCTGTGATTATCGTAGCCTTGCTCACTAGCACGACGAAGATTTTGAGTATCATGATTTTGGACAGACGCATATGATTATCTGACGGTATGTTTGAGACTTTGATTGTGGGGTGTTTGACCTAGAAGGACTACTACCATCTTAAATTTTGAGGATGAAATTTTTCTAAGGTGGGTAGACTTGTAACACCCAGTTTCTAAAATGAGGGTAATTTTGAAATTTTGTATTTTAATTTATTTAATTATGATATTTAAATAAAAATATGATTTTTGGAAATTTTTAATCATTTTAAAACTATTTAAAATTATGACTTATGATTTTGGTGTTTGTTAGTGAAACCGTAGAGACTGTCTACCTAGAGCCTAGCCATGTGATTTGGGTAATTCATTATTTTAGCTTGAGGGTATTTTGGTCATTTTGAATTAATTGAATTTAATATATATTTATTTGGAATTTAATATAATTAATGTGATAGTGTGATTTTAAGATCATTTAATTGATTTCCTTGTGTTGTGTTTAGCCTAACCTAGAATTGACCTAACCTAGGTTAGTCCTAGTTAGTCATGGTTAGACTAAGTTAGAATTGGGATTGGTCATGGTTAGTCATGACTAGTCATTGGTTAGAATGATCAAGTTAGACTAGCTAGTTATAGTTAGTTGAGAATAGCATTGAAACCTAGGTTCCATCCTAGCCATCGATTTGACATGATGTGAGGGTGACCATTGGATGGAATTCCAAAATCCTAGAAGTGGCCAGCCCAAAACCCTAGGTGAGCCTATTTAATCCCTCCCAAATCATTGCCTCTTTGTTCATTCTCTCTCTTTTCAAGAACAAGGTGAGCTCCAACTTCATTCATTCATAACTTCTCTATTTCTCATCCTTTTTCAACCAAACTTCTTGCATTAGGATCTAATCTATGAATACTTACTGTCCATGGTGAATATTTTCAGTGGAGGAACAATTTGGAGCATTTGGCCATCAAGGAGAACACCCCCCATTTGAGACTTTTTTTTGCAAATTGCACATATAGGTAAATCCCTATTCCCTCCACCAAATTTTGTTTTCTTTGTATGGATAGGAAGCCCTAGGAGTCCCCTAGCTGCTAGCATAGGTTTGGTGTCAGGTGATGTCCATTTCGTGTCCGTATCGGACACGTATCAATGCATATATGTAAGTGTTCGATGAAATGTTTGTGTGAAATAAATTGTGTTAATTGCAAAAAATAAATAAATAGAAAATTAGGTTATAATATATATATATTAATGTTCCAGAGGACTGAGTCGAAGATTTGGTGTTCTTCGTGTCCAAATCGGACACGCACACACACGTGCAGACACGGTAGCAGTGCCCTGCTGCCACATGTGTCGTGCTCACTGCACAGACCTTGTGAACCCACCAAATTTGGTGTGGGGCTCGGGGCAGTGACTGACAAGTCACTCCCTAAGTCTTATGGCTCTTCATGTCGCGTCGGACACAAAATTGGTCACGCACTGGTCGCACGGGCTGCACGCGAGCTGCTGTGCACACACAGTTTTCACCACTGACACGCGAGCGGACACGCATCTAGGACATGGTGCAGGGTGTCCAAGGGGTAGCCCTATCCTGGGCGAACCTCTGTGCACAAACACGAAACACGTGTCGCTTTGTGTCGAGAGCACGAGGGCTCGATACCGCTCGACGACGCAGCCAGTGCACAGTGCACTCGTGTGGTATTCGAGTGTCTTGGACACGCTTGTGTCCACTGGGTTGGACACGAAGGCTTGGGTTGACACGTGTACACTTGTCACCTAGTTTACTAACCTTTAGTTAATGTATTATCATGCTTTAACCCTCGAAATTGCATTCCCATTGGTTCACTGATAAGCGTTTCAGTCTGAATTTTTGAAATTGATTTCTGTCTTTTTAAAAAACTGTTTGATGTTTAAATTGTCAATGTTAGACTCATACACATGTGTGTTAGTACTGTTAGTGATTGGTCACTGATTGTGTGGGTTTTTAGGTGTCGAATTGGGTTTTGTTTGGATGAACTGCCATGATACATGTTCAGGATTTAATTTCTGAACTTTATCCCTTTTCTTAAACTGATTTTTATGATTAATTTCCATGTTTAAATCCTTACACATTTTTATTAGTTCCTGCTGGATAGGATTTGCAAGTTAGATAGGTTTTTGCACTGAGATTATGGCTTTCGAAATGTGGACTGATACATTCCTGGAACTGTTGGGTTCTGAATTTTCATTCTTTCTTGAAGACTGATTTGATGAGCTAAATTCCATATCAATCACATATATGTTAGTTGTTGTTAATAATGGTTACATGTGTTGGTTGAGGTTAGCAAGGTTATGGGGTTTTCGAATGTAAATAAACTGTCAACTGATACTCTATTCCTGTGTAATGGTACCCTTTAAACTGTCAATTTAATTTCTAGTTTTAAATCTGAGAATTTGATCTGAATTTGATTCCTATTCTTTTAACTGAGTATGATTTCCTTTCTTAAAACAAATTTTGATGTTATTGGCAAATGGTTTTCAATGGGATGTTGGGGTTCGAAATGTGTTTGGGGATGGAATGAAGGAACTGCCACTGCCAATGTTCCTAAGAACTGAATACTCCTATTTGTTTACTAATTTCTACTTAAGAATCACACCATGTTAGCACACTGTCACCTGGGCTACACTCCACTGATTTCAGTTTTTCTATGCACACTCTAAGTCCCTGAGAACACATTGACAGTACACACACAAGTACACACCCACACATACGCTTCAAATTCTGAGAACTTGAGAACAGTTGACTGACACACCATATCACTCGACATACACAGAAATATCTGAACACACATCCCTTCCCTGTCCACTGCATATACACACACAACCTATCTAAACTTATCAACTGTCACCTTACACACCTATATGTGAAACACCTTCATACATTGACACACACACACACATGAGCAAACTGCCATTCACTAAATAACCTGAGAACTTAAGATGAACTGAGTTTAGGAATTTCTGAGAATTTCCAAGTTACTATGGTTCACTATTTGATTGGGAAATTTCAATGTTTGTAGTTTGCATTAGGATTTTGGTGGTGATTAGTTCGAATTTCATTGGGGTTCATTGGTGATTACTATGGCAGCACCTCTCCAAGTCAATACATCAATCACTTTGAGGTGGCGAATGATCAATTATAGCCAAATGATGCTCTCCTTACCAGAGTGTTTGTCGGTTGTTTGGCTGGCGCAGCATACGACTGGTATCGTAGCTTGCCTGATGGCTGCATCACTTTTTTTGCTGGTTTTAAGCAAATGTTCTTGGAACAGTTTTATGAGGGAGTCAACGACATAATAATGTCTGCCTTCATTAAGATTAAACAGAGGCACAATGAATCCACGAAGAGTTTTATTGAAAGATTCTGCCGAGAGGCACTCAAAATGCCTTTAGGAACTCCATCTGCTGTAATAATAGACACTTGCAAATCAAACTTGTTGTCTATTATCAGTATGTGGACAAGATCTACACAATTTTAGGATTGGCCTTCTTTCATTGTGAATGCCAAGGCGGCAGAGGTTAGTGCCAAAAAGTTCAAACAGTTAGGAGTTCAGATGACTCATCCTAACCAAGACGAACATTCTACACCTGGGGGTAATAATCGCCAGAATAACCGCAAGGGTAAAGAAATACTGGCCATCAATCTCAAGGGCAAGGAGTCTTTGGCTGTCAACGTCACTCAGACAGCACCCACTCCATCAGCACCACCGCAGAAGATAATTCATCCAAAGGAAGAGTATTCTTTCGATGAAGATGATACTTTGAGCATCTTCGATTGCTTGATCAAAAGCAATAAGCTTCAACTTCTAGAGGCAAAACCGCTAGAAGAAGTGGGTAAAATCGATCACCCTAAATACTGTGTTTATCATAGATTTATAGGGCATCCAACCAGAGCATGTTATGTGCTTAAGGGTAAAATCCAAGAGTTGGTCAACTCTGGAGCAATTACTCTTTAGCAGGACGAGAAGACGGTGACTGCTAATGTCATTTCTGTGTAATTTGGTGACTTTCCACCACAACTTGTACAAGATGGTGTTGTCCCCATTCCAAGGACTACTCTTGAGATCATGAATCTCCCACCTCCTCAAAATGAAGGTCTTGTTCCGCTGTCAACTGACAGGGAAGAGATTATGTGGATTCATCCAAATCTGGTGGCAGATTTTGAAATACCTTCCTCTTCTAAGCAAAAGAAGGACACCAAATCCAAATCTAAAAGCTGCAACATGGTATCCTTTGTACCAGTAACAGAAGAAAAAATTCTAATGGGCACTAGATCTAGAAAACCCTATCTTCGAAAATATCCTGAAAATCAAGAGAATCTCGTTCCATCTTCTGATGCTCCTCCTTAATCATCTTCTTCTGCTGAGAATATACCATCTACGTCCTTACCCGTGGTTTAACCATCTCCTCCTAAACCAACATCAATAGACAAGGAAAAGCAACCAGTTCGCTTTGACAAAGCACTAAAGAAATCCTCATCTTTTGGACTTGAAAAGCCTTACAATTTTGACATATTGGCTCAATTGGCCAATACTCCAGCAAGATTATCAATCTTTGAACCCTTACGTCTCTCAAAAGAAACTCGAAAGACGTTAAGTGAAGCCTTGATGCAGTCTGACGCTTGTCTTACTCTTCTCAAGAACCTAAAAAGGAGCCAGTCAGCTGTACACATTGTCATAGTGTATTTGAATTAATGCCCAATATTACTTTTACACAAGATGACATGTTGTCAGAAGACCATTGTCATGATCGTCCTCTCTACTTCACGTGGTATGTAGATACCATGAAAGTCGATCACATTTTGATTGACCTAGGGTTCGCACTTAGCATCATGCCGAAGTCTCTACTGGATGCTTTAAAGATCCCAGTGCACAACCTCTCTACAACTATCACTACCATCTTGGGGTTCAATCAAGGAAGAATTGAACCTTTGGGGAAGATACGCCTAAAACTTCAAATTGGCAATCTTCGTACGAAAGTAACTTTCTATGTTATTGATAATCATGGCTCATACAATGCTTTGTTAGGAAGGCCATTCCTCTATGAACACAATATTATACCTTCTACTCTCCACCAAAATTTCAAATATGTGGATGGTAATGGAGAAGTCCAAAAAGAGGTTGCAGATCTGAACCCTTTCAAAGGAGTTGAAGCATACTGCAACGATTCTCGCATGTACAAGGAGGAATTCATGAAAGTGGTACTAGCAATGGACACAGATGAAGAACAGAAAAATGTGTCGAATGATACATTGGTGATCCAGGTTAAAGGACGTACCTCTTGTCCTCAGTCTTCCAAACCACTGACTATCTATCTTCCTTCCCATGAGAAGCAGCCCAAGGGTGATAGTCGGGAACAAAGGGAGCTCACCTCTTCTGAGCTGCTTGTAATCGATCTTCGTCGCAAGAAGCCCCCTCCTCCTTCTCGTTCTTCTTCTCCCGCTCTTGTCATCAATCTGACTAAGCCTGCTAAGGCTAAAGTTCTTGTTGTAAATGATGGTGTAAAAATTAATAAAGCATCTCCTTTGCAGTATACTGATGTCTCTTACTATACTCAGTATTATTTGGATATGCTAGATAGTTTTAAACCACTTACAATAGAAGTCATATCATCTCTACGAAATATGGTATCACTGGATTCAATACAAGAGTCGTACTTCTTAGTACCGTCTCGAAAGAAAGATGAAAAGCCTATATTCTTCAACAAAAGAGGAACCAAAAATTATGCTCTATAATGATAATAGAGATGATACAAGAAGGCTACAATTGCGTCGTTATAGTCCACAATCCAATGCAATCATCCGTAAAATGGGCTATGATTTCAAAACTGGCATCAACAACGGTAAAGGAAGGCGAACTCCTCTTCGTATTGCTGTTCCAAAAGGAAAATCACAATAATACCACAGTAAAACGAAAAAGGGACTAGGTTATGCTTCACCACTTCCAACTCCGGAACCTTCTGAATCTGATGAAGAAGAACGATCTAACTCGTCTGATTCTATTTCATGGGATTCTGACACCAGCATTGGTCATGTTCATTGGGTGATAGTATCTTCTAACATGGTGTCTGCCAAATTTTTGAAAGATGACGAAGATGACATTGAAGAAGCTCCTGAAATGGACCCTTGGGCACAAAGGATGGACAATCAGTGGGAACTTTATTTTGAACAACGAGAACCAACTACTGAGGATCAACTAGTCAAAATCGATATTGGAGAGAAGGACGTATCAAGACCAATCTTCATTAGCAAAAATCTCTCAGAGGATGACAAACAAGAATTAATTCACCTTATTCGTGAATATATTGATGTCTTCGCCTAGAGTTATGAAGATATGCCGGGATTAGATCCTCAAATTGCAACTCACAAGCTTAATATCTTGCCGAATGCCAAGCCGGTCAAACAACAACAACGACGATTCAAGCCTGAAATAATGGATGTAATTGATGATGAAGTCAAAAAGCTTATAGCTTGTAGTTTTATCTGAGAATTACAAAATCCTGACTGGGTAGCCAACGTTGTTCCAGTCTTGAAGAAAACCGAAAAGGTTCGAGTTTGCATAGATTTTTGGGATCTCAATAATGCTTGCCCTAAAGACGAATTCCCTCTCCCAATTACTGATGTCATGATCGACAATAGATGTGGATTCGAACAAATTTTTTTCATGGATGGGTTTTCTGGATATAATCAAATCCGGATGAATCCTGAAGATGAAAAACATACTTCGTTTCGTACTACTCGTGGAGTGTACTGTTATACAGTCATGTCGTTTGGTCTAAAGAATGCAGGTGCAACTTACCAGCGGGCTTTGAGTACTATCTTTCACGATCATCTGCGAAAGACTGTCGAATGCTATGTTGACGATATTGCTGTCAAAAGTTGTCTCAAAGAAGATCACATTCAAGATTTAAGAACTATCTTCAATCCAATGCGCCAGCATCAACTCAAAATGAACCCCACCAAGTCTTTCTTGGGTGTCTCTAGTGGTAAATTTCTCGGCTTCGTCATTACCTCTAACGGTATACACGTTGATCCCGAGAAGATCAAAGCCATTCAAGAGATGCGTCCTCCACGTAACCTAAAAGAGCTACGAGGATTCCAAGATCGACTTGCGTACATCAGGCGGTTCATTTCGAATTTATCTGGACGTTGCAGACAATTTACTCAATTAATGAAGAAGGGTGTATCTTTCGTTTGGACGGAAGAATATCAACGAGCATTTGATGGCATAAAGTGGTATTTAATGAGTCCACCGGTTCCTGTACCACCGATCTCAGGAATACCTTTCTTAATGTATGTTCGGGCAATGGACCATTTATTGGGAGCTTTGCTAGCTCAAAAGAACAAGGAAGGTCATGAACAAGCTGAAGTACAGGTAGGCAACTCTAGAGGGGGGGTGAATAGAGTTTATAACAAAAATGATCAATTAAAAACTTAAACTCTCTTCACCAACTCAATAATCAGAGTAAAAGAAAATGCAGAAATAAAGAGTAGAGAGCAAGCACAACACAGCAAGATTTTTAACCTGGTTTTCCTCGTGGAGGACTAGTCCAGGCCTGAGAACTCTAGCTCAGGATTGAAATCCACTATTTATGAAATAGGGTTACAACCACGTGCCTTTTCACAGAAGAGCACGCCAAACTTCTTTTAATGAACGCTTTGGCAAAACTTGGACTTTTCCAAGTGACTTACAACTTCTTGCACTTTAAACTTCTAGCTGGATCGTACCGAGCAACTTGGACGGTTGGAAAGTTTGAATGCTAAGTGGATGGGAAGGTAAGGCTCTTTAATATATAGGCTATGTAAGAGAAGGAGAAGAGAAGATTGGATGGTTTCAAATGAGAAAAACCAAGGCCTATTTATAGGGTTCGGGGTAGGCAGAATTCGGCCAGAATTCTGTATGTAGAATTCAAATTTTCAGCCGTTGGACAACTAGCAGTGATCAAGGCCTAAAAATCAGCATCTTGTAATTTAGGGGGCAGAGTTTGGCCCGAACTCTGTGTGGAGGCAGAGTTCGGCCCGAACTCTGTCTCCTATGGACAAAATGTTCTTTGTGGGCTTTTGGATGAATGGGTTGATTGGGATTTGGGCTAAGTAAACCTATAAAGCTACGTCTAGCCCAAAGTTGCTCAGTATGACCCAACGTACATCTTCCTATACTCAAAAAAAATAAAAAATACAGACTCTAGTATAATAAAATAGTAAATCTTCAAGCAGCTGTGATCTTGAACCAATGAGCTGAGTAGATTGATTACGAGCTCGATGTGTCAAATTGGACTATGACAAATATTATTTTGTTAATTTTCAAGATTAGGTTGACTGTGATCCTGTTTGGATCAACAATCTCTTCTATTTTGATAATTGACAAAACATGATATTTGTATGTCCAATATTCATACCTGGACACATTATGGCTCCCGCGAACTTGAACAAACGTACTCCCCCGTAAACTGATATTTTCTATGACAAGTACTCATCCAAATATACATATCCAAGTATACACAATTCATAGTGCTAATACAAATAGCAATGGTTCATAATTCATAGTACTAAGACAAATATCAATGGTTCTCCCCCTTTTGACAAGCAGCAAAAATGGAGAGATAAATAGATCAAATAAAACTACCATCCACAAAATGAAAGAGAACATGCAAGTAGTACTAACTAAGAGCAAACTGAGTCATAGAGTTCAAAAAACATAAAAACATAAGCAAAAAGAAACATAGTGCCAAAATAAAAATAGTCTAAATCATCAGTGGCAGCACAAAAGCCATATCTATCAAGGAGCATGTGAAGGCCCTGTACCATCAAAACTGGTACGACGGGGATCCACAAATGCAGAAGTCAGATCAAGATAGCGACGAACCCAAGAATCGTCAATACGATAACCGTCACGAGACGGATCACGCATCATCGGAATCGGCATCGTCGGATGGGAGGCCATGGAGTACTGAATGTCGTGGATAGAGTTGCTGAGCGCACTCATCTGCAGAGTGGTGCAGTAGTCCATCTACATCCAGCGATCATCCATCTTAGCCCAGCGTGCGTCCTCCAAACGGAAGCGATCGCGAAGCATGGTCTGAATAGAGTCCAATGTAGCAGCGGACTCGAGAGCAGGTGAATCAGGAGCAGCAAAGGGTGCAGGAGAGTCAGGCTCCTCAGCATCATCAGACTCAGAAGAGGCTATAGCAGCAATAGTTCTCCTTGCCTTAGTCAGAAAGGTAGGAGGGGACAAGGATTGACACTAATCCAATGGGACATGAAAGACACAAAAAAATGAAAGGAAGATACATGGTATAAACCAAAGATTTTGGTTTAGGCCTAGCACGAATCATCCAATCCATCATCGTGCGAGGAAAGTTAAAGGGGACGCAAAAGTAGAGAAAGAAAAGAGCAGTAATCTCAAAGTAAGTAACTTCATCTGTCGATCCAGCTTTTGGCAAGATCGAAGAAAATATAATACGATGAAGTTCATAAAAATGATTATTGAGATGTTTAGCCATAAGTTTTCGAGGAGAGGGTGTAGCCCCCCTTCCCAAATTTTTAATATTTTAATATTTTTTATTATCACTATTATCGAGGATATTATTAGAAAATATTATTTTATTATAACTGGCTATATTACTATAGTGGTAATTGAGAATAAATTATTTATTATTAATAGCTATTAGTATTTTATTTCTCTATCAAGATATATATATATAAAATATATATAATATGTGTGTGTTGTATAAATGAATATATAATAAATATGGATGAATACTTGTATATATAAATATGTATTGAAGGGGTGTATATATGTATAAATATATAAATGTATGTGTATATATATATTTATATATTAATTCTTGTGTTACAGTATAAATTAATTAGTCTAAGTTCAATGTTCATATACAAACAAATGTATTACTGTTTATGAATTCCTTGTATGGAAAGAGCTGATCAAGGGAAGCTGTTGAGGCTGATAATGTAACCTTGACTCAATAAAGCAGTAGACATCAAATTGTTATCCAACTTGAGCTACTTTTTAAGGATAAATGAACAAAGAGGAATAAGAAAACAAATAATAATAATAATTCTAAATCCCAGCTTAAACTCTTAACCGGCCCGCAGCCTAGGCCCCAAGCCATGCCGGCCCACATACAAACCCAGCTGAACCAATCCATCGCTGTGTTCCCATACCCGAGCCTAACTGATGTGAATATAGATATATATATCAACGAGAAAACTGAGCGCTAGGAGGAAACTTGCGCCAACACCCAAAACCCTAACCCCGAGTATACCCAACACCCCATCGCGATTCCAGCCGCCTGGGCGCACCCCCGCGCGCGCGCAGAGGGCCACCGCCGGCCGGCCAGGTCGCCGTCGACGCGCCGGAAGCAGCGCACGCACGCGCAGACCAGTGACAGCAGCGGGCTTCAGGCTGCGAGAGCGACTTCGTCGCGGGTTCTCGTCGCGCACACTCGATCGTTTTGTGATCCATCAACTCTGGTACGATCCCGACATGACCCTCTCCAAACCTGTTCTTTTACTTCGTAGATAGATGCCCTCGATCGCTCGTAAGATCGACCCAAAGTCGATCGAAAAACCTGCTTAAAGTAGGACACGAAACAGCCCCAACGCCCTGTTTGGAAGCCGATTTCTGGACAGCAGTTTGTCGAACATAAAAATCTAAATGAAGGCAATTATAGACAACCCATACGAGTTCAAAACCTCTCTTTTACTTTTATTTTTCATCCATTAAATCCTTGTTAAAACTATTTCAAAGTTTTCCAAAAATCTGTTTTCAAAACATTAAAATTGTTCCACACGACGTGCGTCACGCCAATCGGGACGACGTGGTCGCGAACCGAAAGCATCGAAAGCTGCGTAACGGCTTCGTGGTCGTGTGGGCTTTGACGGAATTCAAATTGGTCGCGTATGCGCGACGAATTTGATGCATATCCGTCGAAATTCACCGTATCGTGCACGTTGCAAATTCTCCAATTACTTTGTGCACGCTCATCAGATCGAGACGAAACTTGCGCCAACAGAACCGTATCATTTTTCTGGTCCTATATGCCAAGTTTGGTCCGATTCTGAGACCGTTGATAAAATTACCGTATTGCGGGCCCCACGGTCCCACTCAACGGGCGATTTTGTGCACGGCTCGCCGGAATCCAACTTTGGACATACGGTTGGGTTCGTATCGGAAAACTGGATCCGTAAATATGTAGTTTGATGACTTTAGAGACCGTTGACTCTGGCACGCTTTTCGGTGCAAAGCGGGTCCAATGGCGGATATCGTTTTGGCCCAAAATTACCGTTTTGCTCCTGTGTCCAGAATTGGACTTAAGGACAGGCAATCCTAGCTAATTTGACTATTCTGAGATCATTGGTACTGTCTATTTCAGCATCCGGGGACTGTTGTACGGGTTTTGACTATTGTGGCACATTGAGTAGTTCAGACTGTCGGTTTCACCAGCAGAGGACCACAGGCGAGTACAGTTTATTGTTTGCATTTCGATATTGATCTTTACTATATTTCATTGATTAGTCATTGGTTATGTGATTATTTTCTATTATAAATTGTTGAGTCGGGAATGAGAAGTACCAAAGATGTGTGATCTGACCTTAGACCGTGTAGACCGTGTAGACCGTGTTGCATTTATTTCTTGTAGACCGTGTAGACCGTGTTGCATTTATTTCTTGTAGACCGTGTAGACAGTGTTTATTTACTTCTTGTAGACAGTGTAGACAGTGCTTTATTTACTGCATTTAAACTGTGTAGTTAGTGATTATTATTCTGTAGACAGTGTTTCTTTATTGCTATATTTTTCTGTAGACCGTGTAACTGTAGACCGTGTAACTGTAGACCGTGTAATTGTAGACCGTGTAACTTTAGACCGTGTAACTTTAGACCGTGTAGACCGTGTCGCATAATTGTCCCGAGACCGATCACATATCAAAGGTACTTCTAACAGTCGGGGAGAGTATTTTGTGTCTATTTACTTACTATTGGTTTTTATATTTCATGTTTATTTTCAAACCCATGATTGATGTCTAACCTTTGTTTATAGTCATCTTCTTTATTTGAAATTGCATTCAGTGAATTGTGCTCGTTCCATTCCTGACTGGAAACCAACATTTTCAGGTTAGCCGTGAATTCATTTAGCTTGGGGAGTGACGGGAATACTTGCAGACAAAGCCTAGAGACTAGCTAGATAGTTGAGTTGTAGTCATTCAAATATTTGTACAAGTTTATATTTTTCTGCAAATGTAAAACTTGTGATCTTTGTAAATTAAATTAATTATGTGATTGAGCATTATTTGTGATTTTGATCTTCATGGCCGTGACAGCGTTCTACCGCCGACACTGCGGCGTAGGCTGGCTTGGACACGTCTCGTATCCGTTTTAAAAAAAAAAAAGAAAAAAAAAACGGGAGCGGTTCGTGACAAGTTTTTGTGGTGGCCCATGCAGGTCAGTCTTCACAAATCTTGTGAACTCGTGATAGTACTTAAGTTAGCCGTACTATTGCGAGCCTGCGACTAGAAATGCTCATTCACAAGTTAGAAATTAATTTAATTTACGAGAATGACTAGGACTAGGAGTCCCTTATACAAATTTACCGATGGGTAGTCTAGGCCATGGAATTTAGATGAGGAGTAATTAATTATGATAGTTTATCAGATCCCCATAGGTACACTATTACCTCTTGGTATGGCGATATGATCTAAAGTGGATAGATGATTCTCTTGGTGAGGCAGAGCTTCCTAGGAGTAATGATCTAACCTTGATAAATTATCCAATTCCTTCTCCTTACCTCTTTAGATATCATCCTCACATCTTATTCCAAATTGCCTATTTAGTTCCTCTTTGCCCTAAGAATTATTATTTTACTATTATGTTATCCGTATACAGACTTTGAGTTAGTTTCGAGTCAAAGTTTTCCCCGATGGTTTGAATGCATATGAAATAGATACTAGGATGTTTGTATTTCTTTTGTCCCCAAATATTTCCTTCCTGTTCAATCCCTTTATTTTAAGGGTTGTGATTGATAGGACAAATGCTTACGCTCTAGTTCATGGTCAACTTGTTTGATTCTCTAGAAGCTCATGAATATTTTCAGATATAGTTAGAGAAATGTTAGTTAACTTATACTGGCAGGACAGCAGCGCACTGTCGCCATTTATCTAAATTTTGGAGACTAGGGATTTACTGCAGCCAGCAGCGCACTGGCGAGACACGACCCCTGGAGTTGAAAGGAGAATTAGGAAAATATCGGTTATAGAAATTGCTAGAGATATGACTAGTGGTCCACTCTTGATCGTAATTATCCTTGAGCCAATATTGGATAGAGTTAAGTAAAGTTCGATTTGTATCATATTTGAGTTACGAAACCAAGGATTACCACAGCCCGATTTTACGGGCGAGGCATAGTCCTCGGTGAAATGACTTCAGACGTGATTACAAATTAAGGATACTATTGAGGATAGGACAGTGCCCTGTGTGTTTTATAAGATCCGAAGCCAATATTAGTGGAAGTTCTGCAAGTTAAGTAGCATGCCTCCCAACCTAGCATTCCGCGGTCCTTGTGCCCTATTGACGAGAGAATTAACTGACACTAATAGGTTACCTGGAATATGGAATTTAGAAGTCCATAACCCATTGGTTGACCAAGGTCTTACGAATAAGAAGATAGTAGGATGACGGTATAAGCAAGAACACCAGGTAGGGTTTGATTCTCACAGAACTCGAACTATTAGTGTCTCTTTTCAAAAATCTTGCGTACTTGTATTTTGACTATCTTGACCAACGCCGCAATTACAGCCTAGTTTTGCAAGCTCACTCTGTTCTCGAGCTTGATTCAAGACATCTGTTTAGTGGGGACGCCTGCTAACTTATTGTCTAATCAGAATCAGTGTATTATGGTCTGATCAGCCATGATGCATTTGGTTCGCTCTTTGTTTAATTACACTACGTGGATTGAGATATAGATGTCTCTAAGGTCTCACCCACGACTGCATTGACAAGTCCTCTTGAATTATATGTTCGCCCTTGAATCACGAAATTGTATTCAGTAACATCTCCCTTGAATTCTTTATTGTTTTTATCTTTCCCCAATTTGGAAAGCCGAAAGCTCGTGATGGTAGAGAGATACAGGGTATTCCCATGGCTATGATAATGGTAGGCACAAGTGTAGCTACCAACGGCCAGTCCTGTGATTGAGTTACTCGTTCTCCTCTCGACCCCAAACTGTTATCGGGACTTTCAAGCCATCTCAATTTGAGAATGATTAGGACTTCACCCTTAGTCAAATGCCAACCTAGGAGACTACCTATTCTCAAGAAACCAAATGTCGTGAGCCTCTAATTATTAGCTTGAAGCTTGCCTTGACTAGCAACCCTTTAAGCCTTGAACCAACCCTTCATCGACCGAAGCCCACAGTTAGACGTGAGATGAGTGGACAATAGGGTAATCATTTACCGTGACGCTCATCCCGAGATTGGTTTCCAACATATATTACTCTATTTATGTAAATTTTATTATTAAGGCCTAACTAGTGTTGGAACACCACAGTCAATAGCTTAGCCAATTCCATAGCTTAAATACCCTGTCATATTATGATCTACCAGTTGTCAACAGCAATACATGATCACTACAACCCTTGTGACCATAGTCTGGCAGGTTTGACCAGATAGAATTTCTTGACTCAATTGTTAGAAATCTTTTCTTGTGTTGTGCCTTGGAGTTGGTTACCCCATCGGAAACTTGTATACTGTGGATGAGTAGATCGTTCTATTTTATCGACCAGGTGTCATTGTACACCCTCGATTTCCATCTATTAAGGAACGATCCTTGACTCGACTTAATCTACAGTACTCCGTACGTCGTGCCTTATTCTTTGTTAACAAGAGTTGAGGTACGATATCCGAGCTTTGTAATCCTTTTAACCTCATTATTCCTAAGACCATGACTTAGCTTCTAAGGTGGGTAGACTGTAAGCTTCCTAAAGTTTGGAATAAACAAGGATTACCTAGTGATTAAAATAATTTCCATTAGGATGATAATTAGTGCCCTATAGACTCCCACTTTCCATTTAGATCATTTTGTGTCCCCGGCCGTGTCATTAATATTTGGAGCACAAGACCAGCTATTACCTTCCAACAAATTTCATATACCAAGTTCTAGACGAGTCCACCTTCATCTAGGTATATCATGTCCCACTCAAGCCCGTCCCCTTGTACTATATTTTTATGGTACGACTTTCAGGTAAAAAGGACTAGCTATAACCCTTACCATAATAGCGGTAGGTTTCCCGACTTCCATTAGAGACTCAACCTTGACTCAATTCATTCGACCCAATATATGGTTGTGGCCTACTAGAAGTCCACTACGCACATGCCACCAGTGTGCCACTCAATTGAGTCTTTTCGTGCTACTTAAAACACAAAAGTCACTGAAGGCACATTTTGAGCTTTAGGGACCTAGCTAACCGATCTGACTAGCAACTAGCCCAATCCCGTGGGTAAAAACCTATTCTAAGATACCCAAATCTAGTAGGCATAGTTTTATCTTGGGATCTTGTCCAGTCCACATAGATTGAAGTTCAAGATTCATCCAACCGACGATTGATGTCCAATCAGGAACCCATTAAGACCCAATAAAATCCATCCATGCGAACCTACCATTTTTGGAATATAAAACCGAACTATTTGAGATAAGTCCCTATACCCTTTATGTTGTCTCCCCTTCTTAGTATGTGAAGTCGTTCGTAACCCTTATTTCCTCTGCTTGGAAGTCGTGATACGATCTGGTATTGCATTTATATCTCTTACTTGTGTGTTTTAATAACCACGAAAAAGATCACAATCTTGACTTCTCCAATTCCGTTCTATTTTTGAACCTTGTTCGGATTAATTTAGAGAACAGATTTTCCATAGTCCACAGATTGCAAACCTCTCTAGGAAACGAAGAGTTCTTCGATTTAGCAAGTGACTGGAACAGAGTAGCCCAATCTAGTGAATAAGTAAAGGGCTTATAAACTTTCTTTCTGTCTACATCATCGGATACCCTCTACCGCTTTGGGAGCTCTATATTCACTCTCGATTATTTTCTTATCTTCATGCCTTCCCTATTGTAGAGTGACGAATGGTCATGCTTATTAGGACCTACCGATATTCGTAGCTACTTGTGTAATTTTGCTTGTTAAGATTTTGGATTGCTTGATATATAGGAGAGGGAATAGGTGCTATAAGCAGCAGATATCTATTGGTAGAAATTTAGAAAGTAGTTGGAAGATTGTAAAGTTTTAGTGACGTAGCTTACGGGAGTAGTGTGTTCAAAGGTGGGTAGAAGTCCTCGGAGTGTCATAGTTACAGAATGGCTAAGAGGGGATATAAACTATTTTTGAGGAATAAAAATTTGAGGAGATTACGGTAATAGTAGATTTCCTCTTTGAATTTTTTTGGAATAGTTATGAATTTAAATTTCGAGGACGAAATTATTTTTAAGGTGGGTAGACTTGTAGCCCCCCTTCCCAAATTTTTAATATTTTAATATTTTTTATTATCACTATTATCGAGGATATTATTAGAAAATATTATTTTATTATAACTGGCTATATTACTATAGTGGTAATTGAGAATAAATTATTTATTATTAATAGCTATTAGTATTTTATTTCTCTATCAAGATATATATATATATAAAATATATATAATATGTGTGTGTTGTATAAATGAATATATAATAAATATGGATAATACTTGTATATATAAATATGTATTGAAGGGGTGCATATATGTATAAATATATAAATGTATGTGTATATATATATTTATATATTAATTCTTGTGTTACAGTATAAATTAATTAGTCTAAGTTCAATGTTCATATACAAACAAATGTATTACTGTTTATGAATCCTTGTATGGAAAGAGCTGATCAAGGGAAGCTGTTGAGGCTGATAATGTAACCTTGACTCAATAAAGCAGTAGACATCAAATTGTTATCCAACTTGAGCTACTTTTTAAGGATAAATGAACAAAGAGGAATAAGAAAACAAATAATAATAATAATTCTAAATCCCAGCTTAAACTCTTAACCGGCCCGCAGCCTAGGCCCCAAGCCATGCCGGCCCACATACAAACCCAGCTGAACCAATCCATCGCTGTGTTCCCATACCCGAGCCTAACTGATGTGAATATAGATATATATCAACGAGAAAACTGAGCGCTAGGAGGAAACTTGCGCCAACACCCAAAACCCTAACCCCGAGTATACCCAACACCCCATCGCGATTCCAGCCGCCTGGGCGCACCCCCGCGCGCGCGCAGAGGGCCACCGCCGGCCGGCCAGGTCGCCGTCGACGCGCCGGAAGCAGCGCACGCACGCGCAGACCAGTGACAGCAGCGGGCTTCAGGCTGCGAGAGCGACTTCGTCGCGGGTTCTCGTCGCGCACACTCGATCGTTTTGTGATCCATCAACTCTGGTACGATCCCGACATGACCCTCTCCAAACCTGTTCTTTTACTTCGTAGATAGATGCCCTCGATCGCTCGTAAGATCGACCCAAAGTCGATCGAAAAACCTGCTTAAAGTAGGACACGAAACAGCCCCAACGCCCTGTTTGGAAGCCGATTTCTGGACAGCAGTTTGTCGAACATAAAAATCTAAATGAAGGCAATTATAGACAACCCATACGAGTTCAAAACCTCTCTTTTACTTTTATTTTTCATCCATTAAATCCTTGTTAAAACTATTTCAAAGTTTTCCAAAAATCTGTTTTCAAAACATTAAAATTATTCCACACGACGTGCGTCACGCCAATCGGGACGACGTGGTCGCGAACCGAAAGCATCGAAAGCTGCGTAACGGCTTCGTGGTCGTGTGGGCTTTGATGGAATTCAAATTGGTCGCGTATGCGCGACGAATTTGATGCATATCCGTCAAAATTCACCGTATCGTGCACGTTGCAAATTCTCCAATTACTTTGTGCACGCTCATCAGATCGAGACGAAACTTGCGCCAACAGAACCGTATCATTTTTCTGGTCCTATATGCCAAGTTTGGTCCGATTCTGAGACCGTTGATAAAATTACCGTATTGCGGGCCCCACGGTCCCACTCAACGGGCGATTTTGTGCACGGCTCGCCGGAATCCAACTTTGGACATACGGTTGGGTTCGTATCGGAAAACTGGATCCGTAAATATGTAGTTTGATGACTTTAGAGACCGTTGACTCTGGCACGCTTTTCGGTGCAAAGCGGGTCCAACGGCGGATATCGTTTTGGCCCAAAATTACCGTTTTGCTCCTGTGTCCAGAATTGGACTTAAGGACAGGCAATCCTAGCTAATTTGACTATTCTGAGATCATTGGTACTGTCTATTTTAGCATCCGGGGACTGTTGTACGGGTTTTGACTATTGTGGCACATTGAGTAGTTCAGACTGTCGGTTTCACCAGCAGAGGACCACAGGCGAGTACAGTTTATTGTTTGCATTTCGATATTGATCTTTACTATATTTCATTGATTAGTCATTGGTTATGTGATTATTTTCTATTATAAATTGTTGAGTCGGGAATGAGAAGTACCAAAAGATGTGTGATCTGACCTTAGACCGTGTAGACCGTGTAGACCGTGTTACATTTATTTCTTGTAGACCGTGTAGACCGTGTTGCATTTATTTCTTGTAGACCGTGTAGACAGTGTTTATTTACTTCTTGTAGACAGTGTAGACAGTGCTTTATTTACTGCATTTAAACTGTGTAGTTAGTGATTATTATTCTGTAGACAGTGTTTCTTTATTGCTATATTTTTCTGTAGACCGTGTAACTGTAGACCGTGTAACTGTAGACCGTGTAATTGTAGACCGTGTAACTTTAGACCGTGTAACTTTAGACCGTGTAGACCGTGTCGCATAATTGTCCCGAGACCGATCACATATCAAAGGTACTTCTAACAGTCGGGGAGAGTATTTTGTGTCTATTTACTTACTATTGGTTTTTATATTTCATGTTTATTTTCAAACCCATGATTGATGTCTAACCTTTGTTTATAGTCATCTTCTTTATTTGAAATTGCATTCAGTGAATTGTGCTCGTTCCATTCCTGACTGGAAACCAACATTTTCAGGTTAGCCGTGGATTCATTTAGCTTGGGGAGTGACGGGAATACTTGCAGACAAAGCCTAGAGACTAGCTTGGACACGTGGAAATAAAAAAAAGGGACAATGGAAATAAAACAAAAAAAAGAAAAACGTCTCGTATCCGTTTTAAAAAAAAAAGAAAAAAAAAGGGAGCGGGTCGTGACAGAGGGATTTGGAGAACATAGATCACCCTTGAAACTTTCTAACGTGGTCTCACCGGAGAAAACAAAGTCCCGGGCATCATCAAGCCGTTCCCAAGTGTTTGGGTCGGGCAAACCAAGAAGGTCGGCTAACTCAAAATTATCAAAAGATATGTCTATACCGGCGACACGTGAATAGATGCGGTCGCGGTCATAAGTCATGTTGCAAAAAAACATTTGAATGACATTCACATAGATCGGTTCACGAGTTGCAACAAGTTCATCAAGACATAAGTCACGAAAGTTAGGAAGAAAATTAGAAAACACCGTAAACTTAATAGGGTATCCGGCAAAGACACTACGATGACGAAAGTCGGCGAACCATGTGTTAGACGCATCTAAGGACACAAAAATACGGTCATCGTATGTGTCGGCATTGATGTGTGGAGGAGGATTAAAAAGAGGATGGATCATGTTATGAGGAGGATGAGGAATATGTTGTGGTGGAGGATTAGGTTGTGGGTTTGGGTTAGGCTTAGTAGAGGATTCACCAATACTTCTCCTTTGTCTCTTTTCCCTACCAAGCAACCTAGGTGCCATGAAAAAAAAATTGAGATTGAAGAGAAAGAAAGAGATATACCTTAACAAACAAGACCTAAGATTGAGGAGAAGAACTCCAAGAGTGACTTCCTTGAGTTTGGAGAGAGATTTCCCAAGGAATGGAGACTTTTAGGGTTAAGGTTTTGAAAGAAATATGTGTGGAGATGTAAGAAGAAGACAATGGAGGGAAGAGAGAGAGAGACACTCTCGAATATATGTCCCTTTGGTCGGCTGGTCGGGTGAAACATGGGCCATTGGATGAAGATTAGATCAACGGCTGAGAGTGTCCCGAGGTTCTGGAACAAGGAGGTCGAACTCGGCCTGAACTTTGTATGGGGGCAGAATTCGGCCCGAGTTCTGGTCCCTTGGGCCAGAACTTCAAGC
The DNA here is from genome assembly GCA_029216955.1 of Iris pallida. Classification (NCBI taxonomy): domain Eukaryota; kingdom Viridiplantae; phylum Streptophyta; class Magnoliopsida; order Asparagales; family Iridaceae; genus Iris; species Iris pallida. The sequence goes on from JANAVB010036619.1 coordinate 5,750,220, forward strand.
TGGAAATTAAAAACAAGATATAAAAAATATCATGAAGAAATAGTCAAAAAGATTTTAAGAGATTTAGAAATTTCAAATGGGGTAGGCTATAAATAAAAATTAACCGTATAATAACTAAAAAGTTATGACATAAATCAATATGGTGAAGCTGCTATGGGGTAGCTGCAGGGGCCGGATCCCAGCTAGCGGTAGTCCGAAGACTAGTGCACCGTGTCGCTTAGGCTTTTACGCCTTGTTGTCAGAAGGACCCTTTCGGCTTGTGCCCATAGCAAAGTCAGCATAGAGAATCGTGACATAGTCGATAATTATGCAGGCCAATTTAATGTATAACCATTTCATCTAAAATTCCTAATTTACGACAAAGAAAATTGAACCGCTCCTCGGATAATGGTTTTGTAAAAAAATCGGCCAACTGATGATCAGTGTCAATAAATTCTAAATTAATAGTGCCATTCTGTTGGTGATCACACAAAAAGTGGTGACGAATTTCAATGTGTTTCGTGCGTGAGTGACATATGGGGTTCTTACTGAGATTTATAGCACTAGTATTGTCACAAAATATAGGAATGTGCATAAAAGGTAAGTTATAGTCTTCAAGGGTTTGCTTCATAACAGAATTTGTGCACAACAACAACCAGCTGTGATATATTCAGCTTCTGTTGTGGATAGTGCGACAAAATTTGCTTCTTGCTAAACCAAGAGACTAGAGCCTTTCCTAATAAATGACACGTGCCGCTTGTACTTTTACGATCGACCTTGCATCCAGCAAAATCAGCATCAGAGTAACTAATGAGGTCAAATGATATTGATTTGGGATACCATAGGCCCACTGTAACCGTACCCTTAAGGTATCGAAAGATACGCTTAACGGCGGACATGTGTGATTCCTTAGGATTTGCTTGATATCTAGCACATAGAAAAATGCTAAACATAATATCAGGACGACTAGCAGTTAAATAAAGTAGACTGTCTATCATACCTCGATACTTACGTTGATCAACAGGTTTGTCGCTTTTATCTGGTTCTAGTTTGGTTGTAGTAGCCATTGGAGTGCCGATTGGTTTGACGTTGTCAAGGTCAAATTTCTTCAGCATGTCCTTTGTATACTTTGACTGACAGATGAAAGTTCTATTTGATGTTTGTTTGACTTGCAGTCCAAGAAAGTAATTGAGCTCCCCCATCATGCTCATCTCAAACTCGGTTTGCATACACTTAGCAAAATTTTGACAGAGAGTTTCATCAGTAGAACCAAATATAATATCATCAACGTAAATTTGCACTAAGAGAATAGTGTCTTTGAAAGATTTTATAAAGAGTATAGTGTCAACTTTCCCATTTGAAAAACCTTTTCCAAGCAAGAAATTGCTTAGCCGTTCATACCAAGCTCTAGGGGCTTGTTTGAGGCCATATAGCGCTTTCTTGAGTTTTAAACCATGGTCAGGAAATTTGTGATTTTCAAAACCAGGGGGTTGTTTTACAAAAACTTCCTCCTTAATAAATCTATTCAAAAAAGCACTTTTCACATCCATTTGAAACAGTTTAAAGTTTTGAAAGTTAGCAAATGCACAAAGCATCTAAATAGATTCAAGTCTTGCAACATGAGCATACGTCTCATCGTAGTCGATACCTTCCTCTTGGTTGTATCCTTGAGCTACTAGACGAGCTTTGTTGCGTGTAACTGAACCATCTTCATTTACTTTGTTACGAAAAACCCATTTCGTACCAATAATCGAATGATTAGCTGGCCTAAGAACGAGTTCCCAAACTTGGCTCCTCTTAAATTGGTTGAGTTCTTCTTGCATGGCAGAAATCCAAAACTCATTATTAAAAGCTTCTAAAACATTTTTAGGCTCAATTTGTGAAATGAAGGCAGTGCTAGCAATGGAGTCTCTTAATGATGATCGAGTACTTACTCCGCGTGAAACCTCACCTATTACTAAGTTTTCTGGATGTGACGGCTTGAAAGATAATTTCTTTGGCAAGTCCTCCAGAGAATTGGTTTCAGTTGTGGTATTCATCAGAGTAGAAGTTGATGGCTCAACATCATCGTCAAGAGTAGCTGCTGCACTGTTATCCTCATCAAAAATCACATTGGTAGACTCCTCCACAATTAATGAGCATTTGTTGAACACTCTATATCCCTTGCTCTTGGCAGCATAGCCAAGGAAAATACCATCGTCAGCTTTGGCATCAAATTTGCCTAAGTTGTCCTTGGTGTTAAGGATAAAACATCGACAACCGAAAATTCTAAAATATGAAACATTTGGAGTTCTTCCAAACCAAAGCTCATAGTGTGTTTTCTTCGTAATAGGACGAATGAGCACCATATTTAAAATATGGCACACTGTAATGACAGCTTCAGCCCAAAAATATTTTGGAAGTAAAAATTTATTTAACATGACTCTAGCCATATCGCCAAGAGTCCTATTCTTCTGCTCCGCAACACCATTATGTTAAGGAGTTCTTGGACAAGAAAACTCATGATTAAAATCATTTGAATAACAAAACTTTTTAAAATCAGTATTTTCGAATTCGCCTCCATGATCACTTCGGATTCGAGTAATCATGTAGCCTTTTTCGTTTTGAACCATTTTAGCAAAAATTTTAAAAACAGAAATGGCATCACTTTTGTTTGTAAGAAAGAAAACCCAAATAAATCTAGAAAAGTCATCTACTATAACAAAAGCGTAGAGTTTTCCACCAAGACTGGCTACTCTACTAGGACCAAATAAATCCATATGAAATAATTGCAAGGGTCTAGTAGTACTTACAGAGTTTATGGAATGAAATGAGGACTTGGTTGCCTTATTCAACTCACATTCGGCACATACGGTATCCTTTTTGAATGTGATGTTGGGTAAGCCTCTAACTAGCTTCTTAGTCGATAGCCTGGATATAGTATCCATATTGGCATGACCAAGACGCTGGTGCCACAGTAATCTCTCATCCTTGTAAGCATAAAGGCATCTTACTTCACTGTTAGTATCTCTAGATAGATAAAAAATGTAAATGTTATCCTCTCTTATCCCTTCAAAAGTGATGTCTCCCATTGACCTATAATAAATATAGCATTTATTTTGTCCAAAGTTAATATCATATCCATGATCAACAAGGTGACTTATGCTGAGCAGGTTATGCTTTAACTCGGTCACTAGGCAGACATCCTTTATTATAGGAGAAGGAGGATGACCAATAGTACCATTACCTATGATATACCCTTTTAGGTTGTTGCCAAAGGATACATACCCTTCTCTCTTCATCGATAGTGATGCGAAAAGATTTGCGTCTCCCGTCATATGTCGCGAGCATCCACTATCGAGAATCCACTTACTTTTAGTTGAGGAAGGAAGGTCCACCTACATCAAGAGTAGATGTGACCTTTGGTACCCATGTTCTTAAGGGTCCTGAAAAGTTAGTTTTTGGCATCCATGCATATATATTCATATCTACTAATCTTCTAACTCTACATTATTGTGAGATGTGTCCATGTAATCCACAATAGGTGCAAATAGCATTCCTATTTATGTTTGGAGCATGTTGATGATGTCTATATGTAGCATGGTAAGAGTGGTGTGGAGCAGCATGATAATGACTATATGTGGCAGCATGATGATGATTATATCTATATGCAGTATGGTGGCAATTTTGTTTATGTGCAACATAGTGATGATTATATCTATGTGTAGCATGGTGATTATATGTCGCATTAGAATGATAGTTATGAGAATAATTTCTACGTGCATGTGGTTTGTGTGCTGTATGGAAGTGGGTGTACATGTAAGCATGTTTGCGTGCTGCAGGTGGATGACGTGCTTGACTATTTTGAGTAGTGTTGTGCTTTGTGTGTGTCTCATGTGATTGGGTTTGAGGTTGAGCAACCTGTTTTCCTAATCTAGTCTCTAATTTCTTAGAGGCAGCTTGCAGTTCATTAACCTTAGCATTCAAACCATAAATTTTAGTAATAGAGATCTTGTGTCTATTCTTTTCTTCAGCAAGCTCGGTGTTGAGTGCTGTGATCTCACGTGTTTGCTTTTCAATACGTGCTTCGGCATCATGTAGGCTTAGCTTAAGCTTCGACACCTCATTAGTGACTTCCGTGGGTGAAGTGTCTCTAATATTATCAAGCAAAGAAGAGAGTTTTTGAATCTCGACTTCATAACTTTTGATCTTCTCCTTGGCATGTTTATATTTACTAATGACTTTCTTGTGGTCATTGAATAAATCATTGAATGCATCGCCAAGTTCATCAAAAGTGAAATCATTGAGAGTTTTGCTAGTTACCTTATCGGATGTTGCCATTAGGCATACATTTACGGTGTCTTAAGGAGAGTCATTTTCTTCCTCGGAGTCACTAGCTTCGCTTTCATGCCAAATGCTTGTGTTGGCATATTTTCTTGAGGAAGTCTTCTTGTATGGTTTATCATATCGGTTGCTCTTCTTTGTGAATGGGCAGTCTTTTCAGATGTGTCCAGTCTTCTTACAGTTATAGCATGTTGGCTCTTCTTCGTCATCTTCTTGTTGTTCCTTCTTTCTTCGATTGAAGCGGAGGAACTTCTTAAAGTTGCGGACGAGGAGAGCTTGATCACCACCTTCCAAATTTTCGTCATCAGTCTCTTCAGGATCAGCTCTCCGACGATGAGCTTTAAGGACAATCTCTTTTGGCTTTGGAGCAGGCTCTTCGAAGTCTTTGAGGTCAAGCTTGTGAGTCATCAGCTTTTCCATCAAAGTATCCATAGACATTGTAGTGAGATCATTTCCTTCTACGATAGCTGTTACCTTAGGATTCCAAATCTTCGGTAACCCCCTAAGCAACTTGCGGATCTTCTTGATCGTGATTTGTATATTGTTTGCCGAGAGATGACAATGGGTTGATGATGTCGAGGAATCTTGCAAACATTTGTGTGATCGCCTCATTTGGCTTCATCTTGAATGCCTCATATTCTTGAGTGAGACGAATTATTTTCGACTCCTTGACTTGGGTGGTTCCTTCATGCGTCACTTCTAGAAGTCTCCATACTTCGTGAGAGGTGGTGCATGTTGAGACCCTGTTAAACTCATTCCTGTCTATTGCACAAAATAAAGCATTAATAGCTCTCGCGTCTAGACTCGCCTGTTTCTTCTCCTCGTCAGAAAATTTGTCGTGGGGTTTCTCAACGAGATCACCATTGACAACCATCCTGGCGGGCTTTTTGTAACCATCGGTAACAATGGTCCACAGGTCGAAGTCTAGCGACTTGAGATAAAAACTTATCCTTATTTTCTGTCACGACCCGCACCCGGATATACGGGTACGAATACGTGGGCCACGCCCAGCCTACGCCGCGGTATCGGCGGTAGAACGCTGTCAAGTATACTATACTAACTACAACATCTAAGAATCCATAACTAGAAATGTACTCATGTCACATCACAAAAACTAAGGAAGATAAGACAAGAAATAATAACAATATCACTAGAACAACTAGAATCTACAATGATCATAAGACAGGAAAATAAAGAAGGAACAACAGGACTAACTAAGGATAACTACCAGGCAACTCATAGAGAAGAATAGTGGGAACCACCTCAGTTAGCATCAACATCTGTAATATTTTCATAACATATCCAGTCAGGAGCGGAACGAGTACAAATCTCAAATAACAGTTCTAATTAGACGATATTGAACATGTAGCAGTAAATAGAGAGAATATACGAGGTAAATAATGTGTACATGAATCATGGTAAGGCATGTCAAGACTGTAACTGAATGTAAGAACAGGGAAAAATAGTATAAATCATGTACAAGAATCTGGAACTATATCTATGTGAGTTTAGCACTAGTTTCAACATGTGACCGGCTTAGAACTTGATACAATGTTTGGCCTGGCTAATCATACGTGAGTGTATGATTAACACTATACAATGATGATACAATATCTGTGGGGTATTGATCATATATCTACGCTAACACCCCCATCCCTGACTAATATAGTGGATCCAGTCATGACACGTCATGACACGTATTCTCTGTGAAGTAGCTCTCCTTCATAGGAATCGTGTCTATACTATGAACAAGGAAACAATGAAGACTTGCACAAGGCATACCATATATAAGAGGAATAACATCTTATGACGGGATCCAACAAATACCAATCCGTGTGAACAATGTGTCAAGAGAACAAGGATATCTACACTAAATACTAGAAACAAAAACGATATCATAAAACAGAATTATTATCAGAGAATGTACTCGCCTGGGGTCCTGCTGTCAATATGAATCAGGGTTCAGAGTAAAGCCACAGACCTAAAGATGAAATAATACAAGAGCTGATCAGGGTCAAAAGACATACTAACCTCTAGGTCAATCTAAGACAAACTGGGTCAAGGTTGACGTATAGTTGACTTTGGTCAACTGGTCAACCCTAAGTCTAATCTAGGTTAAACAGGTCAATGGTTGACCTACAGTTGACTTTGGTCAAAAAGTCAAGTTGGTCAAGTCTGATCAAACCTAGGTCAACTGTTGACTCTACTTCGACTTCTAGTCAAAGTAGTCAACCATGGTCAAGCTAGTCTCTATAAACCTCTACAAGGTCAACTTATGAATTTCAGTGATTTAGAAATCACTGAAATCGACGGGTCTCTAAAACAACCAGAAGGAGAAAATATTATAATAATAGGGTGACACAAAAAGGAAAGAAATATACAGATGTTGTCGGATGATGAAACTAACATCACCAACGTGTCCAGAATGGTCAAATCAGCTAGGATAGCCTGTCCAAAAGTCCAATTTGGACACAGGGGCAAAACGGTAATTTTGGGCCAAAATGATGTCCGCCGTTGGACACACTTTGTACCGAAAAACGTGCCAAAATAAAAGTGCACAAAACCTAACAAATTATGTCTACGAATCCAGAATGACGATACGAACCCAACGGTATATCCAGAATTGGATTCCGTTGACCCGATCTCAAATTGGTCCGTTGATCCGGACATTGGAAACCGATTTGCACGGAAAAGCGTGTCGGAGCCAATGTCCTCAAAACTCAGCAAATTATATGTCAACGAGTCCAGAATGACGATACGAACTCAACGGTATATCCAGAATTGGATTCCGATGAGCTGGCGTCAAAAAGTCCCGTTGACTCAGAAAGTGGGACCCACTTTGCACCGAAATGCGTGCCAGGGCCCACGTTCTCCAAATCAGGCAAACTTTATATGAAAACATGCCAGAACGACGCCACGAGTCTACTGGTGGTGTCAGAAATTGAATCCGGAGTCCCGGGTTCAAAAATGGAATTTAACAAGTGCAACACTAAGAATTCGAACGGCCAACTTTGGCGTCGAATTCGACCGACCTAACAAGCTCAAACTGAAATGAAATCTAAAGGGGACAGGAAGAGGGTTATACCAGCTGTGCACCGAAACTGGTGGCGCGCAAAACGGAGCTGCGACGACGAAGATACGAACCCGCGAAGTTGGCGTCGCAAAACTGTCCAAAAATAACACAATTAAAACGTCAACTTGGTGGCCGGTTTTGATGTATCAAACGACGAAATTAACGGGTGAAATTTGAGACGGATGAAGGGGTATATACCGAGATTGCGACGGAGTGAAGAAATCGACGATCCAACGGTCGGATTTCCCAGAAAATCGGCGCGAAGTTGCTGTCCCGAAACGAGATTCTGACTTCGTTTCCGAGCGCGCGCCGACGGGATCTCGTGCCAAACGCACGAATCGACTGTCGTGCGCACCGGAGACGAGGGTGGCTGCCACGGGGGTGTTCGCCGGGGACTCGCGCGCGGCCAGGGGGCTCGCCGGCGGCTCGTGGCCGAAGACAGCGGCCGGTGGCGCGTCGCGGCGCGTGACATTTTCCAATAGGTGTAGTTTGTTCCATTAAATAGGGAAGGCCTATGAGTGGACTGCCCTTCACCGTGATTGAAAAACATGTTGAGTGGTTGCCATGGATCAGCTCTAGGATGTTAGTCCTTGATAAGAGAACTGTCACGACCCGTACCCGTTTTTTTTTTTAAAACGGATACGAGACGTGTCCAAGCCAGCCTACGCCGCAGTGTCGGCGGTAGAACGCTGTCACGGCCATGAAGATCAAAATCACAAACAATGCTCATTCACATAATTAATTTAACTTACAATGATTACAAGTTTTACATTTGTAGAATAATATAAACTTGTACAAATAAATGAATGACTACAACTCAACTATCTAGCTAGTCTCTAGGCCTTTGTCTGCAAGTATCCCCGTCACTCCCCAAGCTAAGTGAATCCACGGCTAACCTGAAAATGTTGGTTTCCAGTCAGGAATGGAACGAGCACAATCCACTGAATGCAATCTCAATAAAGAAAATGACTATAAAACAAAGGTTAGACATCAATCATGAGTTTTAAAAATAACAGTAAAGCCGTAAGAAAATCAATAGTAATAAATAGACTCATATACTTTCCACCGTTAGAAGTACTTTTGATATGTGATCGGTCTCGGGACAATTATGCGACACGGTCTACACGGTCTATAGTTACACGGTCTACAGTTACACGGTCTACAGAAAATATTGCAATAAAGAAACATTGTCTACAGAATAATAATCACGAACTACACAGATTAAATGCAATAAATAAATCACTGTCTACACGGTCTACTTGCAATAAATAAATCACTGTCTACAAGAAATAAATATAACACGGTCTACACGGTCTACAAGAAATAAATGCAACACGGTCTACACGGTCTACACGGTCTAAGGTCAGATCACACATCGTTGGTACTTCTCATTCCCGACTCAACAATTTATAATAGAAAATAATCACATAACTAATGAAACCAACCAATGAAATATAGTGAAAATCAATATCGAAATGCAGACAATAAACTGTACTCGCCTGTGGTCCTGTGCTGGTGAAACCGATGATCCAAACCACTCAATATGTCACTATAGTCAAAACCCGTACAACAGTCCCCGAAAGCTGAAATAAACAATACCAATGATCTCAGAATAGTCCAATTAGCTAGGATTGCCTGTCCTTACGTCCAATTCTGGACACAGGGGCAAAACGGTAATTTTGGGCAAAAACGATGTCCGCCGTTGGACCCGCTTTGCACCGAAAAGCGTGCCAGAGTTAACGGTCTCTAAAGTCATCAAACTATATGTCTACGGATCCAGTTTTCCGATACGAACCCAACCGTATGTCCAAAGTTGGATTCCGGCGGGCCGTGCACAAAATCGTCCGTTGAGTGGGACCGTGGGGCCCGCAAAACGACGTCGGATTCGACTGTCTCAGAATTGGACCAAACTTGGCATACAGGACCAAAAAAATGATACGGTCCTGTTGGCGCAAGTTTCGTCTCGATCTGATGAACGTGCACAAAGTAATTGGAGAATTTGCAAAGTGCACGATACGGAGAATTTCGACGGATACGCATCAAATTCGTCGCGCACACGCGACCAATTTGAATTCCGTCAAAGCCCACACGACCACAAAGCTGTTACGCAGCTTTCGATCCTTTCGGTACGCGACCACGTCGTCCGGATTGGCGTGACGTACGTCGTGTGGAGCGATTTCATGATTTTTAAAACAGGTTTTCGTCAAAGTTCGGGATTTGATTTCTCGACACATCGTCGATGGTTTTGGCTTCTGTAAAAACTTTTGTGAAGGCCTATAGGTCGTCTAAACATGTGTTCAAGTAGAATTTACAAACAGTCACTGGATCGATCGGAATCGATCCTCGAATACGGGTGGTTGGAGTGGATTTTACTCTGTTTCGGGACAGATTTTACGTCGACTATAGCGTCGTTTTTCCAACAACCTAGGGCATCTGGTTACCATGTATTTGAAGGGAATTAAATTCGTATGGGTTGTCGACGTACCTGCGAAGACGACGCGCAAAACGTCGCGACGAGGCGACGGGAATCTTTATGCGAAGTGGGGCTCAAAGGCTGCTGTCACTGTTTCGCGCTGGTGCGCGCGCGCATCCCCGCGCCTGGCCGGCCGTGGTCGGCCTCCGATGCGCCCTGCGCGGTGGCGCAGTGTCGAGGTGGGTCGCCCAGTAGTCCAGGGTGGAGGCGCGTTTGTTGGGGAGTTAGGGTTTTGCTCCTTCGTTCTGTCGATCCCTCGATGTAGTTATACTCGCGTGTACTACAGGCTCGGGCTGATAGAGTTGTTGCTGCTGTGGGGACTTAAGGGGAGCTGGCCTCGTGGGCCTGTGGGGAATTGGGAAATAGGACTTGGGCGCTCGGCTTTAGTTGTAGGCTGCTGTTCCTCTATATATACAATTATTCTCAGGTCTCACGTTAGCCTTTATTAGCCCAATGACATGTAAGAAATAGCAGTGTTTAAAAAAGGCGCTACGCGCACTAGATCCTCTGGAGAGTAAGCGGCTAAACGCACGGTGAGGCTTGGCTGGGAACCATACCGCGCGGGTTTGGGGGGATTAACGACTCACGAGATATTGGCCCACCCAATATCTCGTGAGTTGTCACTGCTGTTGTTATATATATTATTTTTTTTTCCTTTTCTTTTTCTTATTCCTATCTCTTATATATATATAGATATCTATATATATCTATATACACATATACGTAAATACCATATATAAAAATCGTATCTATACGTATATACCTATATCCACTCATATAATATACATACATCTATATATATATGTATATATTTACATATATATATATACACACATGTAATAATTTAATATCTATATACGTACACATATATCTATATATATACATATACACCTACACGTATACAAATATATTTATTTAAATCTTAATCGAATAATCGATTACTACAACAATCCAAATAACACTCAATTTAATCATATAAATTCAAATCAATAATATTAATTTCTATTTTAAAGCATATAATTACAAATCAAATCTAATCTTGAAGTATCATCAAATTTTTGAAATAATATCTAAATATTATCAAATAGTATTTCCAACAGAAATCATAAAATTAATTCTTTGAAATGATTGGTGGTAATATACCAAATAATTTTACTAGTATAAATATCAAAAATTGTAAAAATAATAGTTGATACAACAATTCTAGAATATTTTCTATAATACAAAAAAATGGTTTAATAATTCGACAAATTCTTCCTTTAATCAGAAGGTCTATAATAGAATTTTAAAATAAAAGTTATTTCCTAACTAGATGTATTTAAAGCTAGAAATAAATAAATATATAATAATAATTCAGAATTCGGGAAGAGGGGTTACAAATCTACCCACCTTAGAAATAAATTCGTCCTCGAATTTGAGGACTACCAGGATAGACGGGCTTGGTAGCTTGGTGAAGAGTTAGAAAAAAATAGTAAGAAAACATTGAACAAATAGATATGCAGAAATATTCCTCTAATAAGAAGATTGATCGGCGATGGTGAAGGTAGGAGGAGTAGATAGATATGACTTGTGGTTTGAATCTTGGGCTACGGTCTTGAATCCTAAAATGCTCCAAACCGTTCAAAAATCCGACACCAAAAGTAGCAATGACCCCAAGGATAATTTGTCTAACGAAGACTCTACCCACCTTAGAAGTTCTTCCTTGAAGTTCAACAAGAAAGCCTACCTTAACCTAAATCTCCTTAAATTTAATTCTTCGAAAATAGTTTATATCCTCCTCCTAGCCATTTTGTAACTAGTAACCTCTCGGTCTTCTACCCACCTATGGTCACACTACTCCTCAAGCTAATATCTTATAATTCTCCAACTAGTTGCTACAATCCTACCAATAGATATCTACTGCATATGGTATCTATAATCCTCTCCTATCTATCAAGCAATCCAAAAGTCTAACATGCAACAAATTTACACAAGTAGCTAAGAAATATTGCTAAATTTTAATAAGCGGGACCATTCGTCACTCTGAATTAGGAGGGACAGGAAGATAAAGAAGAATAATCGAGAGCATTTATGAAGTTTCAATAGTGGTAGAGTGTATCCAATGGTGCGGATGGAAAGAAAGTCTATGAACCATTGACTTATCTGCTAGATTGGGTTACTCTAGTCCAGTCACTTGCTAAGTCTAAGAACCCTTTGTCTCTTAGCGTGGCTTGCACTCCGTGCAATACAGAAATTCCGTTCTCGAAGTTTACCCAAATAAGGTTCCATCATAGAACAGAATTTGAGGAATCAAGATTGTGATCTTCCCGTGGTTATTTAAACACACGAGCAAGGGATATAAATGTAATGCAAGATCGTATCGCAACTTCCAAGTAGTTGGAATATGAGTGACGAACGACTTTACTTTCTAAGAAAGGGAGACAACAAAATGGCTATAGGGACCTATTTCAAATAGTTCGATCTTATAGACCAACTATGGGGGTTTGTCTGGAGGGGTTTTACTGGCCTTAATGGGTTTCCTATTTTGGATATCACTCGTTGGTTGGATGAACCTTGGGTCTCAATCTATTTGGACAGAACAAGATCCCAAGATAAACTATTTCTACTAGATTGGGATGGCCTGGAATAGGTCTCTGCCCGAGGAGTTGAGCTAGTTGCTCGTCAGGTTGGTTAGCTAGGTCCTTCAAGCCCAAGATTCGCCTTCAGTGACTTTTGTGTTTAAGTAGCACGAGAAGACACATTTACGTTGCACACTAGTGACATGTGCGTAGTGGGCTTTGAGTCGATCACAACCACATATTGGGTCGAAGGAATTGGGTCAAGGTTGAGGCTCTAGTGGATGTCGGAAGGTATACCGATATTATGGTAAGGGTTATAGCTTGTCCCTTTTTTATCTGAAAGTCGTACCATAAAAATTGAGTACAAGGGGACGCGTTTGAGTGGGACATGATATACCTAGGTGAAGGTGGGCTTGTCTAGAACTTGCATATGAAATTTGTTAGGAGGTAATGGCTAGTATTACGCTCCGAATATTAATGACACGGCCGGGGACACAAAATGATCTAAAAGGAAAGTGGGAGTCCATGGGCACTAATTGTCATCCTACTAAAAAAATTATCCTAATCAATCGGTAATCCTCGTATATCCAAAAAAAAATTTAGAAGGCTTACAGTCTACCCACCTTAGAAGCTAGAATATGGTTTTAGGAATAATGAGACTAGAAGAATTCTAAAGCCGGGATACTGTACCTCGACTCTTGTTAATAAAGAATGAGGCACAGCATAACGAAATTCGGTAGATATAAGTCAAGTCAAGGGTCGTTCCTCAATAAATGGGAAACGAGTACGTGTGCAGTGACACAGGGTCGATAAAATAGAATGACCTACTCGCCCACAGTATCCATGAGTTGTCGACGGGATAACCAACTCTAAGGCACGTCATATGAAAAGATTTCTAACGACTGGATCGTGAGTTTCTATTGGGGTCAAACCTGCCAGACTATCGTCACAAGGGTTCTTGTCGAAGCAAGCTTCAAACAAAAGATTAGAGACTCACAACATTTGGTCTCTGGAGGATAAGTAGTCTCCTAGGTTGGCATTTGACGGAGGGTAAAACCCTAATCACTCTTAGATTCTAATGACCAGAAGATCAAGATAGTAGGTTTAGTGTTGAAGGGAGGACGAGTATCTCAAGGCAAGGTTCCAGTCACAGAGCCGGCCGATGGTAGCTATACTTGCATATACATCTATCATAGCCATGAGAATACTCTGTATCCATCTATCGATTACGAGCTTTCGTCTTTCTAGATCGGTGAAAGACAAAAACAATAAAGAATTCAAGGGAGGTGTCACTGAATACAATTACGCGATTCAAAGGCGAATGTATAATTCAAGAGAAATTGTCAAGCAGTCGCGGATGAGATCCTAGAGACATCTACATCTCAATCCACGTAGGGGAATTAGATGAAGAGCGAACCAAATGCATCAGGGTTGATCAGACCGTAATACAATGATTCTGATTAGACAATATGTTAGCAGGCGTCCCCACTAAACACATGTCTTGAATCAAGCTCGAGAACAGAGTGAGCTTGCAAAACTAGGCTGTAATTGCAGCGTTGGTCAAGATAGTCAAAATACAAGTACGCACGATTTTTGAAAAAAGTACTAGTAGCTCGAGTTCTGTGAGAATCAAACCTTACCTGGTGTTCTTACTTATACAGTCATCCTACTGTCTTCTTATTCATAAGACTTTGGTCAACCAATGAGTTATGACCTCAAAATTCTATAATCTAGGTATACCTATTAGTGTTAATCAATTACCTCGTCAATAGGTCACAAGGACCACGGAATGCTGGATCGGAAGACGTGCTACCCAACTTGCAAAACTTCTACTAATATTGGCTTCAAGTCTTATGGGACATACATGGCCTTGTCCTATCCTCTATAGTATCCTTAACTTGTAATGATCATGTCTGAAATCATTTCACCGAGGATTATGCCTCGTCCGTATACTCGGACTGTGGTAAACCCTTGGATTCATGATTTCAGGGTGATATGCTACCCGGTACTCTACCTTATAATGACGCAAGGGTAACTATGATCAAAGAGGACCACCAGCTATAGTTTTAGCAATACTATATAACCGCTATTTTCTTAGACCAATTTCAACTCCAGGGATCGTGCCTTGCCAGTGCGCTGCTGGCTGCAGTGGATCCATAGTCTCCATAATTCAAATAAATGGCGACAGTGCGCTGCTGTCCTGCCATTATGGGTTAACTAATATTCCTTAAACTATGTCTGTACAAATCTATGAGCTTCTAGAGATTCAAACAAGTCGATTATGAAATAAAGCGTAAGTATATGTCCTATTAGTCACAACCCTTAGAATAAAATATTGAACATGGAGGAAATAGCTGAAAAAAGAATACAAACATTCTAGCATCTATTTCGTGTGTATTCAAACCATGGAGGAAAAATCTGGAATCGAAACTAACTCGAGGTCCGCATATGGATAACAAAATCAGACATAATAATTCCTAAGGCAAAATAGGAACTAAATAGGCAATTTGGACTAATATGTGAGGATGATATCTAAAGAGGCAAGGAGAATGAATTTGCCCATTTTATCAAGGTTAGATCATAAATTATATGATGCCCTGTCTCACCAAGTGAACAATCTATCCACTTTGGATCGTGTCGTCATATCGAGAGATAATAGTGTACCTATGGGGATCTGACAAACAATCAACCTTATTAACTCCTCATCTAAATTGCATGACCTAGACTACCCATTGGTAAATTTGTATAGGGGACTCCTAGTCCTAGTCATTCACTTAAATTAAATTAATCTTAATTCGTGAATGAGCATTTCCTTGCCGCAGGCTCGCAATAGTACAACTAACTTTAGTACTATCACGAGTTCGCATGATTTGCGAAGACAGACCTGCATGGGCCACCACAAAAACTTGTCACGACCCGTACCCGTTTTTTTTTTTAAACGGATACGAGACGTGTCCAAGCCAGCCTACGCCGCAGTGTCGGCGGTAGAACGCTGTCACGGCCATGAAGATCAAAATCACAAACAATGCTCATTCACATAATTAATTTAACTTACAATGATTACAAGTTTTACATTTGTAGAATAATATAAACTTGTACAAATAAATGAATGACTACAACTCAACTATCTAGCTAGTCTCTAGGCCTTTGTCTGCAAGTATCCCCGTCACTCCCCAAGCTAAGTGAATCCACGGCTAACCTGAAAATGTTGGTTTCCAGTCAGGAATGGAACGAGCACAATCCACTGAATGCAATCTCAATAAAGAAAATGACTATAAAACAAAGGTTAGACATCAATCATGAGTTTTGAAAATAACAGTAAAGCCGTAAGAAAATTAATAGTAATAAATAGACTCATATACTTTCCACCGTTAGAAGTACCTTTGATATGTGATCGGTCTCGGGACAATTATGCGACACGGTCTACACGGTCTACAGTTACACGGTCTACAGTTACACGGTCTACAGAAAATATTGCAATAAAGAAACATTGTCTACAGAATAATAATCACGAACTACACAGATTAAATGCAATAAATAAATCACTGTCTACACGGTCTACTTGCAATAAATAAATCACTGTCTACAAGAAATAAATATAACACGGTCTACACGGTCTACAAGAAATAAATGCAACACGGTCTACACGGTCTACACGGTCTAAGGTCAGATCACACATCGTTGGTACTTCTCATTCCCGACTCAACAATTTATAATAGAAAATAATCACATAACTAATGAAACCAACCAATGAAATATAGTGAAAATCAATATCGAAATGCAGACAATAAACTGTACTCGCCTGTGGTCCTGTGCTGGTGAAACCGATGATCCAAACCACTCAATATGTCACTATAGTCAAAACCCGTACAACAGTCCCCGAAAGCTGAAATAAACAATACCAATGATCTCAGATTAGTCCAATTAGCTAGGATTGCCTGTCCTTACGTCCAATTCTGGACACAGGGGCAAAACGGTAATTTTGGGCAAAAACGATGTCCGCCGTTGGACCCGCTTTGCACCGAAAAGCGTGCCAGAGTTAACGGTCTCTAAAGTCATCAAACTATATGTCTACGGATCCAGTTTTCCGATACGAACCCAACCGTATGTCCAAAGTTGGATTCCGGCGGGCCGTGCACAAAATCGTCCGTTGAGTGGGACCGTGGGGCCCGCAAAACGACGTCGGATTCGACTGTCTCAGAATTGGACCAAACTTGGCATACAGGACCAAAAAAATGATACGGTCCTGTTGGCGCAAGTTTCGTCTCGATCTGATGAACGTGCACAAAGTAATTGGAGAATTTGCAAAGTGTACGATACGGAGAATTTCGACGGATACGCATCAAATTCGTCGCGCACACGCGACCAATTTGAATTCCGTCAAAGCCCACACGACCACAAAGCTGTTACGCAGCTTTCGATCCTTTCGGTACGCGACCACGTCGTCCGGATTGGCGTGACGTACGTCGTGTGGAGCGATTTCATGATTTTTAAAACAGGTTTTCGTCAAAGTTCGGGATTTGATTTCTCGACACATCGTCGATGGTTTTGGCTTCTGTAAAAACTTTTGTGAAGGCCTATAGGTCGTCTAAACATGTGTTCAAGTAGAATTTACAAACAGTCACTGGATCGATCGGAATCGATCCTCGAATACGGGTGGTTGGAGTGGATTTTACTCTGTTTCGGGACAGATTTTACGTCGACTATAGCGTCGTTTTTCCAACAACCTAGGGCATCTGGTTACCATGTATTTGAAGGGAATTAAATTCGTATGGGTTGTCGACGTACCTGCGAAGACGACGCGCAAAACGTCGCGACGAGGCGACGGGAATCTTTATGCGAAGTGGGGCTCAAAGGCTGCTGTCACTGTTTCGCGCTGGTGCGCGCGCGCATCCCCGCGCCTGGCCGGCCGTGGTCGGCCTCCGATGCGCCCTGCGCGGTGGCGCAGTGTCGAGGTGGGTCGCCCAGTAGTCCAGGGTGGAGGCGCGTTTGTTGGGGAGTTAGGGTTTTGCTCCTTCGTTCTGTCGATCCCTCGATGTAGTTATACTCGCGTGTACTACGGGCTCGGGCTGATAGAGTTGTTGCTGCTGTGGGGACTTAAGGGGAGCTGGCCTCGTGGGCCTGTGGGGAATTGGGAAATAGGACTTGGGCGCTCGGCTTTAGTTGTAGGCTGCTGTTCCTCTATATATACAATTATTCTCAGGTCTCACGTTAGCCTTTATTAGCCCAATGACATGTAAGAAATAGCAGTGTTTAAAAAAGGCGCTACGCGCACTAGATCCTCTGGAGAGTAAGCGGCTAAACGCACGGTGAGGCTTGGCTGGGAACCATACCGCGCGGGTTTGGGGGGATTAACGACTCACGAGATATTGGCCCACCCAATATCTCGTGAGTTGTCACTGCTGTTGTTATATATATTATTTTTTTTCCTTTTCTTTTTCTTATTCCTATCTCTTATATATATATAGATATCTATATATATCTATATACACATATACGTAAATACCATATATAAAAATCGTATCTATACGTATATACCTATATCCACTCATATAATATACATACATCTATATATATATGTATATATTTACATATATATATATACACACATGTAATAATTTAATATCTATATACGTACACATATATCTATATATATACATATACACCTACACGTATACAAATATATTTATTTAAATCTTAATCGAATAATCGATTACTACAACAATCCAAATAACACTCAATTTAATCATATAAATTCAAATCAATAATATTAATTTCTATTTTAAAGCATATAATTACAAATCAAATCTAATCTTGAAGTATCATCAAATTTTTGAAATAATATCTAAATATTATCAAATAGTATTTCCAACAGAAATCATAAAATTAATTCTTTGAAATGATTGGTGGTAATATACCAAATAATTTTACTAGTATAAATATCAAAAATTGTAAAAATAATAGTTGATACAACAATTCTAGAATATTTTCTATAATACAAAAAAATGGTTTAATAATTCGACAAATTCTTCCTTTAATCAGAAGGTCTATAATAGAATTTTAAAATAAAAGTTATTTCCTAACTAGATGTATTTAAAGCTAGAAATAAATAAATATATAATAATAATTCAGAATTCGGGAAGAGGGGTTACAAGAACAGAGCTCTGATACCAATTGAAGTACAGGTAGGCAACTCTAGAGGGGGGTGAATAGAGTTTATAACAAAAGTGATCAATTAAAAACTTAAACTCTCTTCACCAACTCAATAATCAGAGTAAAAGAAAATGCGAAAATAAAGAGTAGAGAACAAGCACAACACAACAAGATTTTTAACCTGGTTTCCCTCGTGGAGGACTAGTCCAGGCCTGAGAACTCTAGCTCAGGATTAAAATCCACTATTTGTGAAATAGGGTTACAACCACGTGCCTTTTCACAGAAGAGCACGCCAAACTTCTTTCAATGATCGCTTTGACGAAACTTGGACTTTTCCAAGTGACTTACAACTTCTTGCACTTCAAACTTCTAGCTGGATCGTACCGAGCAACTTGGACGGTTGGGAAGTTTGAATGCTAAGTGGATGGGAAGGTAAGGCTCTTTAATATATAGGCTATGTAAGAGAAGAAAAAGAGAAGATTGGATGGTTTTAAATGAGAGAAACTAAGGCCTATTTATAGGATTCAGGGTAGGCAGAATTCGGCCAGAATTCTGTATGTAAAATTCAAATTTTCGGCCGTTGGACAACTAGAAGTGATCAAGACCTAAAAATTAGCATCCTGTAATTTAGGGGACAGAGTTCGGCCCGAACTTTGTGTGGAGGCAGAGTTCGGCCGAACTCTGTCTCCTATGGACAGAATGTTCTTTGTGGACTTTTGGATGAATGGGTTGATTAGGATTTGGGCTAAGTAAACCTATAAAGCTACGTCTAGCCCAAAGTTGCTCAGTATGACCCAACTTACATCATCCTATAATCAAAAAAATAAAAAATACAGACTCTAGTATACACAAAATAGTAAATCTTCAAGGAGCTGTGATCTTGAACCAATGAGCTGAGTAGATTGATTACGAGCTCGATATGTCAAATTGGACTATGACAAATATTGTTTTGTTAATTTTCAAGATTAGGTTGACTGTGATCCTGTTTGGGTCAACACAAGCCATCTACTATCTTAGCCGAACGATGATTGGAGCTGAACATCGTTATAGTCCGGTGGAGAAGGAATGTTTAGCCTTAATGTTTGCTATTCAGAAGACAAAACATTACATTATAGGCCAAACTATTCATGTCATATCCCGAGTCATTCCTCTTCGAGTCTTAATGAAGAAGCCAAGTACACTCAATTCTAGGCTTGCCACATGGGCCATATTATCAGCACAATATGATATGATTTATGTTTCTCAAAAGTCTGTGAAAGGCCAAGCACTTGCTGACTTTTTAGCAGCTCATCCTGTCCCTGAGACATCTAAACTCTATGATGAGATTCCTGACGAAACATTAGAATCAAATATGATCTCAGAAGAATTTTCTACCTGGTGGTTGTTCTTTGATGGAGCTTCTAGAATTGGACCTGGAGGTACCCTTGTGGCTGGAGTGGGAAATGTTCTCATTTTACCCGATGGATTAGCTATTCAAAGGGCTTATTCTTTAGACGAATCGTGCTCTAACAATGTGGCCGAATACAATGCCTTGCTCATTGAACTCCAATTAGCCAAACAATTGAATATTGAATACCTCGAAGTATATGGCGATTCTAAGTTGATTGTTAATCAGGTTAGAGGCATATATGAAGTCCGACACAAGATTTGGTACCATACCATGAAGCAGCAACAAGGATAGCTTCTTCATTCAAAGGGTTTTTCATCGAACATGTACGTCGCGTATGCAATACAGAAGCTGATGCCTTAGCTAACCTAGCTGCGGTATTGGCAGTTCCAGTCAAAAGACAACAAATGGTTGTTATCTCTAATAGAGAACTATTTTGTGTAAAAAACAACCACAACATTGAATTCAGCAATCTAACTGAAGTCAATGTCACTTGTGAAAACTGGAGAGCACCTTTCAGTGATTTTACAGTACATGACATCTTGCCAGAAGATCCTAAAGAAGCTACAAGTATCCGTCACCGATCGCTTCGATTCTATTATAATTATACTACTAAAACTCTTTATCGAAGAACTTTTGATGGATTACTCTTAAGGTGTCTCGCTGGTGATGAAGCAAAGCAAATATTACGCGAAGCTCATGATGGTGTTTGTGGAGCACATCAGCCTGGTCCTAAACTACAGGATCATATTTGATGTATGGGCTACTACTGGCCCTCTATGGTATCAGATGCTAGTGACTATGCAAGGAAATGCCATGCATGTCAAAGTCTTGCAGATTTTATCCATCAACCGTCAAAATTTTTTCATCCGACTACTGCTTCATGGCCTTTTGAAGCTTGGGGCATAGATATAATTGGCCCTATTAATCCTCCTTCATCTAAAGGACATCGGTTCATCTTGGCTATAACCGATTATTTCTTCAAGTGGGCAGAAGCTATACATTTGGCTGAAGTTAAAACGAGTAGTGTCATCTGTTACGCCCCGATCTCGCTAGGGTCGTCCGTCTTGCCTGGATCCCTGCGGGATCGATCGTCCTCGCTAAGGCGTGATGCCGTGCAAGCCTAAGTTGCGCTTGCACAAGGCCATGTACCTGCACAAAACAACTAGTCAAGCAAAACACACGCAGCACCCATTAGTTAAGCAAAACACACGCACGCACCCATTCATTGCAGAAAACCAAATATTTGGACACAGAGATTTGAAATGGAAATACTTTCTTTTATTGATAAACTTGATAGGAATACAAGTACAAAGCTTTGCAAACTCAGAGTGCCTTATGTTGGCTACATGATTCTCGTTGAAAACTCTCTTTTGAAAATAGTTGCAATGCCCATACATCATATCCCTCTATTACATTCTGGAAATGAAAGACACCTTCAGAAGGAAAAGAAACTTAAAACTTAACTGGAATTGAAAGTAGCTTCGAGGCGATCCACAGCTCTACTGGACTAGACGAGCTTCGGTACCTCACTTGAAATTCCCCTGTCTCCTTTGCTTTCTGAAAAGGATGCCCACAACGTGGTTAGCACACATCATGTACTGGCGAACGGCCTATAATCCTGCGGCTTATAATCCTCGAGCGGCCTATAATCCTGCGGCCTATAATCCGGGGCACTACATCATCAACTTCATCAAACATCATATGATATACAGATTTGGTGTCCCTCGCTGAATTATCCATGATAATGGGCCGCAATTCATCAGCCAGAAGTTTAATAGGGTCTGTGATGACAACAGAATCAATAATGTTGCCTCTACGGCCTATAATCCTGCGGCTAACGGGTTGGCTGAAGCATTCAACAAGACCATTATCAAACTCCTTAAAAAGTTTGTCTCTATTAACAAGCGTAATTGGAGTGATAAAGTTGGAGAATGTCTATGGGCATATCGCACTACTGTCCGTCACCCGACAGGTTGCACACCATTTTTCCTAGTATATGGATGTGAAGCTGTCTTACCTCTGAAAATTCAAATTCCTTGATTAAGAATCGCCATTGCTAACAAACTTACTACAGAAAATAATGATCGTCTTCAGCTTCAAGAGTTGTAAGCGCTCGATGAGAAAAGGCTTTTAGCTCAACAGCACATCGAACATTATCAATCCCAAATTTCAAAAGCTTTCAATAGCAAAGTCAGAGTACGAACATTTCAGGAAGGCGAGTTAGTTTTTACAGTCAGACGTCCTATGACTATGACACATATGAGCAAAGGCAAGTTCGAGGCAAAATGAGAAGGGCCGTATGTGGTAAATAAAGTCTTCTCAAATGGAGCCTATCAATTAGGTCGTTAGGCGGTTCAGAGAAATCTTCTTGTATAACGCCGTATTTGGCCCATCAATAATTCTCTATTGCATATGTCCTGGTTTGACAAAGCTTGATCATGCTTACAGCATGTCTACAAATACATGTTAGACAAACGAAACCAATATGAAACAAGCATAGCAATATTGATATTAGGACAATGCTAAGTTTAAGTAGCAACATGATAGTGATAACATGAATATTAGTGATGTCATTATGTTAAACTTAGTTGATTAGCCATATTCAAAAATATGATATAATCATTGGGCTAAAAATATTGCGCCAAAGTCTATATGGCGTCTGACATTTAATAGCCATCATTACCTGACAGCACTAATGACACCACTGTGAACGAGAAAAATCTCTTCAAATCCCGCAAATTGTGCCGCTCGAGGAGAGTTGGTTGACAGCTGTCCTGTACGCTTTGTAAGTTGTGCCTAGGCACAATCCAGACAAAATCCTTAGTTGTGCCTAGGCACAATCTGAATGCCTTCTGCTCAAAAGCTGCCACGTGTCTAGGCGCAGCTCAATTAGCTGCAGTTTTACTCATTGACTGAAGTTCGCACAATCTGATTAAGTTGAGACAATTTTCATCTCTAAATCAGGATGACGTGGCACACATGCCACTAATCTCTCAAGATGTGTCTACTATCCTGTACATGACCACGCACATCTCAATCACATGATGCCACGCATCTAAATACAGTTAGTACACGACTTATAACTGAATGAAAGTTGGCGCAACATAAGATTGGCGCAACACAATATGGCGTAATCAAGCCTCGCGCACATCAGAATAACTGCTAAAACAATTATTTCCTGAACTCTATAAATAGAGTTTCCAATCATTGTTAAAGCAACACATACATACGCACAGAGATTAAGAACTCTTGTAAAATTACTGCATTCTCCAGAGGCTACAGTCTTTAAGTTCACATAGTCCAAGGAATAAAGTGATCGTCTTCTGATCAGATTCCTATAGTTGTACTTCCCCAGAATTTATTATACTTTGTACTATTCTTTCAAAAGTTTGGAATAAACTTTTTATTTTTGTAAACGGGGTGGTACAGAGTTCGTGATACGCTAAAACACTCTAAGCAGAAGGGCGCAAGTCAATTGAAGATCAAGTCAGCTTCCATAATGTTCATCCTTGGTCACCTTCCAGAGCTGGGTTTGTCATCTCTCGTCGAGAAAAGGGCGACGCATACTGTGGCGCGTGGGTCGACGGAGCATGAGTCGAAGGGGTGGCGACGCCCTTCCCTTTGTCAGCAGCAGCCTTCTTGGGGGCCTTGTCGCCGAGGAGATGGTCGGAGAAGAGGGTTGCAAGAGTTCAAGGAAATCTCTCAGAAGATTAAAAATGAAAGTAAAGAATTACAGTCGGTTAAATAGGGGTTATTCATAGCCTAAAGACAGAATCCTAACAGTCACCCCTAGTTGCGCATGAAAAATCGTAATTGATCACAACAGACTCCGCGAGATAGGCGCAACTTGACTCAGTCATTTTTATGATTCAAAGTATTTCAAAGTTTTGTAACATTTCAAAATTCGAAAACTTTGAAGGGGGTCTTGTAGAGCCTAAAAATCAACTTGCGCCATATTTTTACTACTCATCAATCAAGTTGCACCCCAGAAATTAAGCTGCGTCACTGTTATAAAGCTCAGAGATCAAACTACACCACCTCTCAGGTCGTGCCAAATATCAGACTGCGCCCAATCACATTGCGCCAAAGTCTACGTGGCGCCTGACAATAATTGTCATCATTAACTGAAAACACTAACAACTGACAGTATGTTATATAAAGAAAATCTCTTCGAATCCCGTAAAGCGTAGCGCTCGAGACAATTTGATTGACAGATGTTCCGCGCACTCTATGAGTTGCGCCTAAGCGCAATCCGATCAAACTCTCTTCGCAGATTGACACGTAATCCAAATGCTGCCACGTGCCTATGCACTGAGTTGCACCTAGGCACAACCAAATCAAGCGTAGTTTGACTCGTTGACTGAAGCTCGCGCAACCTGATAAAGTTGAGATAACTTGCATTCTAAAGTAGGATGACGTAGCTCACATGCCACTAATCTCTCAAAACGTGTCCACTACTCTGTACATGACCATGCGTATCTCAATTATATGATGCCACACGTTTAAATACAGTTAGTACATGTTTGTGTAACTGAATGGAAGTTGGCACAACTTAAGGTTGGCGCAACCCAAAGTGGCGCAGTTCAACCTTACGCACATCAGAATAACTGTTAAAACAGTTATTTCCAGAACTATATAAATAGAGTTTCCAATTATTATCAATGGATGAGAGAGAGAGAGAGAGATCAAAGTTCTTGTAAAACTGCTGCTGCATTCTCCAGAGGCTCTAGTCTTCAAGTTCACATAGTCCAAGGGATAAAGTGATCATCTTCTGATAAGATTCCTAAAGTTGTACTTCCCCAGAATTTATTGTACTTTGTATGATTCTTTTATAGTTTGTTATAAACTTTTTGTTTTTACAAACAGCCACCAGTGGACTCTTGGCATTGTTCTGGCTCGTATTCATATATAATTTGCTGAGTTTGGAGCAACGTGGCCCTGGCACACATTACGGTGCAAACCATGTCCCACAATTTGGGTCAACGGGGTATTTGAGATCTGCTCATCGGAATCCAATTTTGGATATACTATTGGGTTTGTATCATCATTTTGGACTCGTTGACATATACTTTATTAGATTTAGTAGACTTTCGCTCCGGCATGTATTTCTCTGTAAAACGGATTCAAAAGTCCGGGTCAACGGATCATTTTGAGAACGATTCATCGGAATCCAATTTCGGATATACCGTTGGGTTCGTATCGTCATTCTGGACTCGTGAAAATATAATTTTCTAGGTTTAGTAGACTATTATCTTAGAATATTTTTTGGTGCAAAATGGATCCAACGGTGGACATCGTTTTGACCCGAAATTACCATTTTCTTCCTGTATCCAAATTGGACTTATGGATAGGCTATTCTAGCAAAATTGACCCTTTTGGATACGTTGGTGATATTTGTTTCATCATTCGATAAGATCTGTAGATTTTCTTTATGTATCACCTTTAATTATAATTAATTTCTATATATGTTAGTATTTTGGAATCCGTGCGGCAAAACTGAGATTAGTTGATTCCAGTGATCTCACATCGTTGAAATTGACTGGGTTGGAGAAGCATAAAATTTTTTCAGCAATGAAGTCCTATGCGCACAAGCCAGTAGAGCCCTATGCGCCCAGCCATTGAAGCTCTATGCGCCCAGCCAGTGAAGCTCCACGCGCCCAAGACAACCTCCCCCAAAAGGAGGGTGCATAGCCTGAGATATGGCTATGCGCCCTAGCCTGACTTGGTCAAAGCTATGATCAAAACATGCACCGAAGCACACGGCCACGTCAGTCTCTACGAGCAGTCGTGCACCGAAGCATGCGGCCACGTCAACACCACGACCAACCCACGATCTCGTAACCTGCATGCGCCTACACCCTATGCGCCCAAGGCAGGACTATGCGCCTACATAAAAGCCAGTGTGTTTCCCTCACGTGGGCACATAACATCATTCCATCTCAGAAACTACTATAAAAAGGGGTCTCATCCCTCTTCAAAACACAGAATGGAGAGCATTTTCAAGAGCCAAATTGCTGCACTTCTTGACAGTGAGCCGAGAGTTAGCAATTTTCTTAGGTTTTCTCCCACTTTGTAATCGGAGTGTCAACGGAGTAAAGAAGCAACTTCCGCTCGATCTCCATCGTCCCATTCCCCAGAATTCTTTTTTGTACTCGGGGATCCTCAACGCAGCATCTCTCAGGCGTACTCGATTTGTGGTACCTTGCGCCAATAAAGAAAAGACAGCATTTTTTCTTCTTTTTTGTGTATCCACAAAAATGGCGACTCTGCTAGAGACTACCTTTTCCTCTGACGAGAAGGTGGTGACGCAATCCGATACCGACAAAGTGGGAGTACTCAGAAGATGCTAATCTTAAAGTTCGATCAGCAGGCGTTCGAAGAGATGCTCTCGAGGGATGGCTCTACTCCCTCAAAATCAGCGAAGCCAAACAAGTCTCACAAGACTTGGCTTCCGAAGGCTCGTTGTGCATATCCTACTAGTGTCATAGCAGATATGCAACTGGAGGACTTTGTCACATGGGTGCATGACTCTGCCACAGATGTTGCCCAAATGGAGAAGGCTCACACCGTTTCGGGCTCTACTACCCAGTGACTTCTTTCCTGCACAACCAATAACAGAGTGTTCGATGCTCGAGACTTGGCAAAGAAAAATACTACGATGCCAAGAATCGGGGTGTGCAACACTATGGAGAAACCCAACGAGGCTCATAAACGAAGGAGGCAAAACTGGGAGAAAACAACGCTGCTCCACCAAGCATGCGCCCAAAGGGATGTTTGGGCACATAGCCCCAACCAGAATGCTTCTGTCTTCGACATGATGGACATCTAGGGTCATGCGCCCAAATTTATGCACCCAGACTCACTGGATCCATACTATGCGCCTATATTAAGGAGGCTCAGACATGCTATCAAGGAGCATGCGCCCATGGCCAGCGTCCAAGGCCTATGCGCTAACAGCAAAAAGACAGGCCCCAACGCGTATAGCACGGGGCTGTCTTCAAGGACATCACAGAACTTAGGTGTAGGGTTTGCCCATGCACATGAACTAAGTCTGGATGCGCCAAATCTCCTTATGAACCTGCATGCAAAGCTTGGCGATGCATGCAACATAGGTTGTAAGGCAAAACTCCCTTCCACTGACTTGTACGACATGATAAATCATAAGCATAAAGCAAAGAAGGACATAACAATTCACAGTGCACATCCGTGCACTAGTATTTTTATTAACTGTTGCTGCTCCAAAGCAACAAGAGTGCCATAGAGAAAGTCCGTGTTTCGACCGCTGTATTTCTCTGACAATGAAAAGCCACTGTGTGTTTCATCCAACATAGCTTCATGGGGTCCCCCTTACGGAAGCCCCAATCAAGGACGGTGGACTACGAACACAACTTTCTCTCTCAGTTTTGCGAGAAGACGAAGAAGAAGTCCACCAACAGATGGCCAGCAGACTGTCACATCGGAAGGAGTCTATATGGGTACTCGGTCAAAGGCAAGATTTCGTATGAACAACAAAGACTCCCAAGCTGGGGGTAGTATTCCCTCATGGTCTCAAGCAGATGACCTTCACACTGGGGGTAGCATTCCAGAGGATGACGATCCCTCTGAATCTGATGACGACTATCTACCTCCTCTACCTGAAGATGAAGAACTTGTCCACTCGGAGACAAACAGTATCACCACCAGTTGTGCTGTTTCCTCTATTCATCCTCGCATATTATCTACATATATGACGGACGGAAAAAGACCTGAAGAAGCCAGTAATCAGACCGACAAATGGCTAGAGGGTCTTGAAACAACATTCGCCAAGATCACTGATATGCTTACCAGTATCATGGCGGTTCAAGCTGCTGGGGCTATTCCTCTACCTAAACAAAATGTCTCGGCTCACGCTAGTCCGGCTCATAGCAACAACCCTCCTTCACTACAAAAGGAGTATCATTCCATTGTGCCTCCTCCAAATCTTATAAATGCTGGGGGTGGTCCTTCGCCAACGACACCTGACAATCGTTCGGCAGCCGTCTCCCAACACCCGCTCAATCAACAGAATGCAATTGATTCCCTAGTCGCCCATCTTGACACCATCTCACACAAAGACGAGCTTCAGAAGATGGGGATATCTCAACCATATCCCCCTGAGTGGGAGAATACTACTTGCCTTCCCAACTACAAGCCGCTGACGTTGAATTCATTTAACGGGTTGACTTTTCCTCGTCAACACATGACATGCTTCAATACGCAGACTCTATACTTGCTGTCACGCCCCGCTCCCGGATAATCGGGTACGGGTCGATGCATGCCCGGCCTACACTGTCGTTGACAGCGGTAGTAAGCCGTCTAGTCATCAATACCAAGTGTAATCTCATCACAGCATCTAATCACGGAATCTATACTAACCATCACAGCAATCTACTATATAATTATTACAACTTATACATGAATGTTCGGGTACAAAGCCGGTAAAATATAAATGATACAACAATGACATATAATCAAATACACTCAATCAATCTCTATACATGAAACTAATGCCTCGATATCAAGTAAGCTCCAATGCCAGCCATGACAATCTAATATCTATCTCACCTGTAATCAACGATCTAGTCAGGAAAGGAGCAAAGTACAATGTAACTCAATAAAACTCACCATGGAAGATCAATGGAATGGTACAATGTAGCAAGTAGAACTGAACAGAGAAATAATGGAATATAATATAAATATGCACTAACTATGTATAAATGTGCAATTGGACGTTATCAACATATGGGGACTAATATATAATCAGGCATATAAAATATGCTATCAATCACGAATAATCAGGCATGTCTAATGACAATGCTATCAGTCACGCAATAATCAGGCATGTCTGACGATAATGCTATCAGTCACGCACGAAATGGACTCAGGCATACAGAGTATGCTATCAGGCAAGATTTGTCCAATATTAGTCTATCATATGTCTCTAGAACGTCCCCCACCCGACACGAGAAACAATGCAAGCAAGCAATCAATCGATCGAGAACAAGTGAAATAAGTGACACGATAACAAGTGTAAGTGCAATGCATGCAATGATGGTAATACTGAGTACATGTACTTGCCTTGATTCTGAGGTTTTGTCCAAATCTTCTTAGATCACCTAGAATAGGAAAACAATATTTAAGCAATAATATAAAGAATTCTTAATCTAGTTATAATGACTACTCTATTGACTAATCTTCTACTAATTTCAAAATAATTTCTAAATAACTCCTGATACCACTATCCCTTCTATTCCTATTTATTCAATCTAAGTCTTAATCTATGATAGCTCACTAAGAATAATTAGAAAGCTAAGGCCCAAGCACTGGCCAGACTACTAGTCAGTCCATTATCAACCCATACGTACCCTGTTTAGGCCCATCACCATAAGCTCAATACTACAAAACTAAACCCAATATAAATTGGACAAGTGTACTAATTCATGTCTTCTTAATAACAGTAGCCCACTCTCTTAAATAGCTAGAGCCTAAAAGTATCAACTCATGAATAAAGTCGATAACATTAAGCATGCATTTGACTAAAACATATACTATTTGATCTCAAAACACATCAAGCAGCATAGTAAACCCTTAGTACAAGCTACCAATGTACTGACCCAACCACAGAATCACCAAGTATCCAAATAAAACCTAACCAACACTATAGCACATGATTCAATATAAAGGCTACAATACAATACCCAGTTCAAAAGAATTCCTAGGTTCATGATCGACTATACGAACCAGTGCCAATTGCAGTCAGTCTCCTCGATACCGAGTCGTGTACCCAAACCATTCCCAAGGTTTGTGTCCTCTCGTCCAGCCTATGAACCATCATTCGTCATAACAACACAGCCTTCCCTCATCACAGACAATCACCAACTAGCACAACTGAGAAGAGGTACAGATAAAGAGAATATACCTGAGTCCAAATAATGTATGGCGGAGTCCGATACTGCCACTCCCGTGTCCCAATTTGTCAAGAACACTTGGTTGAGTCATTCCATCAAACATCATACGTGCATAAACGAGAAACAAGGATTAATGTAAATTCTTGATCCTATCAATCAGAATTTTCAGAGAGAAGAAGAATCGATCAGAATACAGTTAGGAACACTCACCAATTCGGATCCAAACTTTGTCCTCACGATCGATCAACTGCTTGAAATCGAATGGAAGACTCCACCAGTCCGCCCACGGCAAGGAACGGTCGACAACACCATGCTCGTGTGCGGCTCGATGGCAAGGAGCAGTCGCCATGGCCACCGGAAAGAGGAAAGAATGGACGACGTCGTCAGCTGACCTTCGTCTCCAGACGAGCTCGAAGTCGCCATGGCCATGGCTGCGATCTCCAGCGTCCAAAGAGGAAGGGTGGAGGGAATATTTCGACATGGCTTCGCCGCTCTGGTGAATGATGGAGAAGAAACTGGGGGTTATTATATAGGCGAAGACAAGGCGGTTAGGTGGTTAGGCGGTGGTGATTCTGTTACGATCGTACGGTCACGAAGGAGGTGACGGTTACGATCGGGCGGCTGAGAAGGATTGGGCGGTTAAGATGAGGAGAAGGGTCTGGAAGCTCCGGCTCCTCTTCTCGGTGCTATAATCTTGCTTCGTCGTCGTCGTCGGTTGTCGTCGTCGTCGTCTCTAATTGAGTAACAGAGGAATGGAGGGAAGAATTGAAATGAATGAATGGGAAGGCTCTGATTTAAATCTAACGGTTAGGTTAAGTAGATATCGGGCTATCGGGTTGTGGGTTGGATCCATAAACCTGCGCCCCAACTGAGCTAACAGGCCGGGCTACCATAGTTGGGCTGAAAGGTTAATAGGCTGAGCTGAGAAGAAAAAGGTTGAATAATATAGGAATAGGAATTAAGAAAAAATGAATGGGTCAGTTGGCCCATTCAAATGGATGAATAGAACCTAAGGAAAAATAAAATAAATATTAGGAATAATGGAAATAATTTGGAAATAGTTAATTAGAATATTCCATTATTAACTAAAATAGTTAAAAGGATTTAAAAATAGAATATCCCAATCAATAGCTAGGAATTAATCAAGAAGAAATATGGAAATTAATCATAATATAACTCATGAGTCATAAATAACTAAACTGAGAAATATAAAATAGAGCAAAAATTTAAATGCATTCAAATAATCGAAATAAATATTATGAAATAATAATACTAATCTCAGATTCCAGAAAAGTGGGGTTACAAATCTACC
Organism: Iris pallida; assembly: GCA_029216955.1. Taxonomy (NCBI): domain Eukaryota; kingdom Viridiplantae; phylum Streptophyta; class Magnoliopsida; order Asparagales; family Iridaceae; genus Iris; species Iris pallida. Next base: position 5,781,407 of record JANAVB010036619.1, read on the forward strand.
CTCCTTACAAAAATTTCGTCCTCGAAATTTCAAAGGGATGGACTAGAATTAAAATGACACGAAAATCAGTCAGGCATGATTATGAAATAGGAATTTATCTGGCATGGTTAGGCACGAGAATAATTAAGGAAATTTAAAAATAGTACAACAATAATCAAACCTGTTAAGGCATGATTAAAGAATATGAGTTGGCACGATTTGAATAGAAGAATCTATTTAGCATGATTTAGGCATGATTTTAAAATAGTCAGAGAATTTAAAAAGCAATGCGATAATGATCAATGCACGATTAAAATTAGTATAGTCGTGATTAAATTTTAATTACGACTAAAGATAATGAGGATTACGATCAAGGTTAATTGGAATGAAATAGTCACGATTAGTAGAAAATCATCAAGGCACGATTACGATATAATCAATATTTAGGCACGATCTACTCATAACTACTGAAATTGTCTAGGTACGATTAAATTCGAGTCATGGTTGAAAATCAAGATAAATTCTGATAAGGTTGTCAATGGTGATAGGAAGCCAATCATGAATTTAGTCTAAAAATATTCGGAACTCATGCATATCCGGAATCACTTTACCTAAAATTCATGCCCCGCCAGTGTACATCTGGCTGCAGTGAACTCTTGGCTCCGTGACTCAAGAATGATAGGTACCGAATGATTTCTAAACTTTACCCATGGACAAAATAACTTCAAGGGATAGAAACATAATCTCGAGAATATTCGAAACCTATACATACCTGAGATCACTTCGACTTAGTGCCCCTGCCCCGCCAGTGCGCTGATGGCTGCAGTGGGCCTGCAGTTTCCATGATCCAGATAAATGGCTGCAGTGCGCGGCTGCCACGCCATAGTAGGATATCAAATATTCTTCGATGGTTGTCTACTGATATTCCAAAGGAGTACCTTGATAATTCAATTCAACAAGCTTTCCGATTTACTAAAGAGATTCAATCACACTATGAAGGACATGTAGTATAAATATCTGTTCTTGGGAATCAAGAGATTGACTATCAAAATAGAAGAGTGACTAAAAATGTATTATAGAGTTGATACACTAGTCATGGGAATGTCAATGGAATAAGTAGCTTAAGATGAGTTGAAACTCTAAATGGGAAATGGATAGAGAAAATCAAATAGACTTCAAAAACCTATGGAAAATTTTGAAATGCCTGGCTAAATGAGAAGTTTGGAAACTTTGACTTAAATCTCTAAGTGGCAAGGAAACCCAGATTCTAAGGGTGTTAGAATCCGATAATGTTGTGGAAGAAGATGATCCCCAAAAAGTCAGGGAATTGTAATCACGACTTTTGTAGGAAAACATTATGAGGCAGAAATAAAGAAAATATAATAATCAGAATTTACTATAGATAGTAAAATACACACAATCACACAATCGGCCTATGCTGTGATGAGTTTCCTATTTCTGTAGGCTTCTAATGGCACTCTAATCCTAAGTACCATTAGATAGAGACCTGCATAGGCCACCACAAAAACATGTCACGCCCCGCTCCCGGATAATCGGGTACGGGTCGATGCATGCCCGGCCTACACTGTCGTTGACAGCGGTAGTGAGCCGTCTAGTCATCAATACCAAGTGCAATCTCATCACAGCATCTAATCACGGAATCTATACTAACCATCACAGCAATCCACTATATAATTATTACAACTTATACATGAATGTCCGGGTACAAAGCCGGTAAAATATAAATGATACAACAATAACATATAATCAAATACACTCAATCAATCTCTATACATGAAACTAATGCCTCGATATCAAGTAAGCTCTAATGCCAGCCATGACAATCTAATATCCATCTCACCTGTAATCAACGATCCAGTCAGGAAAGGAGCAAAGTACAATGTAACTCAATAAAACTCACCATGGAAGATCAATGGAATGGTACAATGTAGCAAGTAAAACTGAACAGAGAAATAATGGAATATAATATAAATATGCACTAACTATGTGTACATGTGCAATTGGACGTTATCAACATGTGGGGACTAATATATAATCAGGCATATAAAATATGCTATCAGTCACGAATAATCAGGCATGTCTAATGACAATGCTATCAGTCACGCAATAATCAGGCATGTCTGACGATAATGCTATCAGTCACGCACGAAATGGACTCAGGCATACAGAGTATGCTATCAGGCAAGATTTGTCCAATATTAGTCCATCATATGTCTCTAGAACGTCCCCCACCCGACACGAGAAATAATGCAAGCAAGCAATCAATCGATCGAGAACAAGTGAAATAAATGACACGATAACAAGTGTAAGTGCAATGCATGCAATGATGGTAATACTGAGTACATGTACTTGCCTTGATTCCGAGGTTTTGTCCAAATCTTCTTAGATCACCTAGAATAGGAAAACAATATTTAAGCAATAATATAAAGAATTCTTAATCTAGTTATAATGACTACTCTATTGACTAATCTTCTACTAATTTCTAAATAATTTCTAAATAACTCCTGATACCACTATCCCTCCCATTCCTATTTATTCAATCTAAGTCTTAATCTATGATAGCTCACTAAGAATAATTAGAAAGCTAAGGCCCAAGCACTGGCCAGACTACTAGTCAGTCCATTATCAACCCATACGTACCCTGTTTAGGCCCATCACCATAAGCTCAATACTACAAAACTAAACCCAATATAAATTGGACAAGTGTACTAATTCATGTCTTCTTAATAACAGTAGCCCACTCTCTTAAATAGCTAGAGCCTAAAAGTATCAACTCATGAATAAAGTCGATAACATTAAGCATGCATTTGACTAAAACATATACTATTTGATCTCAAAACACATCAAGAAGCACAGTAAACCCTTAGTACAAGCTACCAATGTACTGACCCAACCATAGAATCACCAAGTATCCCAATAAAACCTAACCAACACTATAGCACATGATTCAATATAAAGGCTACAATACAATACCCAGTTCAAAAGAATTCCTAGGTTCATGATCGACTACACGAACCAGTGCCAATTGCAGTCAGTCTCCTCGATACCGAGTCGTATACCCAAACCATTCCCAAGGTTTGTGTCCTCTCGTCTAGCCTATGAACCATCATTCGTCATAACAACACAGCCTTCCCTCATCACAGACAATCACCAACTAGCACAACTGAGAAGAGGTACAGATGAAGAGAACATACCTGAGTCTAAATAATGCATGGCGGAGTCCGATACTGCCACTCCCGTGTCCCAATTTGTCAAGAATACTTGGTTGAGTCATTCCATCAAACATCACACGTGCATAAACGAGAAACAAGGATTAATGTAAATTCTTGATCCTATCGATCAGAATTTTTAGAGAGAAGGATAATCGATCAGAATACAGTTAGGAACACTCACCAATTCGGATCCAAACTTCGTCCTTGCGATCGATCAACTGCTTAAAATCGAATGGAAGACTCCACCAGTCCGCCCACGGCAAGGAACGGTCGACAACACCATGCTCGTGTGCGGCTCGAAGGCAAGGAGCAGTCGCCATGGCCACCGAAAAGAGGATAGAATGGATGATGTCGTCGGCTGACCTTCGTCTCCAGACGAGCTCGAAGTCGCCATGGCCATGGCTGCGATCTCCGGCGTCCAAAGAGGAAGGATGGAGGGAATATTTCGACATGGCTTCGCCGTTCTGGTGAATGATAGAGAAGAAGGAGACTGGGGGTTATTATATAGGCGAAGACAAGGCGGTTAGGCGGTTAGGCGATGGTGATTCTGTTATGATCGTACGGTCACGGAGGAGGTGACGGTTACGATCGGGCGGCTGAGATGGATTGGGCGGTTAAGATGAGGAAAAGGGTCTGGAAGCTCCGGCTCCTCTTCTCGGTGCTGCAATCTTGCTTCGTCGTCGTCGTCGGTTGTCGTCGTCGTCTCTAATTGAGTAACAGAGGAATGGAGGGAAGAATTGAAATGAATGAGTGGGAAGGCTCTGATTTAAATCTAACGGTTAGGTTAAGTGGATATCGGGCTATCGGGTTGTGGGTTGGATCCATAAACCTGCGCCCCAACTGAGCTAACAGGCCGGGCTACCATAGTTGGGCTGAAAGGTTAATAGGCTGAGCTGAGAAGAAAAAGGTTGAATAATATAGGAATAGGAATTAAGGAAAAATGAATGGGTCAGTTGGCCCATTCAAATGGATGAATAGAACCTAAGGAAAAATAAAATAAATATTAGGAATAATAGAAATAATTTAGAAATAGTTAATTAGAATATTCCATTATTAACTAAAATAATTAAAAGGATTTAAAAATAGAATATCCCAATCATTAGCTAGGAATTAATCAAGAAGAAATATGGAAATTAATCATAATATCACTCATGAGTCATAAATAACTAAACTGAGAAATATAAAATAGAGCAAAAATTTAAATGCATTCAAATAATCGAAATAAATATTCTGAAATAATAATACTTATCTCAGATTCCAGAAAAGTGGGGTTACACTTGCCCAGGGACGATCCGTTCTTGTCAAAACTGTTTATTAGCACCTTGCAGGGAGTGGCTTTTGAATGGTTCTGCAGTCTGCCTGACGGATGTATCAATTCATTTGAAGACTTGGAGAGGTTATTCCTCAACAGGTTTTACGAGAGTGGCATGTATGTTAGTATGTCCACCTTCATCGATACCAAGAAAAGCAGGACTGAGTCTGTCATCGCCTTCATCGAACGCTTCAGGCGGCTAGCACTGAAGATGCCCTTCGGCTAACAGACTCATAACTTATGGATACCTGTCGGCATAACTTCCTTCCTACAGTAAAGTTTTGTTTGGGCATACATAAGTATGATACATGGCTCGCTTTCATTGGGGCCGCTGATGCTGCTGAAAACGACGTTCCTAACTTGGAACTACTGGGGTTGAAAACACCCAAATCCGAAGATAAGGGCTAGCATCTTCAAACTATCCCTGTTCGTAGGGGTAAAGGAAAGGAAGTCCTGAAGGTCGACACATCCAAAGGAGCTTCCAATCCTCAGGGCGCCTCCGACAAGCCTAAGAAGACCTTCTCCTTTGACGAAGACGATGTCATTACCATCTTTCACACATTGACGAAGGTAATAAGTTGACATTGCCTCTACTACGATGTCGTGCAGAGTCGAACCAGCTCAACGATCCTAAGTATTGTCTCTATCATCAGTACGTGCATCACTCTACCAAGGACTGCATCATCCTGAAGAAGAAGATACAACAGCTTATCGACAGCCAACTGATCAACCTCGAAGTTGAAGACAAAGTCGTATCCTTGTAGAAGCATGGAAAAGAACAGAAAAGTCCATACGGCTCAAAATAGAGGGAGTCTCGTGCGGTTCAAAGAATCTCATAGAGCTTCATGCGGCTCAAGAGTCCTTTAGAGCTTCATGCGGCTTAAAATTCCTTCAGAGCTTAATAGCTCCATGTGGCTCGGGTAAAAGCCACGTGGCCCTATGCGGTTCGCCTCTACAGCTGGCCATCAAGCAGCCGCCTCATTTAATGCTCTGACGCAACACGGCAGCTCAGACATAAAGGTGAATTGACAGCTCTGACATAAAGCTACAATGATGACTCTGACATAATGGCGCACTCTTAGGAAAACAAAAGAAATCTTTATAGCTGGCACGATCCACCAATTCTGAAGCTCACTATGCGACTACCTACTTTAATACGGCAGCCACCTTCATGCCACATTCATGCGGCTGCCACCCTCATGCGGCTGCCATCTCTATGCGACTGCCACCCTCATGCGGCTGCCACCTTCATGCGGCTGCCACCCTCATGCGGTTGCCACCTTCATGTGGCTCAGTTGTAAGGACTTTCATACGGCTCGGTTAAAGGCCACACTCATGCGGCTCAACGATGACAGTCCACCACGCGGTTTGCAATAGTTGGGACATGTGGCAGGAGTTGATCAAATTCCAACAATCCAGATTTATGACAATCAACATAACAGGCAGTTGGGACACGTGGCAGGAGATTGACCAAGATTTATTCACTCGAATTTGCTGATATCAACAAATCATCACGATACAGATTTGTTGCAATCAACATTAATTGTCCATGCAGATTTGTTGCAATCAATATTAACTTTCCATAAAGATTTGGTACAATCAATATTAATTGCCCAGATTTGTTACAATCAATATTAACGGCCCAGATTAATTTCCAACAAACAAGATCAAGGCAAATCGTAACCAATCCCTAACCGTCCACTTTTCAAGGATTAATCATTGCAAACCCTACTTATCACACCCCACTCCTATAAATAGCAAGGTGCCATTCCCTTACAAGCAGAAGACACAGAGACATGCACAAAAAGAGCGACGGCGCCCAGAAGAATCTCCCCACACAGTTCGAGAGCATTTATTCATCAGAGCCAAGGCTACGTCCGATCGTCCAAGGAGTAAGGCAGAGTTGATAGCACTCTCCCGAGCCTCTATCGTCACCCCCCAAAAAAACTAAATAATTGTACTTAGATTGTTGTACCTAGGTTTTCATCCCTAGGCTTTCTTTATTCGAGCGAGTTTGTGTTGTGAAGTAAAAGTCCAGTCCTCCCATAAAACTATTTTTTCTTTTATAATCAATGGCAAACACGATGGCAACTCTGGGGCCGCATGAGAGTCTTTCCCGTCATTTTGGATAGCAGCTCCCTCCTAACGAAAGAAGACACTTGTGTGATGAAAGGAGGCAGCATCTTCTCCTTCACAATGATCTCAGCCTTCAGCATAGATGCTGCAAGAATCAAAGATAAAAGAGTCAAGAGATAGCTAGAAAAACATTTAACAGAGCTCATGCGGCTCTGTTTCGGTGGGTCCTTATGCGGCTCAGTTTTAACGGAGTTCATGCAGCACTGTTTTGATGGGTCTCATGCGGTTCTGTTTAGTGAAGTCTCATGCGGCCAAGTTCAGATGAGCTTATACGGATCTGTTTAGTGGGGCTTATGCGGCACAGTTCAGATAAGCTTATGCGGCTCTGATCCGTTGGAGGTTATACGGCCCAGTACATCAGGAGCTCATGCGGTTCTATTCAGTGAGACTTCATGCGGTTCAGTTTTAAATGTACTTATGCGGCCCAGTCATTCTCATGCGGCTCAAACATGGAGCATACCCCATGCGGCTCGGACATAAAAAGTTTATGCGGTCCATACAACATGTGCGGCTTCATCGTACTGAATTTGGCAGTTCATTGAAGATGAAGGACGCATTAAATGCCAAAGAGAAAAGGCTTGTGCATAAAACATATAACAGAGCCATCTTTGTTAGGGTTTTGAAGCATACGGTCCTCCACGTAATTCTTACCATCAATGGCGGGGTTGACATCAGGATGAACTAAGGGCGCCCCAGTCGATGAAGAAGCAGCTCCTTTACCCTTCGCCGCAGAGGAAGCCTTGGAAGTCTTGGGGGCCATTGTTGATCGGTGATCGAGAGAGAAGACGACGACAACTAGGGCAAGAAAAGTTGAAGAGAAAGGAGAGTAAAGTGTCTCTCTCTCCCAAAGAACCCATATTTATGGGCTGCTGGGGGCGTACGGATCAAGGGATGCTTCACATGACGTGCCGCCTAGAAAACCAAGCTGGCTCTTGGATTTCTAAACCTTGCATGCAAAAAGATTAATCCTAATCATTAAGGCAAAATCTGAATATTTAAAGCTGACTCTTGGGATCCTATCCCAAACGACGGCTTCAAATCAAAACAAATCAAGAGCAATAATGAGACACCCACGTGGCACAGGACCATTATGCAGCCAGAACAGTCAATGCGGCCCGAACGATCCATGCGGCCAGAGCGATTCATGCGGCCAGAACATCCCATGTGGCCAGAGCGATCCATGCGGTCCGAGCGATCCATGCGGCCAGAACATCCCATGCGGTCAGGCAGTCCATGCGGCTAGGAAGTCCATGCGACTAGGAAGTCCATGCGTCCAGAACATCCTATGCAGCCGGAAGAGCTTATGTGGATATAGCCATGCTTCTTATTCAAAGTATTTCAATTTTATAAATTGAAAAATTTGAAGGAGGACTTGTAGAAGCATGGAAAAGAACAGGAAAGTCCATACGGCTCAAAACAGAGGGAGTCTCATACGGTTCAAAGAATCTCGTAGAGCTTCATGCGGCTTAAGAGTCCTTTAGATCTTCATACGGCTCAAAAGTCCTTCAGAGCTTCATGCGGCTCAGAAATCCCCAATAGCTCCATATGGCTCAGGTAAAAGCCACGTGGCCCTATGTGGTTTGCCTCAACAGCTGGCCATCAAGCAGCAGCCTTATTTAATGCTCTGACGCAACACGGCAGCTTCGACATAAAGATAAATTGACAGCTCTGACATAAAGCTGTAATGATGACTCTGACATAATGGTACGCTCCTAGGGAAACGAAGGAAATCTTTATAGCTGGCACGATCCACCAATTCCGAAGCTCACTATGCGGCTACCTACTTTAATACGGCAGCCACCTTCTTGCGGCTGCCACCTTCATACGGCTTCCACCCTCATGCAGTTGTCACCTTCATGCGACTGCCACCCTCATGCGGTTGCCACCTTCATACGACTCAGTTGTAAGGACTTTCATGCAGCTCGATTGAAGGCCACACTCATGCGGCTCAACGATGATAGTCCTCCATGTGGCTCGTAACAGTTGGGACACGTGGTAGGAGTTGATCAAATTCTAACAATCCAGATTTATGGCAATCAACATAACATGCAGTTGGGATACGTGGCAGGAGATTGACCAAGATTTATTCACTCGAATTTGCTGATATCAATAAATCATCACGATGTAGATTTGTTGCAATCAACATTAATTGCCCATGCAGATATGTTACAATCAACATTAACTGCCCATGCAGATTTGGTGCAATCAACATTAACTGCCCAAATTTGTTACAATTAACGGCCCAGATTAATTTCAAACAAACAAGATCAAGGCAAATCGTAACCAATCACTAACCGCCCACTTTTCAAGGAGTAATCATTACAAACCCTATTTATCACACCCCACTCCTATAAATAGCAAGGTGCCATTCCCTTGCAAGCAGAAGACATAGAGACACGCACACAGCGAGCGGCGGCGCCCAGAAGAATCTGCCCACACATCCCTAGAGCATTTCTTCATCAGAGCCAAGGCTACGTCTGATCGTCCAAGGAGTAAGACAGAATTGATAGCACTCTCCCGAGCCTCTACCATCAACCCCAAAAAAACTAAACAATTGTACTTAGATTGCTGTGCCTAGGTTTTCATCCCTAGGCTTTCTTTGTACGAGCGAGTTTGTATTGTGAAGTAAAAGTTCAGTCCTCCCATAAAACTGTTCTGTTCTTTTATAATCAATGGCAAACAATCCTCTAACAAGATCTCTCTTTAGTTTGGTAACTTTCCTCCAACAGAAGTCCCAGATGGCATGGTCCTGATTCCAAGGCAATAATAGAAGTCGTCAATCTACCGCCAGCTCGCAACTCAACCTTGGTGCCACTCACGACTGAACGTGGTGAGATCATGTGGGTCCATCCGAACCTTATACAAGAAGTGACACAGGGGGATACTTTCCAAAACAAAAAGGGACAAGAAATACAAGCCATGCCATTTGGTGACTTCTTCCATTACGAGGTTCTATCTGGCGAGACGCGATCGGAAAAGACTTATCTTCGGACGTACGATCCCGCACAAGAAGAAGCAGTACCTTCTCAAGCTCCTGCTGCCCCTACAAGCTCAGAAGCCGGTCCGTCCAAGCAGAAGAAGACGCAGTTTGATAAATCTCTGAAGGCGCCAGCTCCCGAAGGCATGGATCGACCCTACAACTTTGACATACTGGCACAGCTGGCCAATACACCTGCCAGGTTGTCTCGGTATGATCTATTACGACTCTCCAAAGAAACACGGAAGGCCTTAAGTGAGGCATTATTACATGCCGACTCTTATCTCGTTGAAGTCAAAGCCCCCGTTAAAGATCCTGTCTTCTGTCCCCACTGCCACAGTACTATGGAAGTGGTGCCCAACATCACCTTTTCACAGAAAGACATGCTACTCAAAAATAATCGTCATGATATACCCCTATACTATACAGGGTATATCGGGGTGATCAAGGTGGACCGCATGCACATCGATCTAGGATCCTCCCTCAGCATCATTCCTAGAAGTTTGATTCAAATTCTGAAAATCCCTCTGCACAAGCTATCTGTAACCAACACAACTATCATGGCTTTCAATACTGGTTGAAGCCACCCGTTGGGCAAGATCCATCTCAAATGCCAGATCGGTGATCTCCGAATGGAGGTTTCCTGCTATGTGATCGATGCCAACGTATCCAACAACATCTTATTGGAACATCCATGGATACATGAGAACATGATCGTTCCTTCCATACTTCACTAGTGCTTCAAATATGTCAACAGTGACGGTGTCGTGAAGATGGAGTTTGCCGATGTCGATCCTTTTAAGGGCATCGAAGCCTACTATGGAGATTCGATACTTTACCAATCCTTGCCCCCCAAGGATGACGGTAACGAAGCTGACAATGAAGCTGAAGCAAGTTCATCCTCCAATGATGGTCCCCTGATCATCCGAGTCAAAGGACATACTACTCCAAAAAGTACTCTGAAGCCTCTCACAATCTGGATAAAAAAGAAGAACCATGACAAGGTCAAACCATTGACCATCACTCTCAGCAAGACACCCCGGGAGGAACTTACTGATGCCCGTCCTTCCAATCCTGAAGAATTATCCTACGTGGTGAACTCGGCCAAGACTATGGCTCCTCTTCCAGATGATGATCCTCTCAATGAGTATATCAATACTCATATTAATGTACCTTCAGCGGATGATGTTATCCCTGAAGAAGAACTTGTGTACTTCCTTAGTAAAGGTTTATCTTTGAATTACTCCGATGTCTATCAATCTGTAAACCACTACATAGATACGATATACGCTCTAGAGAACGATATCGGAGTACACCTCTGCATGCCGATCACGATGCCTCACCTGCAGGAAAAAGTTTACCTGAAGATATCCTCTACTTTATCGTTCCAGCCAGAAAGAAGGATGAAGAACTAATCATCTTCGGTCGTATAATTGGGGAGAGAAAGTTCGTTCCAGACTCTACTTCTTCCAAGCACAACACAGAAGCTGACTATGACTCTGGGAAAATAAAACTTTTTGGTATAGTTGGCAGGCCAAGAATATCATCCAAAATATGGGATATGACATTAAAAGCGACAAAGGGCTAAATTACGGTCGAGGACGACAGTTGCCAATACGACACTTTGCTCCTCCCGGAAAACCTGAAAACTACTATCAACGAAGCGGTATTGGTTTGTGTTATGTCATTTCTCCAACAACTCCCGAAAGATCAGATGATGAAGCAGATCGTTGTTCTCATTCTTCAGATTCCTCCCTATGGGACTCAGACTCCAGTATTGGCGACATGTTCAAGACAACTCTGTCCATCAACATAGTTTTCGTTGACCAAATTACGGACGATGTCCAATCAATCGAGCTTGAACAATAGGCTCAAAAGATGGATACTAGGTGGGAGCTGCGCTTCGAACAATGTGAACCACCTACCGAAGACGAATCCATCCAAGTCAATCTAGAAGATGAAGCATCTTTCAAACCAATCTTCATCAGCAAAAGTTTATCTGGCAATGAACGCCAATCTCTTATACAGCTTATAAGAGATTATATCGACGTCTTCGCATGGAGCTATGAAGATATGCCAGGCTTGGACCCTAAAGTCGCCATGTACCGCCTGAATATTTCGTCTAAAGCCAAGCCAGTGAAGCAGCAACAACGATGATTCGGACCAGATGTCATGGAGGCCATCGAGAGTGAAGTCAAGAAGCTCATTGCCAGTGGATTCATTCGCAAAGAACAAAACCCAGACTGGGTTGCCAACATCATTCCAGTCATAAAAAGGAACGGTAAAGTTTGAGTTTGTATCGATTATCATGATTTGAACTCTGCATGCCCGAAGGACGAGTTCCCTCTACCGATCACCGACGTAATGATCGACAATACTTACAGCTTCGAACAGATGTCCTTCATGGATGGGTTCTTATGCTACAACCAGATCAAGATATTCCCCGACGACGAGAAGCAAACATCTTTTCGAACACCGTTGGAGGTATACTGCTATACGGTGATGCCCTTTGGACTAAAAAATACAGGGGCGACATACCAGCGAGCTATAAACATAATTGTTTTGTGTTTATTTGTACAAAACTGTGAAGTGCTATGTAGACAATATCGCAGTTAAAAGTCGTCTCAAGGGCAACAAATTCCAAGACTTGATAACGATGTTCAAACTAATACGTGAACACCAACTCAAGATGAATCCAACCAAGTCTTTTCTGGGAGTCTCCAGCGGCAAGTTCGTTGGTTTCATCTTCACTTCAAAGGGTATACATCTTAACCCAGAGAAAGTGGAGGCTATCCTCGATATATATCCTCCAAGAAACCTCAAAGAGCTACGCGGACTACAAGGAAGGCTAGCCTACATCAGTCGATTCATTTCGAACCTCTCTGGAAGCTGTCAACCATTCACTCAGCTCATGAAAAAAGGCGCATCTTTCGTCTAGACTGAACAATGTCAATGCACATTCGACGACATCAAGGTGTATCTTACAAGCCCTCCAGTATTGGTAGCTCTAATAATAGGGAAGCCCTTCTTACTATATGTCCGTGCTATGGACCATTCTCTTGGTGCCCTATTAGCTCAGAAGAACGAAGGCGGCCATAAAAGGCAATCTATTACCTTATCTACACAATGGTGGGTGCCGAGCACAGATACACATATGTGGAAAAGGAATGCCTTGCACTAGTATTTGTCATCCAGAAGACACGCCACTATGTGTTTGGGCAGACCATCCACATTATATCTAAAGTCAATCCTCTCAGAATACTCATGACTAAATCGGGTTCTCTCAATTTCTGTTTAGCTACATGGGTAATGTTATTGACTCCATATGATATACTCTTCATCACTCAGAAAGTAGTAAAAGGCCAAGCATTAGCTGATTTCCTAGTAGCTCATCCGGTGCCAGAATCGTCCAAACTCTATGACCGAAATCCCCGACGAAGTAGTGGAGTCTAACACTGCAACTGAAGAAATCCCCATTTGGCGAATATTCTTTGACGGTGCATCAAGAACATGACTTAATAAAAATATCGTGGCTGGAGTAGGTGTCGTGCTCGTGTCACCTGATCATCTGGTTATACATCGTGCATATTCTCTCGTGGAACCATGCACCAACAACATGGCCGAATATAATGCCCTATTAATCGGTCTACAACTGGCAAAGCAACAGGGAGTTGACTATCTAGAAGCTTACGGCAATTCCAAGCTAATAGCCAGTGAAGCTCTATGCGTCCAGCCAGTGAAGCTACATGCGCCCAGCCAGTGAAGCTCCATGCACCTAAGATAAGCTCCCCCAAAAAGAGGGTGTATAGCCTGAGACATGGCTATGCGCCCAAGCCTGACTCGGTCAGTGCCATGATCAAAACGTGAACCGAAGCGCACGGCTACGTCAGTCTCCACGAACAGTCGTGCATCGAAGCATGCGGCCACGTCAACACTACGACCAACCCACGATCTCGCAACCTGCATGCGCCTATACCCTATATGCCCAAGGCAGGACTATGCGCCCACATGAAAGCTTGTTTGTTTTATGTGGGCGTATAACTTCATTCCAGCTCAGAAACTACAATAAAAAGGGGTCTCATCCCTCTTCAAAACACAGAACGGAGAGAATTTTCAAGAGCTAAATTGCTGCACTTCTTGCCAGTGAGCCGAGAGTTAGCAATTTTCTTAGGTTTTCTCCCACTTTTGTAATCGGAGTGTCAACGGAGTAAAGAAGCAACTGACACTCGATCTCCATCGTTCTATTCCCTATAATTCTTTTTTGTACTCGGGGATCCTCAGAGCAGGATCTCTTAGGCGTACTCGATTTATGGTGCCTTGCACCAATAAAGAAAAGACAACATTTTCTTCTTCTTTTTTGTGTGTGTCCATATGGGTGACCATGTGGATCATCATGATAAGATTGTTGATCTTGCAGTTAATCATCTTGTCTCGATTTATGTGTCGTATGTTTTGCTGTACGAATAACGAAGTGCAAAATTTGATATTTTGAATCTACCACTCTTATTATCGGCATTAATAATTATAGAGACTAGTGTGACCTAGTTCTAGGAGAAATAATAATTACATGTGTCTTAGATAACCAAAGGTAATAGGTGACTAGAAACGATCCAAGCTTCCTAGGTGGGAGTTATTAGTCATACGTGTACTTTAGTGTGTGATATATATTGTTTGTGATTAGGTTGATAGATATTTGCATGGAGTGTGATTCTCAGAGATAGTAGACCTTGGTACTACAGTCTTAGTACAGTTCGGACAACTCCAGGCAAGTATATCTTGCCAATATAATTTATAGTATCTATATGCTTATAGTTCTTATCAGTCGATTCACACTGAATATACTGTACACAATTTTCTTTTCTATTTATTATCAGTACATTTTCATGATTTTCCATGATGACACATAGGTGACCCCTATAATCTCTGGATGTTATTGATGTTGGATCTACTGTGTACATATATTGATTGGACTTCTGGACTTATCTTTCACTAGAGTTGGACTGGATGTGTAGTGGATACGACATGGACAGTAGCATTGGGTAGAGAGAACAATTGCTAGGCGAGAGTGTAAAACCCCTAATTTTTTACTATATTTTTTGTACTGATTTAAAATTTTTGTATTGTACGTCGCGTAGTCGTATTATACGTCGTACGCGAAATTTTATTTTTCAAAATTGCTCGACGAGTGCGAATATGTGCGAGCGTACATATCTTAGAAAAATATTTTTCTATATTTTTTATAGTTTCAAATAATAGATATAATAATTAGTTTTGCTATCATTCCTAAGCTTTTATTTTTACGTCATATCTAAAAGTTATTTTGTATACTAGAAAAGCATAATTAGGTAAAGAATATTTGTGCATACATATATCTCGTAATTATTTAATAGTTAATTATAAATAAATAATGTAATTTTCAAAATTATTAATATAGTATTTTTTGAAAACATATTTTGAAATTTTTGTGGCAATTTAAATCTTGATTTGAATTTATGGATTTATTTAAATAAGTTAAATATTTAAAATTTGATTTATCCCATTTGAATTTAAACTAAAATTTAATTAGATTTAAATGGAATTTAATTTGAATTTGGATTTAATTATTGATTTAAATCAAATTGGGTTTTAATTAGTCCTAGTCCATATCCAATTGGGAATTCCCACATCCTATAAATAGGCAGGTACTCCTCCATTATTTCTCTACAAGCCATAATTATTCCACAAATAATTTTATTCTAGTGAGTGCATCGTGTCCATGACCGTATCCGTGTCCCATCCACTACTTAGCTTCCTTTACATATACATATGTCTCTTCCGTCCGACACACCCTGACATCCAAATCTGTGTCTCGCAGGACACCACCCCGACTCGATACATCATCAATTTCTAAACCTATCCCTAGTTTGCCCTGCCTCCTGGCTATGCTAGCGTCGCCACCTCTGCCCTCATCACTTCCCGGTTCCACGCCAGCTTACCGCCTGACTCCGTCCCCTACGACCACACCGTCATCCGCACCACCACCATAACAACCGACCCCATCTCTACTGCCAGCCTACATGACCAGCTACCCCGTCGACTCCACAGCCACCACCCTCACCATCGACTGACTCTACCACCGCCTATCGAATCACCACTCGACCAGCACCACATCGTAACCCCCTCACCAAACATCACCGCCACTGACGGCGTCCTCGCACGCCGTCACAATCACCAGTGCCACCACCATAATTTCCACATCAAAAATAAAAATAAAAATAAAATTAACCCAACCCCTAACCTGCTCCTGGACAGAGTCATAGCCGGCCCGACTCCAGATCCGGCTAGCCCCCTCTCGTCCATCGCGCCGCCACCTGATCTCCCCGACACCGCCCATCCGTCGCGTCTCCTCCCGCTGACAAGCCCAGGGCCGGAACCCCATATCCGCCACCGCCCGAGCCCCGTAGCGCCGCACTCTGCCTCGCCTTGGCCGGACCACCGACTCCCCCGATCCCCTTGCCGTCAGTCTCCCGTACTCGCCCCCTCTCGATCTACCCCCCAGCGCCCCCACCGCGTCGACCCGTTGGAACCCCCAAAAACCCTCTGTCGACCGCTCCTCTTTTCCTCCGCCGCGGCCAGCAAACGCCGCACGCGCCCGCTGTCCCGCTCCTCTCCCGACCGCCTCAAATCCCACGCCTCCGCGAGCAGCCTCCGCCGCCAAAACCGGTCGAGCTCCGCCCAGATCTCTCCTTCCGCCGAGTTCCTCACTCCTCCGCCTCTCTCCCTTGCTCTCCTCCATCCTTCCAGAGCTCAGCCTCCCGATTCCTTTTCCTTTTCTCGTTCTGTCTCTCTCTCTAATTTATTTCTTTCCATTTAGAGAGAATAGTAGCAGTGCCTTTATTATTATGTTTATTCTGAGTGGTGGTTTTGTTCATTATTTTTCTTTTCTTTTCTTCTTTTCTTCTCTTTTTGCATCTATTATTATTATTATTATTATTATTATCATTTTCTTTCTCTTTACAGTTGTAGTAGGTACTTTCATTAATATAAAAGGGTAAATATTTTATATATATAGGTGGGTTTGTATATTAGTAGGTATAAACATATATATATATATATACGCTAAACATAGATTTTTAATTACTATTATTAAATGGTATTTTGTTATTTATCAATTTCATTGGTTCCAATAAAACCAATATTTATATATTGAAACATTTCTAATTATATTGTCGTATTATTTTGTGGTATCTTATTTATGTCATTGGGATATCTATATATATATAATTACAAAATTTGGGGTTTAGCCTAAAGTAATTTCCAACATATTTACCTAAAATACTTTGACCCATAAAATTTAGTTTCAAAAATTATAAAATAATTTACTAGTATTTCTCAAATATTTTAAATAATATAGTTTCTATCTCAAAATCATATTTTTACGACTTAGAGCTTTTGCAAAAAGAAGAATAGATTTTTCTTGACTCTAAGTATTTTTTTTCAATGAATATTTTGACCTATGAAAACTAGTTATTAAGTATTATAAATAATTTTCTAAAATCATATATATTACCTTTATCCAAATTCTATCGATCAATCTCATGTCCGTGATGACCCATTTCTTCCTATTCCCTTCCAATTCTATACTACCTTACGTTCACCCTATTTAAATTGACCGTTCTGGACCTGATGGAACTATCCGTGCCACCATCAGAGGTCACCTTGCATAGTTGTTGCACCAAAGTCGTAGTTCGTGCCACATTCATTATTGCAGTACGCCAGACGATACACCAGGCAAGACACCTTGCCTTTACTGTTTAATTTCTTGCTCAATATCATGTATGCTTTTTCTTTATGTTGTTCTTTCAAAAACATATATAGATGCAAATTATTATATTTTATTCAATTGGCTTAGAGTGAAGGAACCACCGTATGTGCATCTCATAAACTGTCACAATGTGCCACGGATTGTATGTGAGTGGTGAGTCGCATATAGCTTCGGACTTGCGTACCGACCGTACATCGGTGCGTACAGGCCGTGCGTTAGGATATAACTGTCAATAGATTGTGTAGAAGACTTGGCGATTATTAAGGATTAAACAGTGTCGTGGAGACGACGCATGTATAGTATCATTGGGGCGAGGGGACAGTTATTAGCGTAGGGGCTACATTTTATTTTTACACACATTTTGGGCCGAGGGTGACTCTTATGAGCACTACCTTCTGTCCAAGGCCGATAGTGACTCGGATGAGTGTTACTTACTGCCACTCTTTATTTACTCTGCTGAGCCTACAGCCCCTGCGTAGAACGTTGTCCTCAAAGTGCATATCACCTAGAATGGTTAGGAACCTTTATGCATGTCTATTTTCTAGTGAGCTCTTACTATTCAGTTATGGCATGATATTATGTGTCTTGTTACGTCCCTCTGAGGACCTGGTTTTTCTCTAGGTGTGTGTTCATGTTTCCTGCAGGTGTTCTAGCCAAGGCCGTGGTCTTCTCCATTCCTTTGAAGACAATTGCGTTTGGTTCGTTTTATCACTTTGTCGGTTGCTTTCTTGTACATTTATATCATTGAGATAGTTGGTAGTGGACTTTCTCTACGCCCAACGATTGAATCATAACTGTTCAAGTTGAATTTTTCTATTATTATTCTTTTCATTGTGGATGAGATTTAGTTTGTCTTGGAATACTATATTTTACAGCTTATGTATACATACGATGGTCTATATACCTCGTATGTATACAGCTGGCATGATTACGTTCTAGTCCTACGTATTTTGGGACTGGGGCGTTACAGAGAGGGCTACTTTGCATATATTACTATGTACTTATCATTATACATCCATATTCGAAAGATTTTTGTAACCGGAGTTACGTACCTCTCATATTTATCGTGTGACTCTATACCCGAGCTGCGACTATATTTATCGGGAATCTCTATACCGGAGTTGTGATAATATTTATCGGGAGTCTCTATACCAGATCTATGATTCAATTTATCAGGAGTCTTCATACCGGAGCTACGACGCGGTATCCCAGGAGTCTCTATACCGGATCTACGGATTTTATATTTAGAAAGCCCTTACATCGAAAGTTGTCCTCATTTGCATCACAAAGACTAGATGGTTGGCCTAGTAGTAGTATTACTTGATCACCTGTGTTTTACCCTGGATCACATGCTTCTACCTACACATGTTATTTACTGTACTTTATATCGACATGTATATTTTATATCTTGTTACATCCTATTGAGGACCTGGTTTCCTTCCAGGTTGGCTGAGTAGGTTTATAGATCTCCTTGCTGGATTGTTGCTGGTGTTCATTTCATTTCAGGTATATACTCTTTCGAAGTTTCATCTTCAGCAATATTACATATTGCTCAATTGTGAAGTATTGTAGACTCATACTACTCTTTTCGAGTCTACTCGGACGAGTATGATTATTGGACTGCAGACTATTATTCATATTTTTCTTTCTTATGTTTTTGTTATTTGGATACAGAGTTGATGTAGTGATAGTTACACCAATCGAACAACTTATACGTATTCTAGTCGGACTAGAGTCTGGTTGAATACGTAGTTGGCCTATGCCACGTGGTTCGGTCCCGCATATTTTGGGACTGTGGCGTGACAGTTACTAACAATCATCGATCTATTAAAAGAAATATTTTTTGGGGGTGGTGAGAAGCAATGGGGTTTAAATTGATGGTGGCTGAGTAAAATAATTTACTTTTATGGATTACCAGTGCTGGACTTTAAATTTTATGATATGAGACAAAATCTAAAATTGGTGTCCTCAAAGCTTAATGCTAATATAATTTATTTCATGGATGACAATACAATAGTATTATCAACACGAAACTCAAGCAATAAAATAATATATGTCATAATGAATTACTAATAAAACTGAAGATATTCTTAACAAAAAATAAGATATTCTAGACAAATAAATAAATAAATAAATAAATAAATAAATAAATAAATAAATAAATAAATAAATAAATAAATGTTTCAATTACCTCTAAGAGAGAGAGAGAGAGAGGATATTGACAATGAAATAAACATAGAGGAGATTAGCAACGACGAAAAGGTAGAGAAGATTGGGAGCGTTAGATTGTCAGAGCGACGGAAGAGAAGAGGATTTAATTTTGATGACAACTGCACCAATTTTTCTTAATTTATTATGAGTAACCGACTTGTCTTCTGGTATTCTAGTATATCACATTAATATATTTTATAACAAAAGGAATCATGTAACAAAATAAAAACTTTTTACGTTGACCAAACGAATTAAAATCAGTCTATAGGCCTTTGTTCATAATTGGACTTATACAATTAAATAGTACATAAAAATTTGGTGCCCCTTAAAATTTTGGGCCTGAGGCACCCGCATCATGAGCCTCATATCAAGTCTGACTGTGGATTCCAAGCAATATTTTAAAAATCGAATAGGTGATTGAACCAATTTTTTTTGTATAGGTCGGACCGGGGTTCAACCGGAGTACAAATAGACTTGGTTTGGTTTGATTCAAATCGGTAATACATCCACATTTACTTCTTACTTTGGTTTGGTTTAGTTCTTATTATATTTGGTTTGGTTTAATTTTACAATTATAAGGCTCAAAACCAAAGCAAGAACCAAATGGTCCAAATCGTACGAGATAAATATTTTTGATTTAAAATAAAATAAAATTGGTCAGTTCAATTGTGAACCGGTTTGTGTCACCCTCGGTTTTTGTTATACATATTTTGGTATACGTGTACGTATCACGGACCCGTATTTCGACTTGTCCTGACTGGCTAGTCTTGTGTTTCTTGCATTGGCATGGGTTAGTTGGCATTTCATGGCTCGTGTGGTTTATTCTGGCTGGGGCATGCATCGGGTTTGGTTGGGTTCGATCTGGTTGGGTTTGGTTTGGGTTAGTATGCAAACCCCTACCTACCACAATCTTCCATTTATTAACCCAACAACCCTTCTCTCTCCTCATTCATTTCCCATTACTACTCTTTTTCTTCTCCATTCCTCTACCGACCGACCACCCGCAATAGGCAAGTGCAACTTGCTTCATGGAGGAACTCAATTTTGTTGTTCCATTGTCTTCCTCACGAGATTCTAAGACACTTTAGTACTTAGCATTTTCAATTTCCGTAGTTTATTTCATGTAGATCTAAGTTTTAGTATTTTTGATCTTCATGGTTTTGATCTACTAAACTTGGTTGTTTTGGAAAATGGACAGTTCCATGTGGTGGGAATTTCGATTTTACGCAAGTTTGGCTTTTGAATGGCTGGATTTCACCAAGTCTCGGCCTTGGAGAGAAGACGAGCCCTTTACGCACACGTTCATACGTGCTCGCATAGTGACTTTCCTTTATGCCTACGTTTTACGTGCCAGCGTAGCATTTTCCTCCTTTACGTACATGTTTTCACGTGCCTACGTAGTGTCCCCTTTTTTACGCACACGCCTTGCGTGCCCGCGTAATCCGTTCTACGCCGAGATCATTCAAGCTCTACGCAGGGGACTCCCGCTCGCGTAGAGTCTCGCGCGTGCGTAGAATCTCTCATTGAGTCTCGCATAGAGAGCTGCTTGCATAGAGTTTCGCGTAGAGGGATGCTCGCGTAGAGTACTTGCTCGCGTAGAGGGGTCCTTCCTCAGGTCCTACTCGCGTAGAGTACTTGCTCGCGTAGAGGGGTCCTTCCTAGGTCTTGCTCATGTAAAGCCATTTTACGCTCAGGGCCTAGCGTAGTTTCTCTCGCATAGAGGCTTTGAGCCCTTATGCGTACCTGTGTGTCCTTTTGTGCTTGCACCCTCTTGTCACAGAGTTGATAACCTTGACTTGATTGATACAATTAGACTGATAATTGTACATGGCATGGATGACAAGTAACTGACATGACATGGCATGACATAACAAGACATGACTAGTAAGCTTGATGGGAACTATTGAATGCTGTTGCGACGGCTAGCATGACATGACCAGAATGAATGACCTGGACATCGTGAACGATTGTGTTTGTACAAATGAACCAGTACTGTCTCGCATCATGTCTAGGGCAGGGACCCCTGAGTACTACGGTCAAGGGTACCTATTGAAACTGACTAAGGCTAATAACTAGAATAATCCAGTAATCATAAAGAGATTTTCCAGCTACAGGCAATCTCGTTATCTGGGTGCCCCATCTGGGATCTGTAGCCTGCCGTCGAGTAGGACACATTTCCAGCACACTGTCATGTGTTGCACCCTTCAAGCTACTTAAGGGTATATGCATTTCCTGGACGATGTACCCATATGAATTCAACCCCTAATTTGTGTTCGGATAGCCTGGATGTTCTGCAGGGCTTGTGGCTGTTGGAACAATCTCATTGCATCTTGCTAGTAATTAGGCCTGTGATAACCCTAGTTAGTTAAAGTTTCAAGCCGTACTCATTTGCTTGGCCATGATTGATTGGATGGAGTCTAACCCAGTCTAGTCTTGTCCTGATCCTGTACAAGATTGTTAGCATGACCTGAATGCTTGTGCTTACTTTATCGATAAATAGTGGAAAACCAAGTTCCGTTCAGACGAAGGGTTACAACCCCGGTCCTTGTTTGGTTTAAGGGTTGTAACTTGGTTATCTGAACAGTCCCATGGTTATCTTATCGTATATCATCATGATTTTCCATATTTCTAGTCTTTATTATAACTATGTTTTGTGCTAAATGATGGTTTTAGTTCTTAAGTGAAGCCTCCTTTGTGGCACTTGCTCTTCCTGGGATCTGACCCAGGTGGTTTTGTATGGCCAGATACCGGAGCAGCTCCAGAGGATCTTCCTACCTTCCAGCCAGATGGTGACCACCAGGCGTAACCCTGGCAATGAGTGGATTTTTATTTTGGCTCTCCCATTCTATTGTAAAATTATTCTTTTAAGGCGTTTAGCCGTCGAGCAAGTGTTAGCTCGTTTGCAACTCTACTTATTGTCTGCCTATGGGCTGTAACATGATTAAAAAATCCTAGGGTTGATCATGTATGACTGAAACTCTTGCTAGTCCTCACCTTTTGTACGACTAGCTTTATGATCATCCAAATATGTAATGTATGAGACGCCTTACTATTGTATATTTGGTACTCTAACATCTTGTAACATTTACTTACTTGCTTGAGATTGAGACAATAGGCTTGTTCATGACCATAAGGGACTGATGGCTTAAAGTTAAATCCTCATGTATCTAGACAGTCGTGACCGTATATCGAGGTAGATTCTACCTCAATGTACGTAGCTGGCTGTATCTGTCCCCGCTCTCCAGTATTCTGATTCTGGAGCGTGACAGTTTGGTCGGTTCACTAGCCAAATTCGGTTCTGAAAAAAATAGACGATTCTTTAAAAAAATTCGATTCAAGTCAGATTGGACTGATTGTTTTGACAAAAATTGGTCGGACCCAGTCCAACCGTCGGACACTGATTCCAAGTCATAACTTCATGCATGGAATAAATTTCTAGCTTGGTACCTGAACCTGATAGTTCAAACAAGCCTTTGATGCCTTTATGCATGTTATAAATGTTGAGATGATCCACGCTGACATGGTCCCCAAGTTTCTAATACAACCAAGAAACTAACAAGATCTAAGCAAAAATAGCTTAGTTATATATAAGAAAAGGGGTTACCATCTGACAAGAGATGGCTAATACCTGCCAAAAATTCTATGGCACTACAGAACAAGTTATATACATGCATCCCTTAAAATTCCTAATATTTTGCTCCCATTTTATTCTTACAACAACTTAGTGAACCGTTCAATATGTTAACTTATACAGTGATGCTATATTGCCTTCGGGTTTATACCGCAGTCCTGATGTACAGGTCATGTGTCGTCCAGCCCTTGGATGGAGACTGCAAAAAAAAGGAGGGGTGGACTAGTATAGTGCAAAGGGGGAGGGAGAGGGGAAAGGGGTGTCAGTGTGTTATGACACGTCGGCATGGACACGCACGCAGTCACCCGCATGGGCCGTTTTGCATTTTTATAATTTATATGTTATTCCCGAGGCGTAATTTTTTGATGGAAAATAAAAAATTATGCAACACTTCAAAGAAGATGCATGACAAAGATCCTTGGAGGATTCTGATAGACGAAATCAAATGTGTCACTTCGAAAAAGGCACAGAGAATTTGTAGCCGTAGCAGTTAATGTCCACTAACATTTTATGATTAGATCAGAAACGTTCTCGTTTAGAATGAGATAAAAGTGAATGAACAGAATGAATGGAATAGCCTGTTAGGGTGAATGATCACTGACACTCAAAGCTTGATTCGCCCCACACTAACAGCTTCCAGTGTAGTGCCCCGACCCGCAAGATGCCTTGTGATGGATGGTTGGTTCGATGAAGCCTTTTTGGACTTGGAAATATGCGAAGGATCGTTTGGAGGGCTATGCAATCGTGACAGGAATCGTTTTATAAATGTGAGTAGTGTTGAACCCTTCGAAGGTCCTTTAGCTTCACGTTTAAAATAAAGGATAGTATATTGTGTTTACTCGTTGAGTTGTTGAATAACACCTTTCATAAAAGTCGGTAAGATAATGAAAGATAATTAATCACATGACCCGAAACTATTGCGTATCATTTCATGATTTGTGAGCTTGCGTGTTGTTGCGATAAAATATATGACAGGTGAAGAAAAAGTCCTAGATACTTGGACGGTGAGTATATCGATCCTTAGCTCGACGAATTGATGGTAACACAGATAATAAGACCCAAGAACTGGACAGTGAGTATGCTTGAATTATGCCTGAATGAATGTATGCTAAATAGATGCTAAGTCCAAGGAATTGGGCGGTGAGTACATTGAGTTTGGTTGGAAAGATGTATGGTATCAAAATTGTGGGAAAGAGATTGAGTAACAACATTCTATTATCCTCTGCCGATGTAGAATGTTGGTTACGCTAAGACCCTGGATTGGGTCGATGATAATGTGAGCGTTGGCAATACGAATGAGAATGATAGGTTATTACTTAGTTTTTCTTATCATGCATTATATGTTTTCTTCTTAGATAAGTTGCATATAATTGCATGGTCATGGACAACTTGTCGACAAGGTGGTTCCTCGAACGGTATTCCAAGGCCTTGGAAACCGATTCGTCTTGGGGGGAACCTCTTGCTGAAGTAGTAGCACGGTATACGGGACCTTCAGTGGGGCTAGCTACCCGTACTGCAAGGGGCACCGTTATACCTGTAAGATGGTCTAAGATAGCGCGTAGTCAGTGACCTTTATATAGATAGGTTCAGTGCTAATGATATCTTATGCAGGCAGAGTAAGTTATTACTCAATTACAGGAAAGGATGTCGACTGTGGTAAGAATCACCTGAACGGTGACAAATATATTGAATTATGATATTGTTCCTAACAATGTCTTGTGTAGACTGAATAACTATTATAAATATACAGGGATGGCTACACAATCGTGGGTAAGAATCACCAAAGGGTGGTAACTGTATGCTTTAAATTATGTTGACTATGAGATTTGCATGCTTTACTTCTTGTTGGCTATAATATGAAATTGATCCTAAGGCAACGAAAAAGTCCACCTTTAATAATGTTCTATAACATCATTACTTAGTATTGTCTTCATAGGTGAGTTGGGCCAGCACCGCTCGCCAGTACATAGATGATGTACTGACCCACGTTTGTGGGCATTTTATAGGTGCTCGTTCATGGGAGAAATCCTTTTATCAGTGCTTGCCATCGATGAATCGGATGGGTGTGCAGAAGCTCGTCTTGCAAGACGATGTCTTCTGTAATACGGAATAAAATGTATGGAACAGTGTAACTCGGTTGTACCAGTGAGATTGTAGCCAAATTGGCAAGTTCATTGTAAAGAAGTTAGCATATTTAGTTGTAGCCTGAAGGGCAAGTGTATATCTTCAGTTGGCCATTCAAGAGTCTTGTAATCAGTTGTAAACTCTGTATTCTACTGCAAGTCTTGTAATCCATTGCAATTATCAATAAAGAGATATATTTCTTCATATCTTGTGTGACTTTAATTTATCTGGTTGGTTTTGCTGCGCTGTCGTTGTTTTCTGAGAAATACCAGGAATTGTAATAGTTTTGTCGTGTACAAGGGCAATCTCGACTTGTACGGTATCATGCCCAGTGGCTAGATTTTGATCCTCCGGGATCGAGGCGTGACATCCAGGAATCAGCAGGTTCGACGGAGAACTTTAGAACACTCTACTCTTCTGACTCCTCGGATGGCGCGGACTCCTGCGCTAAGTGGCGCTGGTGCAATTCTCTTCTCTCTTGAACACTTTAGAAATTCGTAAGGAATTGTATTCTGAACCCTTGTGTACTGAGAGAGAGAGAGAGAGAGAGAGAGAGAGAGAGAGAGCAGAGAAGCTTATATAGGCCGTACTATAACTGCCCAGTTAGCAAAATATTCAGAACGTAGGAAAAAACTGTCCCGAACATTCAGTAACTGCTCAAATCGTGCACAGACACGATTTGAGCCAACTGACGCACTGCCCGCGCCAATTGCACCACCGCGCTAGTGGCGCCATCTGCTTTCGCACGCACATGCCCTATACGTGCATCACATGCACCCTGCGCCAATCGTCGTGCCATCTGGCAGTGCCAACTGGCGCGCCACTGGGCTGCACCACTGGGCAGTACCACTTGGTCAGCGCTAATTGATTGTGGCATCTGGCCGTGATAACTAGCACACGAACGGCTGCACAAGAGGCTCGTGCAACGAGCGCAACTTAAGTGCACTATGCGCCTAGCGACGATGCTGTGTGCTAAGTACAAAGTGCGCCAACAAAATGCCATATTATGCCTCATAAGCCCATGAGCCTGAGTCCGAGTCCGAATCCGAGTCGCTAAGCTCCTATGGGGCTTAGCTTCAATGAGAATTAATTTCCAAGAGCAAAAAGCATTAATGCTTTACCATGGAGTCTTATCTTTACATCATAGTAAAATCACCAACATGGTTCCTTCCTTAGGGTCACCACCCCATGTGCTCATCTCAACTACATACAAAGTATATATAGAGATACAACTCATGCTGCTTTTCAAATATGGGACTAAAAATCTCTAGGCATGTGTTGAGAGCAAGCTCTCTTCACATGTTAAAGAAAAAGCTCCAACAATTCCTATCATGCATTAGGAGAGATATCGCCGATGACTTGAATCGTCCCGCATGGGTCAAACAACAGACTATAATAAAAGAATAGACTAAGCCTTGAATTCTGCACCATAGCTGAAATTCTTTCCACTCACATAATGTAGTTATATGTGCTTCTGGCTGAATATTAAGGGCCCTGCACCAGCCTGATTTCAGTATATAATTTTGGATGTCTATAGGTTTACCCTCAAGAGATGGCCAGCTATCTCTGTCCATACACTATAGATGAGTTCTTTATTAAAGAGACATGGCATGAAGCCTTGTGCTTCCCTTGCGGTACTACGTTGCTATGACATGGCCTAAAGCCGAGACATTACCCCTACCCGGGAACCTCATCGTAGTGTTATACTACTGTAGCATGAGATCACAAGCCTCTTTGTAGTTCCATACTACCTAGCATGAAGCCTTAGGCTCCTTTACGGTGTTATGCCGCAACGATATGACTTGCAAGGCCGAGGCTTTATCCCTATCCGGGTACCTTATCATGGTGTCGTGCCACTATAACATGGGGAAAGCCTCCCCTTTGTAGTGCTGTCTATCCCTCTTTAATTTCATCATACAGCACTAGGCTACCTGCCTATTTGCAGTGCTACGCCGCTGTGACTTGGTTAGCAAAGCCAAGGCATTACCCCTAACCGAAAACCTCATGGTGGAGTCACCTCACTATAGCATGAGTTACACTCCTTGTAGTGTTGTTCTACCGTACTTCCTGTAAAGTACACCAGGCATTCACTCTTCCTGAGAACTCCTTAATGCGTTTAAGCCATTTTTACCACAGGATCCATTCTCCGCAAAAAATATACAGTAGACAACAGTGGTTGTAGGTTCGTAACCTCTCCATGCCACAGAGGACATGTATCCACTGTTTCTGATATTTTCCTAGTTAATGGTCCTCCTTTGAACCAAAAGCTAGATGCCTAATAGATTTCTCTTTGAACTAATAGCATAAAACTTTATGGTAGGATTGCAATAACATAATATCAAAATGCCTTCAAGCCCATTTTACTTGCTGTGTCATCGACGAGCTGGCGCTTGAGGCCCTTGGTGAACGGATCTACAGGTTCTTCTGACTTTGAACATCAATCACTATAATGACACCTCTCTTGATGAGATCTTTTACTACCCTATGCTTTAACTGCACAAACCTCTTCTTTCCATTGAAGAGGTCATTTGATACCACCGCCGTAGTCGCCTGGTTATCGCAGTATATCGATATTGCCGGTATTTGTGCCCCAACCACTGAAAGATCATACATGAGCTCACGAAGCCATTCTGCTTCCTCCGCTGCGGTATCTAGTACAAAAACTCAGATTCCATGGAGGACCGCAAGAGCATAGTCTGTTTTTTCGACTTCCACGATATAGCAGCTCCACATATTGTGAAAATGAATCCACTTGTAGACCTCTCACTCTCTAACTCTGAGCACCAACTGGCACTGCTGAAGCCTTCTACTACCAACGGATCTTTGCTGTAGTACAGTACATATGTCTGAGTCTTCTGAGATATCTTATTACCCGTTTCACAATTTTCCAGTGCTTAATGCCTGGGTTGCTCGTAAAATAACATAGCATTCCTACAGCGAAAGCTATATCAGGCCTTATGGCAGTAGTAGCATACATCAAACTCCCGATGATGCTTGCATACTCCAGCTGCCTGACGCTTTCCCTCTAACTAGGCTTCAGCTTCAGATCACACCTGTAAGGCATATCGATCCCTGGAAGATCCTGATACCCGTAGCTTGTGATCATCTTCTTAATATAATGAGACTGTGACAGTGCCAGTCCAGTATCTGTCCAAATTATCTTAATGTCCAAGATCACATCAGCTTCTCCCAAGTCCTTCATACTGAACTTAGTCGAGATGAACTTCTTTGTCTCCGTAACACAGCCCATATCCATACCTAGGATCAACATGTCGTCCACGTACAGACAAATGATTACAGCTCTTCTATCAACGAACTTTGTGTAAACACACTTGTCTGTCTCGCTGACCCTGTAGCCATTTGACCTTATAACTTTGTCAAATTTCTCATGCCATATCTTGGGAGCCCGTTTAAGATCGTACATCACCAACTTGCAGACTTTGTCTTTAAGACCCTTGATGACAAATTCCTCAACTGTTGCATAAAAATCTCTTCGGTCAGCTCACCATTTAGGAAATCTGTTTTCACATCCATCTGATGTAACACCAACTTATGTATTGCTGCAAGAGCAATCAACATTCTGATGGAGGTCATCCTGGCTACTGGTGCATACGTGTCGAAGTAGTCAATCCCCTGCTTCTGAGAAAACCCCTTGGCTACCAGCCTAGCCTTGAACTTGTCAATAGTTCCGTCTTCTTTCATCTTCTTCTTGAAAATCCATTTGCATCCGATGGGTTTTGCTCCTTCAGGAAGATCAACCAACAACCAAGTGTTATTTGAGGTAATTAAATCAACTTCACTGTCTATTTCCTTCTTCCAAAAAATAGCATATCTGGTCTTCATCGCCTCATCATAGGTAAGCAGATCCGCTTCTACATGATAGGTGACAAAGTCATTTCCGAAGTACTTCGGCCTCCTCACACGCTTAGCTAACGGCTCAGAGTGTTCTGGTTCAACCGTTGTTTCTACAACAACATCTGCTTAGACTACATTCTCATTGAAAACTTTAGTTTCCTGCACACCCTCATTGCTCTGCGGAACATCCACAAGAACAATGTCCTTGTGCCTTGCAAATTTGTCTTTAAAATATTCTACATCGTGAGATTCAATGATATGATTTGATTCAATATCAAAAAAATCTTCGAGCACCACTCTTTTCGGTATAACCCAAGAAAATTGTCTTCGTAGTCCTTGTCCCGAGTCTGAATCTTCAGATCTGGAAGCTTCACATATGCCAGACATCCCCACACTCGAATGACATTCAAGTTAGGTCTGACTCTGAACCAGAGTTCATGAGGAGTAACGTCTAAAATTTTATGAGGCACTCTATTCATAATAAAATTGATCGTCAATGCAGCTTCTCTCCAGTAGCATTTTGGAAGACCCGCAATCAACAATATTGAGTTTATCATTTCTGTTAACGTTCTATTCCTCCTCTCTGCTACTCTATTTGATTGAAAAGAGTACGGAGTCGTAGTCTCGTTGACAATTCTATGTTCTTTGTAGAATGATGCAAATTCATGAGACCGATACTCTCCGCCTCGATCACTTCTTATTCTCTTGAGTTATTGTCCAGTCTGTCGCTCAACCTCGGCCTTGAACTCTTTAAACTTCTCGAATTCTTTCTCTTTGGCCTTCAGCCGGTAGACGAACGCGTACTTTAAGAAGTCATCAATGAAGGTTAAAAAATACTTCATCTCGACCTTTATAGAGAACTGTTTGAAGTCACAGATATCGGGGTGTACCAACTCCAGAAGATTCGTGCTTCTATTAACCCGAGGAAAGGGTTTCCTTGTGATCTTCGTTTGTGCACGATCTTCACACTTCTCTACCTTACCCCCACATTTGGAGATAAGTCCTAAACTAGACATTATGCTTATTCTTTTACAATGAACATGTCCTAGTCTATTATGCCACAACTCAAGAGTATAAGCAGAATGAGTGATTGCATTAATTATATTGGATTGATTTACAAGCTGAATTTTAAACATTCCTTCGGTATAAAAAGATTTCCCGAAGTATGTTCCCTTTATGGACATCATCACCTGGCCAGTATTAATGTCCATCCTTAGGCCTGCATTACCGAGTAGGCCTCCCGAGATCAGGTTCTATGCGATAGCAGGTACATGCTTCACACCTTGAAGCGTCAGAGACTTCCTAGAAGTCAGCTTCAATACCACCGTCCCGATCCCTTCCACTTCAGCTTGTGCCTGGTTCGCCATCATAACTACTTCAGAAGTTGGTGTATAGGTGGTGAACCATTCCTTGCTAGAGCAGACATGGCAGGTGGCACCAGTGTTAACCTACCAGTCAGAGTCAGCCCCCACCGTAGTGACCTGAGCAATCATTGCAATAATGTCAGTGATCATTGACATCTTGCTTGGCTTACCTTGCTCTGATTGCTTAGGCTTAGATTTGCATTCACTCTTGAAGTGGCCCTTCTTGTCATACTTGAAACAAGGCATCTGAGACTTTGTCTTCTGTTGCTTGAAGAAAGTTCTCTTAACTTTTAGATTGTTAGGGTCCTTCTTCTTGCTATGGAAAGCCGCATGCTTTTCTTTGATTCCTTGGTATAAATCAAATTGGCTTTAGCCAGCTGTTTGGACAGAGCATCCACCTTTAGTTGAGCCTTTATTTGGTCCTCAAAATAGATTTCTTGTAGGAGATCTTCGAGACTGATCTCCAATTTCTTCCTATGCATGGTTGCATAGAACTTTCTCCACCAAGCGGGGAGCTTCGAAACGATCCCTCCAACAACAAACTTATCGGGAAGGGGCATCGTCTCATCTTCCAACTTCTTTCGCAGCTTCAGGAACTCCTTCACCTACGGCAGCATAGACTTCTCGTCTTCAAAGAGCCACTTGTGATTTTTTCAACCACAAATATTTTGTTCCTATTCTTATCTTCTTCGTACAGTTTCTCCAGAGACTCCCATATCTCTATGGCAATAGTCTTCTTAGAGTATGATTCCACCAGGAGTTCTCCATAGCATTTAGGATTAAAAGCCTACAGATGATATTCTCCCTTCTCCACTTGGCCTGACTTTTAGAAGCAGTAGTAATTG
Organism: Iris pallida; assembly: GCA_029216955.1. Taxonomy (NCBI): domain Eukaryota; kingdom Viridiplantae; phylum Streptophyta; class Magnoliopsida; order Asparagales; family Iridaceae; genus Iris; species Iris pallida. The sequence continues at coordinate 5,812,878 of JANAVB010036619.1, forward strand.
TGGCTGCAGACCCAGTTTCTGGAACAGTAGGTTCTTCCTCAATAAGAACATGATCAACTTGAGAATGTTGAAGATTGAGAGTAACCTTTCTCTTCCAGACTTGATAGTGATCTCCAACAAATTGTTCTAACTTGCAGAAGTTAAGATTGATGAGTGAAGCATAGAAGTTTTCCATCTTGTGAAATCAAGCTTTGAGATCGTTATTCCCGGGGCATAATTTTTCGATGGAAAACTAAAAATTATGCAACACTTCAAAGAAGATACATGACAGAGATCCTTAGAGGATTCTGATAGACGAAATCAAATACGTAACTTCAAAGAAGGCACAGAGAATTCGTAGCAGTAGCAGTGAATGTCCACTAACGTATTCTGATTAGATCAGAAATGTTCTCGGTTAGAACGAGATAAAAGTGAATGAACAGAATAAATGGAATGGCCTGCTGGGGGTGAATGATCACCGGCGCTCAAAGCTTAATTTGCCCCACACGAATAGCTTCCAGGAACCAGCAAGTTCGACGGAGAACTTTAGAATACTCTACTTTTCTGACTCCTCGTATGGCGGGGACTCCTCCACTATGTGGCGCTGGTGCACTTCTCTTCTCTCTTGAACTCTCTGAAAATTCGTAGGAAATTATGTTCTGAACCCTTGTGCACTGAGAGAGAGAGTAGAGAAGCTTATATAGGCCGCACTGTAACTAGCCACTTAGCAAAATGTTCGGGACGTAAGAAAAAATTCTCCCGAACATTCAGTAACTGCTCAAATCGTGCACAGACACGATTTGAGCCAACTGGCGCACAACGCGTGCCAATTGCCCCACCACGCCAATGGATTCATCTGCTTCCATGCACACATGCGCTATACGCGCACCATGCGTACCATGCGCCAATCACCACGCCATCTGACACGCCACTGGGCCTAGCGACGATACTGTCGTACTAAGTATAAAGTATGCCAACAAAATGCCATATTATGCCTTATGAGCCCATGAGTCCGAGTCCAAGTCGCTAAGCCCCTACGGGGCTTAGCTCCAATGAGAATTAATTTCCAAGAGCAAATAACATTAATGCTTTACCATGGAGTCTTATCCTTACATTCTAGTAAAATCACCCACATGGTTCCCTCCTTAGTGTTGTCATGCCCCGATTCGTAGAGTCATTTATTCACGTATTTTATCTCCTGGAATCGATCGTCCTCGCTTGGGCGTGATGCCGTACAAGTCTGGTATTGTACTTGTACAAGGCAAAGATGGTCCATATTCGATTATCTTCAAATAGGAACACATCACAGCGACAGAAGCAGACAAATTAAAATTAATAAGGATAATCTTTCTTATTGAATGGAAACACATCAGTTTCTTTATAGCAGCTAAGATAAAGAGGATAACTTCAAGTCTCACAGTGATATACAAAACTTTATTCTCTTTACTGATAATTGAAGAAGAGTACAAGACTTGTATTGAAGTACAATGCTTACGACACATCTTACTTTACATTGAAAGCCAACTGAACAATGCTATACAGCTTACATCTGATACTTTGGTACATTGGATTACAACTTGATATACTGACTTGGCTTACAACTCACTGGTACAACTGATTACAATATTTCATACATTATGTCCTTTATAAACAGAAGACATCATCTTGTACAAGGAGAGCTTCTGTATGCCCAACAAATTTTTGATGCTGCGGGACCAATCAAGCTAATCTTCGTGTATAGAATATCCCAAGCATGAGCACCTGCCCACAAAACGTGGGTTAGCACATCATCTATGTACTGGCGAGCAGAATCCAACCCACTCGCCTAAACCAACACTAACTGGTCAATTTTAGCAAGCATTTTAATAGAATGATCTTTCTACTTTGGGGCCTAGCATCAGTTTACAGTTCATGGGCAATCATCATAGTGAAGCATGTAAACATATTCTTAGCAACATTCATGTGGACATATCATTATAGCATTCTTGGTGTTATCATGCAAAGGCATCATTGAGGCATCGTTAACATTAACATCTTAAACATGTTATGAGAATTCTCACTTCAAGCATCTCTTAACATGTATGTTATATTTTAGCAGTATTTTTAGCAAAGCATCTTTCTAGCATACTGAATTTAACATGTTAAGAAGGTTCTCATATTTAAAAGGCTACACATAGCATCATTTACTTGGCACGTTAAGCACGCAAGTTAAACCAACACATATATTGAGTATATCATATTTAAGTGATTTCTTACCAATAGCCACTCCTTCTTACCTGCATAAAATACAGGTTAACTGTTACACTTACTCTGCCTGCACAAAACATTCATTAGCGTGCATCCTTACAACATGATCATTGGTGTTAGTGCACCATTTTCAGACGTTGCTATATAGGACTTCGAAAGGTAATCGGTGCGCCATTCCACCAGGTTGCGAGCTCGAATGGAATATCCCGATACCATGTACCCTTAAAGTACGTTTACGCTTCCCCCATGGTCGGACCGGTCCCCATAACGTCCCGGGGTACCATCCGAGGAAGCAGTCACCCCTTTGTATATAAGTTGTCGCTGACCATGCGAATGCGTGTCCAACTCGATCGTGATCATAAAGCAAATGGTGAAATATTGAAATAACTAAAGGCAACAGTGCATCATTCAACTCATCCATGTCGTTTTCAACGACTCATCATTTTCAATATTCTCATCATTCCACTTAGTGATCTCGACGATCCCAAGTCTCATCATTTCTCATTCATTGTTTCATTGCAACATTTTCCTTTACGTTCCTTCTAAGGAGGAACAACAACATTCATTCATTTTGAAGGGACCTGTAGAATTTCATTCATTTCATAGGGACAATAGCATATTCAATTTATTTCACATGTATTATTCACGCAGCATCTCATTGTTCAAGTGATTCATTCATTTCATCGACATTAAGCAAAAGGGACATTATCAATTCATTCTCGGGCATCAAGTTACATTAGCATTTCGAGTGTTATTCATTCAGCAGTTCAATATTCATGTCTTATTCATTCTAACGATTTCCAGCATATGCATCTCTATCGATTTAGCAACTAAAGCATCGCATCACAATTATTCAACATTCAAGGTAAGAGACATTAGAGATATATTCATAGCATCACGTTATTCCATTTATTAAGCATGCATGAATAAGGAAAAAGGAGGACAGTTCTACTTGTCTTGCATAACGGTCTTCCTTCTCCAATCTCACTAAGCGTAGCTCCACCAGCGAGCCACGTTCCAATACCCATTCCGTCTAGCCAGCTAAGAAAGACTGCATCAGTCTCAATTCTTCTGATATCTAACATAAGTCACGGTCCAACATTCTGATCCCATCCAACAAGCCAACCAAATGCCTCGTGCGGAGCAGGGCATTACAAGGGTCACTACCCCATGTGCTCATCTGAACTACATACAAAGTATATATAGAGATAGAATAATGCTATGAAAATTTTGAGTTGCACCCCACATTATTTAACCATATTCAAGGTGCACCCCACAGTTTTATCATAATATATAATACCTCCCACTTTCGTCAAAAATTGACGGTCAACTCCGTTGACCGTTAAGTTTTGACCGAAATACCCCTTCCCTTTTTCCAAGCTGACGAGGGAGAACTAGTAATAATGGTGATTTGTTAGGGGTATTTCGGTCAAAAATTAACAGTCAACGGAGCTGACCGTTACTTTTTGACGAAAGTGGGAGGTATTATACATTATGGTAAAGCAGTGGGGTGCACCTTGAGTATGGTTAAATAATGTGGGGTGCAAATCAAAATTTCTCTAATGCTATTTGTCCCTCCAAATTGTACCTTCAAACCATCCCTCCTTATGTGGCAGCTGACGTGGCAGCTGACGTGGCAAATTTTGAAATTAAAATTAACATTAACATAAAATTAACATTAAAATTAATGTTAACATTAACATTAAAATTAATATTAACATTAACATTAACATTAACAATAATATTAATATTAACATTAACATTAAAATCAACATTAACATTAATTAATATTAATATTAATTAATATTAATATTAATATTAAATTAACATTAACATTAACATTAATTAATATTAATATTAACATTAATTAATATTAATATTAAATTAACATTAATATTAACATTAAATTAACATGGACAAAATTGGGTAATTAACTTTTTGGGTTAAAATTTTCTATTTCATCGGCTATGTCAGATGACACATAATATTATTTAACATGCCACGTCAGCTGCCACCTAAGGAGGGATGTATTGGAGGGACAATTTGGAGGTACGAATAGCATTACTCATAGAGATGCAACTCATGGTACTTTTCCAATGTGAAACTAAAAATCACTAGGCATGTGTTGAGAGCAGGCCCTCTTCACATGTTAAAGGAAAATCTCCAACATTATATGCTTTTGTACAATATGCGTGTTACACTTCTACATTGTTTGACCTAACTCAGATATATAGTTCCCTTGCTCAATCATTCACGAGTTGTTTCCCACAATTACGATGATCCATCTATTTCCGTAGCTTCAATACTAAGAACTCGGCATCAAAGTCCTCACCAGAGAACTGTGGAAGTCATACATATTTGGAAGACTTCCAAACCGCCAATAGAGTCATCACCACACGTACTCACCAGAACTAACCCCGAAAACCTGATAGAAATTAAACAATTCACCGATCTAGCACTTTCCATGCACATGCACGCACGTAGATCCCCCCCTTCACTAACAATCTCCTCTCTCTCCGAGCTTCTCGATCCGGTGGGCGGTCCATCGACCACTCTCGTAGTGAAATGGAGATGAGGAAGATTGCCTGTGCCATCCTCGTCGCTGCCGCCTCGGCCACCGCTGTGTTGGCAGCGGATGCCCCGGCTCCCGCTCCCACCAGCGGCGCCTCGTTTACCGTCACCTCTGCAGTCGGTGCGCTGATCGGAGCCTCCGCCCTCTCCTTCTTCGCCTACTACTTGCAGTAAATAACCTCACCAAGGAGAAAAAGAAATAATAGCTAGGCATGATGGATTGATTGGTTTACATTGTCTCTTTTAATTTTATTTGCTTGGATCTTTGTCTTTCGTTGGTGTGGTTGTATACTGTAATGAATAACCAATTTCCTTTAGTCCCCACATTGGCTAGAACATCGCCTTTCATTGTCTTTTTATTAGTTCCTCTGTGTTTCTTGCTTGTGTGAGTTGTTCTGGGCTAAGGCTATCGACCTTACGTGCCTTCAGTCCCCGATGCCTGACTCGTAACATGTGCTGGTACGGATCCATGTTCTATATATTGGTCAAATATGATACTTTGTTTTGACATGAAATATGAAATATTGAGAATGGACATATCTTTGACAGCATTCAGTGAAATTTTTTTCATATAAATATGGTTTGATGGATATGTAATATGGTTTGTTGGAATTTGCTTTTATTTCATTTCTGAAGCATGTGTTGCAATCAATGACATCTATCATATCAATGCATGAATTAGGATAAATAAGATTATCCGATTTAAACTATGTTAAAATTTGGCTTTAAGACAAATTTTATGTGAAAGTTATAATTAGTATGTGAATAATCTTTGAATCATGTAGATTCGCTGGATATGTATTGTGAGCCAGAAGTACTCACGTATAAGCAATTGTTTTTATTATATAACTCATATATAATATCATCAAAATCGGTCATATTTGTATTTATCTATGGCCATGTAAAATAAAGATTTAAATCACATCTATAAATATAAATAAAGCTTATTGTCGACTATGAAGTCTGCATTCTCAAACGGTTTACTAAATTTCTCATTTGTTTTTATTGCAGTGCCTGAGTTGATTAAACATGATTGCTTGCTTGAGTTTTTTTTTAACACCCCAAATGAGTGCATGCATGATGTTCGAAGGAAATTAGTCGTCCGCAACGGGAGAAACACATTTAATTCCATGTGAAGAAATAAATGTGAGTGCGGACCGGATGCGGTGAGATACAAGTGCTGGTGCGGGCCTTCGGGTCGAGCCTGATGTAGTGAGATACAAGTAAGGGTGCGGGCCTGCAGGCCGAGTTTGGTACGCCTTCTGGCCAGGAGTCTGTAGCACAATTACCTGTTCCAAAAACAAAAAACAATTATATATATATATATATATATATATATATATATATATATATATATATATATATATATATATATATATATATATATATATATATATATATATATACCAAAATAAGTCACTTTAGCGACGTCATAAAACGTCGCTAAAGGGAAGAAAAATGTCGCTAATCTATATTAGCCATGAATTTTTCTTGTCGCGTATTTTCGGGTCGATAACACAGGATACGTCGCTATTCGTCGCTATGGCGACATTTATTTGTGACGTAAATATGTCACTACATTTTCAATGGATAGCAACATTTACCAACGCGGCATTCCTAATCAGCCACGTAAAATTTTGTTGTTAAACGTCGCTGACAGTTTAGTAGTTAGCGACATAATTTGAGACGTTTAGTGACTTCTTTGCTGACCTGGCAAGTTTGTCATGTCAGCAAATTAGCGACGTTCGGCGATTGTCAGCGACGTCTCTGATACAGGCTAGCGACGTCCGGACACATGATTAGTGACGTTAATTGCGACGTTACTATACTACTTTGCTGACATAGCGAGTTTGCCATGTCAGCAAATTAGGGATGTCTTACGACTGTTTACTACATTTGCTTTTAAGTTTAGCGACGTCCTGATACATGTTAGCGACATATAAATGCGTCGCTATTCGTCGCTAACTTGCAAATTTTTTTTAAAAAAAATTAAAATTCTATCTGCTTTTCCATTAGTTTAAATTACATTTTAGAAATAATAGACCTGGAGCAACCCTCCGTAGAATTCCCTAGGTTCGCCGACCCCTTCGGTGGAACACTCAAAACCGGTAAACCAATATAGAGACAAATAATGAAAATGCACTACCAATAATCAAATAAATAGAATCCAATGATCGGAAAGACATGAAATAGCCGGGTGGAGATAAATCCACTACCAAATGGCTATAAAAAGAGTTTGTCCGATAATGTTTCAAGAATGAGTCAACATAACACAAACTGTCACTAAATGTATAAAATAAATACATAAAGACCCAACAATAGGTCAGCAAACAACAACACAACACATGAAAATAAGTCCAATAAAGGACTATACCTGGTCAGGAGGAGGAGGACTACGGCCCTGCATCTGGGACAACATGAACCTATACTGGGCCGATGTTAGAATCATCGGTGACGATTCATCAATAGCAAGAGGAGGAGGCAGTGTAACTGATACGGTCGGGGTGGATGCCGACCACTACTAAAATACAACGATTTAGCGACGGCCCTATCCGTCGAAAATCCGTCGGTAATTCACATTACCGACGGATTTTCGACAGATACGGGCTAAAAAATCCGTCGGGAATAACTTCGTCGCTAAAACTAGCTCGTCGCTAGTCCGCCGCTCTGTGACTAATTAGCGACGGATTTTCGTTGGCAAAATAAAAACTTTTAGCGACTGCAAGCCGACGGCGTCCCGTCAACTTCGACAGTTTAAAATTTTAATATATTCATACAATTAGCGACGGACAATACGTCGCTAAATCGTCGCTAACCGCGTATTAGAGGGTGTTTGACACGCAATATCCGTCGCTAACCTCGACGGATTAGCGGCGGAGGTGCGACGGATAATACGTTGCCACGCTTCTGAAAATCTTCCATATTTCCAGAACATGAGCGACGAGAAATCCGTCGCTTAGATGTCGCTATCTAGTATTCATACAATTAGCGGCGGACAATATCATCGCTAAGCTGTCGCGAGGCCATCGCTAAATACACTACCTCGTCGGATTAGCGACGATTTGGCGACGGATAATCCGTCGCCATGCTTCTGGATATCTTCCATATTTCCAGAATATGAGCGACGGGAAGTCCGTCGCCATTCCGTCGCGAACTTTTTCCAGAAACAGGCCGATGGATAATCCGTCGGGAAAATCGTCGTTAGCTGCAAAAGTCAGTCGGTAATCCGTCGGTAATCCGTCGCTACCTGCAAAAGTCCGTCGGCAACCCGTCGGTAATCCGTCGCTAACTGAAATATTTTTGAAATTTTTTTTTGCAAGAAAGAGACTATTCCCTGTAATATAACATATTCAGCATCCACCATAAACAAATATAACATATCCGACATCCAATATATCCAACAAATATCCATATTGCCAACACAATATCTCCAAACATCCAATATATCACAACATACACAAAAAATATCCAACACAATGACCAACAAAATATCCAACACAATATCCAACACAATATCCAACACATTATCCCAACATGCATAGCAAAATATCCAAACATAAACAAAATATCCAAAATATACACATATCCAAATGTCTAAATGTCCAAAACATAAACAAAAACACTTAGAAGGAGGAGGTGGATCGTCTCGTGCTCTCTCCGCCGCATCCACTCTGCGTATATAATCCTCCATCATATGTGGCGGCACTTGGGACAAGACGTGGTCTGGAAGTGAGCGTAGCTGCTCTGACGACATCATGTCAAGGAGCGCCACGATAGTAGCATCCGGTACCAGGCGGGCCTCGGAAGAGCGGTCTAAAGAAAGCCGTCCGGAACAAGAAGGACCAGGTCGATCCAAAGCACCGGTAGCAGTAGTAGACAGAGCGGCAGCAGACGGACCAGGAGCAGACGGATCGGGAGAAAAAGAAGGTTGCGGATAGTGCCCCAGTACTATCGACCGTAAATCCGACACCGCCGTGGCGAGAGTCGCAAGCTGTATCCTCACATCGTCTGCGGGTGGCGCGGGAGGAGGCGGAGGCGGTGGATATCTCGGAGTCGACGTCTACAAAAAATCTGCCATGGAACCTAAGCTGTACATGTGCCCTTTCCTAAAGTCGCTGGTGGATTCCATGAACACGTCGTCGTGGTGAGCGGCCGTAGAAGAGGGCATCTGGGTGGGCATCGTTTCGCCGATATCCTCGATAGGGGGCTCAATCCGATGGAGTGCCTCACGATACGCAGCCTATCCAATGAATGTGTTTATACTATAAGTTTTTCTTAGTTATAATCTAAATCCTATGTTTCCCTAAGTTATAGTTTTAATCCTAAGTTTACCTAATTAAGTTATAGTTATAATCCTATGTTTTCCTAAGTTATAGTTATAATCATGAACGTAAGTACTTATATCAGTCTCCTGGGCCCTCCCGTCGACGAAGCTTCCGTCCTTCTGCCTCTTGTGCGTACGCACGAATACGTCGTGAGCGGTGACCGCCTCCTCCTTTCTTCCCTCCTTCACTGCCTGTTGGGCCTGCATACGTAGAATTTAATTAACTTCATAATTAATAGTACCAAATTAAATAGGGGAATAAATTTGCGGTATCTTACCAAATCTGCAAGCGTCCGTACGTGGGGCCTTGATCCCCCCCGTATGCAGACCCGCGGTCTGTCTATTCGTCTTGGCTTTATCTGAGTTTTCCTTGTATTGAGGAGTATCCATCTTCTCCAACATCTGCTCATAGTACTTCGCCCGGATCTAGTCCACTACAAAAATTTGTCAGATTAGCGACGTTCCAAAATGTCGCTAAACTCGTTGACAACGTCGCTAAGTAAATTTAGCGACATTTTGGGCGACGTTTTGGAAACGACGGAAAAAAAGTGTCGCTAAACGAAAAAACGTCGCTATGACGTCGCTAATAGCGACTAATTTAGCGACGTTAGTATGAACGTCGCTAAATTCTAATTATATTTCCCCACGAATTAATTTTCCTCCATTTTACTCTCACTCCCTCTCCTCCTCCCCTCCGGCGCTCTCACTCTCTCCGGCGCTCTCACAGTACTAATTCATATCTATTTAAGTGTGAGAACAGATGGCTCAGAACACAACCCAAAATTCATTCTAGCATACATTACTGTAGATCATTATGTTTTGTGCATATGGTGTAGTATATGTTCTTATCGTATCTAGTATATGAAGAATGTAACAGAATCAAGATGAACTCACATAATGTAATACTAAGACATCATCTACTACTATATAAGATATAGTGATAGGTTGTCATATCATCATTTCCAAGGAATGAGGGTCGAAGGACAGTCAACTTTATCTACGGCTATATAGTTTCTGCCTCGCTAGTCGAATGGCTGCAGGGACTATGTCCTGATCACCATGTCGTACCGTAGATTAATACAAATAGAGCTAGAGCCAAAATACAGAATCCAAAATACAAAATAAAGAATCCAATACCTGGGTTCATCGACCCTCTCGGCATTCACTATTTTCCTCAAACGACGTGCTGCTCCTCGGGTCATGGGTGTCATCTGGTAAAATCAATATTCACAGGGGGGAGAGGTTGAAAATGAATGAAAGAACTATCAGAGAATCACTTAAAACTAACTATAACTGAAATACAGTAATTGACAAATAAATGATCAGAGAACTATCAGATGTGATATTTGAGTATCAATGCGATACTCGAGTATCGGTATTGTGATTGCGATACCGATACACATAGGAATGGTCTGATACTCAGATTATCGGTATCGGACCATTTCGTATTGCGAGGGGAATAACACTATAGCGTTGATAGGGAGATAGATAGAGAGAGAGACACAACTAAGTAGCACTTGAACTTTAACTAAGTAGCACTTAAACTTTAACTAAGTAGCACTTGTAACTAATGTACAAAATCACCTATTGATACGATGCAATGATCGATTTTAATTACAGTAATAAAAAATGATAAAAATATAATATGTATAAAGAATTAGAAAACTTACATAAGCTTTGGCAGCCATCTTCTTCGTCATCTCTGTCCAGAAATCCGCTCTGAGTCAATCCTTTGCCCCGGAGCTCGAGTGGACATCCTTGAGTAGAGCTCGAGCGAGAGGTTCCTGACAGCATGGTGGTCTCCTTTGTCAAATGATTCTTGCTCGTCCCAATAACCAATTGAAAATTTCTTCATTTCTAATATCTTGAATATGAAACTGTGTTTCACATTTGGTTCTTATATACCAGAAGGTAGAGCCAAATGTGAAGTAGAGCTTCATATTCAAGAGATTAGAAATGAAAAAAAAATTGATTGGTTGTGGGACGAGCACGGATACTTTAACAAAGGAGACCACCATGCTGTCAGGAACCTCTCACTCGAGCTACACGAAGGATGTCTACTTGAGCTCCGGGACAAAGTTTTGGCTCAGAGCAAGAATCTGTTGACGGAGCACATCCACCATGCTGTCAGAAAAAATAGTAACGGTGAGAGACCCATCTGAGTAGGACGTATACTCTGATAATATCTCCTCCAATACTCAATCCCACTACTGATATCATTCTTGTAAAGGTGATCTCTCAGAGTATACGTCATACTCAGATGGATCTCTTAGAGTATTCTCTCCGGTTGGTTGTCGAACCATAGGGTACAAAATCCAAAATCCAAAATCCAAAATATAAAATACAGAATCCAATCCCTGGGTTCGCCAAAAATACCAAAACAAAGATTGACACACAGTTCTAATTCATATGTGTTTTAAGGGTGAGAACGGATGGCTCAGAACACAACCCAAAATTTATTCTAGCATACATTAGTGTGAATCATCTATGTTCTGTACATATGGTGTAGTATACGTTCTTATCAAATCTAGTATCTAGTATCTGAAGAATGTAACTGAATCAAGATGAACTCACATAATATAATACTAAAATATCATCTACTACTATATAAGATATAGTGATAGGTTATCGTATCATCATTGCCGATGGATGAGGTTCGGAGGATCGTCAACTTTATCTACGGCTACATAGTTTCTGCCTCGCCAGTCGAATGGCTGTAGGGACTATGTCCTGATCACCATGTCGTACCATAGTTTCTGCCTCGCCAATCGAATGGCTGCTGGGACTATATGTTCCGATCACCATGTTACCAATTAACCAACCAACAAAACTACTTGTTACAAATATCGGCACTATCGGTGCGTTCGAATCGGAGTATCACATTTTTCGGTGTCAAAAAATAAATAATTATTACTAAATTATCAGATTTTTTGGCACTATCGGTCAGTATCGGTCCGATACCGATTCCGATTTCGATACCGATTCCGATACCCCCTCCCCCGATACGATACTCATAGGATTGGTCCGATCCGAAACTACCTATACCCCCTCCCCCGATCCGATACTCCGATTCGAAACCACCGATACTCATAGGAATGGTCTGATCCGAAACCACCGATACCCCCCCACCCCTCCCCTACCCCGCCGGACAGCAAACCCCCCTCCCCCTTCCACACCACCCTGACAGCAAACCCCCACACTACCCCCTACCCCCGACAACAAACACCTACCCCCGCTTCCCCTCACCCCCAGACAATAAACCCTAAACCCTACCCCTGCCCTCCGTCCCGCACCCAACACCATCCACCCCCCTTCCTCCCTCCATCACCGTCGGCCCCCACGACAGCCGGCCCACCCCCCACCCGAAACCCTACCCCTACCCCGAAACCCTAAACCCTATCCTGCCCCCCGCCCTCAACAATCTTCCCCCCCGTCCCCACTCCCTTCCCCTTAACCCATCGGCCCCAGCTGCAGTCGACCCCCCACCAACCCGAAACCCTACATGTTATGCTAAACAGAGAGAGAGAGAGGGAGAGCATACTGAAAGAGAGATATCCCATCGGAGAGAGCTTCGCCGGAGAATGTGACCCGTTGGAGAGAGCTCGCCGGAGAGAGAAAGAGAGAGAGAGAGAGAGAGAGAGAGTGGAGAGAAGAGAGAGAGAGAGCCTTTTTGGAGGGAATAAAAAATTCCCCTCCGTCGGTTCAATTTAAGTTAGGTTACAGTATTTAGCAACGGATTGCCGACGGATATTTTCGTCGGTAGGTCGTCGCTAAATATCCACTAGATTATCGACGGAACATCCGTCGCTAGATAGACGCTAATTTAGCGCACCATTTTTTTCAGATTTTGCCGCCACAATGTACGACATATTAGCGACGGATATGAATCCATCGCTAAAGTTTCGTCAAATGAGCGACGGTGTGCGACTGATTTTGATGCAAAAAAACTAAAAAAATTATCTATTGCTTTCTGACTGTAGCCCGTCATAAGGTAGTCGCATGACCGTCGCTATGGCCGACGGATACGATCCGTCGCTAATCTTCCGTCGCCAAATTGCTGTATTTTAGTAGTGGTCGCACGATTAGGAAGCGTCTGCTCCATGGTTATCAGTCTAGAGTTGGTGAAATCCATAATAGCAGTCAGCCTCAAAAACTGATCGCCCATGGCCACCTGCGACCCATGCACCACCTGAACTGTACGATCCTTCCTTTCACTCATCTCCCTCATGGTGCGCTCGAGCAAATCAAATCGTGCGATGAGCGCCTCATCGTCCGTCTGCGGCTGAGACTGGGCTGCTCCAAAATCCTCTCCAACAGCTCGTCACACTGCTTAGTAACCTGGCAACGAAGTTCCTTCACTCGGGCCGACTCCTTTGAGGGCTGTAGGGAATGTACACTGCCAGAGGGGGCCCTGGAAGACTGCGTCGCCACAAAGGCGACGTAGGATCCTGTACCGTAGTACGTTTCCTCTGAAGACCACCAATGGCGATCATCCAGAGCTCATCTAACAATCAAGCCAGAGGGGGATGCAAGAAAGTACCAGCTCCTTCCCCTGCAGGTGCCCTAGCACTCTCACGCTCCAGCCTAAGATACTCATCCTAGAAATGTACGTATCTCGATAAGCATAATATTTACTACCAATGTCTAAGACGTACTTGCTAATGTCTAAGGTACTTACTAATAACTATATGGATATATATATTACATATTTCCTAAGTTACTAAAGTTAGTGACACGTGAAGTAATACTTATATAGCTCTGCGTGGCCCTATCATCAATGAGCTTTCCGTCCTTGCTAATGTCTAAGGTACTTACTAATAACTATATGGATATATATACATATTTCATATTTTCTAAGTTACTATAGCATATTTCCTAAGTTACTAAAGTTAGTGACACGTGAAGTAATACTTACATAGCTCGACGTAGCCCTATCATTGATGAGCTTTTCGTCTTTTCGATGGGTGTCCAGGAAGACGGTAACCATGTTGGCGTCCTCACCCCTCATTATCTGTTATAATAATTTGTTTGTTATTAAAATTAAACATTTTATTCCTACTTTTATTAAAATAATATATTTTAGTAAAATACATACCAAACGACGAAAATGTTTCGTCATGGGAATCGAGCCACCACACCACTTTTCTGCTCTCGTCCTAGCCGCTTTCGCCTTCTCCGTTCATTCCTTGTACCTAGGATCGTCGAATCTAGCCCTCATCATAGTCCACTGCTCGTGCATGATCCAACCTTGGATCGGTCTTTCGGAGCGCTCTCGAGCCTTCTGGTCGTCGATCGCACCACGGATCAACTTGGCGACGACGGCAGAAAATTGCTTCTCGATTATATCAGCCCGGTGTGGTGAAAAAAAAGGTTTTCTACAAGAACTAAAATAGTTAGTTATATAATATGTATAAAAGATGATTGATACAAAAAGTAATATACTTTAGTTACCTTCAAGTGGGTAAACCAGGATGCCTTCCTCTCTTCCGAGGCATCCGAGTAGTTGATCCAAGGGCCACCGTAGTTGGACCTCAGAAATTGCCCCTGCGCCCTCTAAACCGACGGGGGACGGTATCTATACAAGAATAATTATATTCTTGAATATACATATATATTATATATATTATATATATTATATATATATTATATATATATATATATATATATATATATATATATATATATATATATATATAAATCAATGTTAACTAATTAACTTACTTTGTAGGTCCGCCGGACCAAATCTCCATCTTCGTCTCATCTGGAGGGGCGCATGGGGGATCGCTCTAATATGGAGACGAAGTAGGTTCGACATCCGCCAGCTGCTCCTCCGTCTCTATAGGGCCGTCCACAGTAGGAACGCTGGACGGGGTAGTCTCAGGCCAGGAATTGCCCATCCCCGGAGTATTGCCATGTACCATTGCACAGTCGAAGATGTGACTGGTCAGTACACTGGAGTACTAAGAAACGAGGGTCCGAAACCATCATCCGATAATAGAGAACTTTGTCCACCGGTGGAACCTCTACCGGCACCGGATGCTCCGAGGTACGATCGTCTTCATCCTGTCATACCTGATAATAACATATAATGAAAAAAATAGATATATACAAGAAATGTAATACATATTCTAAACCAAATCTGCATGCATTTAAAATATCACAGTTTATAAAAAATATATCCAGAGCAATCCTCAGTTGAATTTCTAGATAATAACCAAGTCTAGATAATAACATCAAGAAACATCAAAGTCTAGATAATAACAATAAAGTAATCCAAAAACATCCAAGTCTAGATAATAACCAAGTCTAAAAAATAACATGAAACATCCAGAGTTGTACAAAACATCCAAGTCTAATCCAGAAATAAGTCTATCGGAGACAAATTTGGTCAAAAGTAATATCACATATATATTCTACCCTCTATGCTGGGGCATATACCAAACCCTCAGCCACTATGCATAAGAAGGGTCTAGGTCATCAAGATCAGCAATAGGAGCTGGGTGACTGGAACTTCTGGTGCTACTGCCTTCTGGTGCCATTTCTTCCTTCACAGCGATCTTGGCTTTAGGAATCACTTCCTCCTTAATAGTAGGAGGTAGCACTTCTTCCTTAACCTTGATCTCTGCTTTAGGTATCACCTCCTCAACAGCAGGAGGTAGCACTTCCTCCTCAGCAGCAGGAGGTGCCACTTCCTCCCCAGCGACAATCTGTGCCTCTTTCAAGCGATGTACTCGGGTCATGGATGCCATCTGGTAAGATTGATGGAAATATAGAGATTAATTAGGGGTTAAACAAAATGATAGTACATTTCACAAGTATAAATAGTTGTTACATGGAGATTAATTAGTAGTTAAACATATTTTATATTTTATTTTCTTTTCAATCATCTTCTGAAAATTTATCTTTTCTTTCTTCTCGTCCTCATCTTCCTCTTCTTCTTCCTCCTCGTCTTTGAGTTCATCTACTTCGTTTTCCTCTTCGGATACTTCTACACCTTCTACACGATTAGACGTGTAATGAGGAATTTTTATTGTGTTCACATCAAATGTATTTGTTACGAGAGGTAGCTCGTCCTCCTGATAACCTATTTAATCAACATCGTAGGTATTTCTGGCTTTAGTCTTGCATACTACTATAGAAGCTCAAAAAATATGAACTCATGCGCTACTCATAGTTGTCGTCAGCACTCAAATAGTCAAATGGCGCCAGATAGCAGATGTCGCATGACATCAATTGGCGTTGGACTTCAAATGGTGCTGGCTGACACGTTGCAAGCTTCCTCGAAAAACTAAAACAGTTTTCATCATGAGTGACATCACGTCAGTCGATAAAAATTCGTTCGAATCTCGAACGTGCAATGCTCGAGGAGATTATATTAGATATATCAGATTTGTCATATTGCTCAAACAGCTATCTCACACCATTTGTAGTTGGCACTAAATAATCATTCTGAAAGACACTAAAACAGTAATTAGCGCCTGGTGCCACCCAACAGTTGGCACTATTTGATCAAATCATCCAGAAGTAGTTAGATGACGTGGTACGAATACCACTAATCTTGAAGAACGTGTATGTGACGCTGCCCTTGACTGTAGAAGCTCAAAAATCAATGGACGCCACTCGCAAGAAGGTGCCAGCATAAAGTGGTGCCTAGACGCTGACTTATGCGAGACTCAAGTTGCGCCCACATCAAGGTGTGCGGGTCCCACGTGGTAAGCTTCCTCAAGAAGCTGTAACAGTTGCCATTATTACTGACAGCACAATAGTCGAAGAATATCTCTTCGAATCTCGAGTAATGCAACGCTCTAGAAGATTTTATCAATATTAAATGCTGACAGCTAGCTCGTACAAGCTATCAAAGGGCACGAGAAATTTCCACAGCATGGAAGACTTAGTTAGAGGCGACCGTTATCAAGTTGCACCGGCACAACCTGGCTAGTTAGTGCCACTTGATTAATGTTTTGTCTACAAGCTAGATGACATGGCGTACATGCTACTAATTTCAAAGAATATGTCCACTGTACTGCCCACGACCATGTTCATCTCACTGACAGGATGCCACGCGTCACCAGCAGTTAAAGTAACCGTTCGTGCAACTGGATAGGAGGCGCTCAACACAGAGTGCACGCAACTCAGAAAACAGTTATTACAGAACTCTATAAATAGAGTTTCAAATCAGTCCTAAAGCATCACTAATGATCATAATCTACTGACAACGTGCTATTGCATTCTTCAGAGGCTCGTGTCTTCAATATCACATAGTCCAAGGGATAAAGTGATCGTCTTCTGATCAGATTCCTATAGTTGTACTTCCCCAAAAATCATTGTACTCTTGTACTTTTATTCTTTCTTAGTTTGTAGAAATCAAAATTTTGTTTTTTGCAAACAAAATGGCGACTCTGTTGGGGACGACTTTCTCCTCCAACGAGAAAATGATAACTCAATATGATACCGTGTCGATCGGCAAGACGCAGAAGACCTTGGTCGTACAAGTCGAACAAACAGCCTACGAAGCCATGATTAGAGCTAGGGGTGCTAGGCGCGCCACTATGGCTGCCAAGAACAAGGTGTACACCATATAGACTCCAAGTCCTCAATAACACCAATCACTACTTCTGTACAAACTGCGCCTGTTGCCTCTCTAGCATAAAACGAAGGGGATGCCCTTTGTCTATTCCCTCTTCTTCTCCAGTTCTGAACTCGAAGAACATTCTATCTTGTAAGACTACTAATCTGAATAAAGGAAAGTGCCCTTTGGCCTTTTCTTATTCTGCGTAAGCTGTAACTATTTCTACCTGGTACAAAATAAGGGGAAACGCTTTTTAGCTAATCCCTCTTCCTCCACAAGTCTGAAACTTGCTGGGAATACACCTCTTTCTACCCTGGTATAGAACAAAGGAAGGTGTCCTTTGGCCTTTTCTTATTCTTCTATGATCTTTGACTCCACAAAAAATACTTCTGGTTGCGCCCTTGCGCTAATCAGTACAAAAGCTCTTTTGGGCAGAAACTCTACTCAAATCTTGATAGAGATAATCAAATCTCTGGCAAGAGAGTAAGTTCTATTTAGAATGAACTTTTTGCTACCCAGTGCGCCATGCCAATTGCACAAGAATAGCTTGCACAGCACAAAAAGGCATTCTACCTACTCCCAAGAATTCAAGTTAGGATTTGCCAACCCTGCACATCTCAACATCCAAATAAGCCAAGCTGCTGGTGTCTCAAACAGACACACAAGTGGCACACCTATCTGACTTGCGTGCCTATCTCAACAAGTGCCAGTCAGGATCAATTTCAGCAAGGCATAAACAACCTGCGCTCGTAGCCAACTTGCACCAGAGGATGACTTCTGAAGCCAAGAATCCTGTTATCTATGCCAATTAGCTCAGCACCTCCTTGTACACTCAGGGTACAGGACACTTCAAGAACCAAAATCATATTTCCAATGTCATCAAAGAATATATCCCTCTGACTTCTTCTCATCTTGTCATTGTAACCGATCTCCGTGAACTTCTTGCACAGAAGCGGAAGATCATAAGGCCGTCTCATTTACTTGTAGCTCCACAACAAGAACATCACTGTAATTATCACCACGAGGTAGTCATCAAATATTGCTGTCAGTCAGCTAAGCGGTCTGTCTTCGATCATTTGAACTATGTTCAGACTCTTGAGCGAGTAATAATGGACGAAGATGAATTGTTGTACGCTTCGGTCAATATGACATCCCGAAGGACTGGGGTGGAAAGTGTCCGAGACGCAATGCATCCCGCAACCCCAGTCAACAATACTTGGATCGGATCCGTGATTCTGGTGAAGGGGTCTACCGACACACCAGATCAAGAACTCGAGATACAATCGATCAAAGAAATATTCCTTTTGACCAAAAAACAATCGGTCAAAGGAATCTTCCCTTTGACCAAGAATAATCGGTCAAAGGAATCTTCCTGACTCTAACGAAGATTCCTTCAGTCAAAGGAACCTTCCTATCCCTTGTCCTGGGGTAGTTCCTTGTATGACTTGGATGCTGACAGTGAAAGTTCTAAGCGGACCATCTTTTCTACCAGTTCCTCTTCAGTGGCCAGTGAAGTGACAACATATGTCACTAATGAGGAACAAGACGTATCTAGCTCTAACAGTCAAGAGCAGAGAATTGCTGCCTTGGAGGCCAGTTTGAAGAGCATGGCTGAAATAATGACAGGCATGCATACTGTGATCATGGCACAACACACGGTTCCACCGGTTGCAAATCTATTCTGACCCAATAACCTGTAATGTCATCTGCTCCCGTCAATATTGGTCTGGGGATACAGTCTCCTCATACTGCTTCAGTACTAGTTTAGGCTACTCCAAGTCAGTCTAATGCTGGGGTGGTACTTATCATGCAGTCTCTCTTCCTAACACACCAAATCAGTCAACTGCTCCACAACCAGTGGGAGATGCTAATGAGGCCGTAAAACTTTTGCGTACTCAGTTTGAAGCCTTTAAACAGAAAGACGGCCTACCGAAGCTTGGCATTAAACAACCTTATCCCATAGAGTGGAAGGAAGTTCAGTTTCCACCCAAACACAAACCTCCTATGTAATTCCTCTTCCCAAAATTTTCAAATTTGTGTTATTTATTTTAATTATTACGTTTACAGGTAGTTTTCTCGATACTTCGTGAATAATATTTTTTTTAATTATTTCTTTATCAAAATTAGTCTAAACAAAATATTATGGGAAATGTTAATTTTAATATATTTTGTGATAGAAAAATATTTTACGTTTGAGAAAGTAGTATATATATATATATATTTTATGGGCAAAATAATAGTTACCAGTTTATTTTATAAAATGTACTTTTAGAAATAAGTGATCTAATATTATCATTTATCTTATTTCTATCTTTGAATTATAACAATAAGATTGAAAAATATTTTTGAATAATTATTTTGAACAGTTACTATATTAGATTTGATCAATATATGATTTATGTTTATGGTGAAGAATCTTTAAATTAATTTATAGGAAATATACTTCATTTTATTTTGATGGAACTGACTATCGTTAAATTAGATTTTTGGAATTTATAAAATATCATTTGAATCATATTGGTAATATTAATTATTATTAAAGTTACTTGGTTATATTGTATTTAAATTTGATTTATTCCAACTAATAAAATATATTTTGTTTGATAATTATAGGAAAGTATTTTACCAATTATTTGATAATTATGATAATATACGTGTAGAGTTAATTGGTTCATCACTATCATTATTTTAAGAATTGTTTTATAAAACCTACATCAATTATAATTAGATATTATTTTAATCATCACTTCATTTACTTAGATTTCAACGATTTAAATTCTTGATGAACGTTAAGTACTACCTTGATTTACTATCATTATCAAATACCATATTTGGGTTAGATTTACTATGTTTTAAATGATTATTTGGACTTATCTTTCCATCTCCATGTAGGCATCCATCCCTATCTCTCATATGATAGAATCGACTCTCCCTATCAATTACGTTAATATATATATATATATATATATATATATATATATATATATATATATATATATATATATATATATATATATATATATTTTATATATATATATATATATAGAGGAGGGATCCGCATCCCCTCATATTTTGCATCCACAAGCATCCCCATGTTAACAACCGTTGGATGCGCTTTAAGTCATCTAATCTTAACCGTTGGTAAATCAATGGTTAAGATTAGATGACTTAAAGCACCATCCAACGGTGTGAGTAGGGGGGATGCTTGGGGATGCAAAAAGTGCTGGGATGCCTATCCTTCCTCATATATATATATATATATTTTATATATATATATATATATATATATATATATATATATATATATATATATATATATATATATATATATATATATATATATATATATATACATCGGTATCATCCCTCTGCCTCTACCCTTCTCCTTTTAGATCCAAAAGAAACCCTAAGCTCTCCATCTTCCGTACTCAGAGACTATTTTTCCAATCCGGAAGCAGCTCCTTGCGTGCAGACTTTCCTCTAGTCGAGTCAACCCCAAGGCCATTGTCGACCACCTCCCAAATCATACCCCTACTGCCATCAACATAGCCTCCATCACCATCACCACCACCGTAAACGTGATGGTCGCCACCATCAGCATTGCAGCCAACCCTATCATCACTACCGTGTCGGCGTGTCTATGTCCTTGCCTATACCAAATTTATTCATCCTTGTGTCCAGCCTTTACACCAAAATACATAATTCTCGTGTCCGACTTGGACACGATCCATTGACATGTCCAGAAAAACAAAACAACAAAACCAAAACCCCAAAGTAAGTCACCACCACCAAAGCCATCGACAACTACATGCCACTGGCCGAGAGCAGACCCACCCCGCACCTAGTCTAGATCGCGACCGTCTCCGGTCGATCGACTGTGGCCGCCAGCAACTGCGACCGCCACTATCACCGGTAGCTGTTTCCCACACATACCTACCTCTTCTTCGGCCCCCAGATCTTGTCACGCCCTAGAACCAGAATACTGGAGAGCGGGGGCACACATAGCCAGCTACGTATATTGAAGTGCAACCTACCTTGCTATACGGTCACGGCTGTTTAGATACATGAGGGTTTAACTACAAGCCAACAGTCTCTTATGGTCATGAACAATCCTAGTGTCTCAATCACAAGCAAGTAAGTAAGTGTTACAAGATGTAAGATCACCAAATATACAATAGTAAGGTGTCCCAAACATTACATATTCAGCTGATCATGAAGCTAGTCGTTACAAAATGTCAGGACTAGCAAGAGTTTAGTCATACATTATCAACCCTAGGATCCGTCAATCATGTTACAGTCCGTAGGCAGACAGTAAATAAGGTGCAATACGAGCTAACACGTGCTCGCCGGCTAAACGCCTCCAAAGAATAATTTTACAAATAAGTGGAAGGACAAAAAGAAACCTACTCGTTGCCAGGGTTACGCCTGGTGGTCACCATCTGGCTGGAAGACAGATAGATCCTCTGGTGCTGCTCCGATATCTGGCCACACAAAACCAGCTGGGTCAGACCCCCAGAAAGAGCAAGTGCCACAAAGGAGGCTTCACTTAGGAACTAAAACCAGCATATCATAAATAAATAGCAAAGGTAATTAAAAGATACTGATAATAATATATTGAGCACGAAGAAACCATTCAAGTAGCCAGACTACAACCCTTAAAACAAACAAGGACCGGAGTTGCAATCCTTCGCCTGAATAGAAACCCGTCTCAATTACTATTGATAAGGTAACAAGACAATAAACGAAGAGAGGACACATAACTGTTCCGGGAGCCAGGTTACAACCCTTAAACCAAACAAGGACAGAGGTTGTAACCTTTCGCCTGAACAGAACTGGACCCCTGATCTTTATTGTTAAGGCCAGTATCAATAATTATGTCATGTCACAATCTTGTACAGGATCAGGACAAGACTAAGCTGAGCTAGATTCCATCAATCAATCACGGCCAAGCAAAGAGTACGGCTTGATACTTTAACTAACTAGGGTTATCACAGACCTAGTTACTAGCAAGATGCGATAAGATTATCCCAACAGCCACAAGCCCTGCAGACCATCCGGTTATTCAGGTCGAATGTCCGTTTATTGAAGAATGCAACACGTGACTGTGTGCTGGAAATGTGCCCTACTCGTCGGTAGGCTACAACTCCACTGAATGCGCCCAGATAACGGGATTGCCTGTAGCTGGGAAATCTCTTCATGACTACTGAATTATTCTAGTTTATTAGCCTTAGTCGATTTAAGTGGGTACCCCTGACCGTGGTACTCAGGGATCCCCATTCTAGACATGATGCAAGACAGTACCAGTTTAATTGTACAAACACAATCGCCCATGGTGTCCAGGTCTTTCATATTTGTCATGTTAGGCTAGCTGTCGTAACAGCATGTCGAGACATTTCATATCAGTTTACTTGTCAAGAGTGCGCCACCATGGGCCACTATCGTGTTCTATTCTTACGTTATCATCACTACACCAAATTGGCAAATTAGAAATGCTAGGTATTTTTCAATCTGAAACACTTATTTTTTGTTCCTAGGTTTTGGAACATATTAAATATGTTCCGGAGCAAAAAAACGTTCCTAATATATTTTATTTTATTTTTTAGAAAAAATATTTATTTAGATACGCCTTTTTATTGTTTTTAATATGTTCTAAATTGAGATAATACCATGTGCATATTAAGTAATTACCAAATAAAGCATACGTCCAAAATAAACGAATATTTTTCTCCTATATGTAGAGTAAAACCTAAACGTTCTAAATCCTACCAATCCTTTTTTTTCCTCTCTTAAAATTTTCTCCTCCCTCCAGAACATCTACCTCTCCCTCCAAATTAATATTGCACCTCCATCTATTTTCTTGTCCGATCGCATTTCAAGACCTTCGAACCCAGCGTAAGATCTTCGAACTGATCGCGATCAAGGAGGAAGGGTTCGCCATAAGCGTACGATTTCCATCGAGGAAGATTTGCATCTCAGGAGAAAAAGGTTTGAAGGGCATGCCATCATCCATCGAGGAAGGTTTATTCTTTCTATTTCCTCTATTTTTTCCTTTAATTTTTCGATTTCACCATACTTCTCTCTCTCTCGGTATGTTCGTATGCATATTTTTTCCACATATTTAAGTACTGTATTTTTGTTTTCTTATTTCCCCAATTTACACAAGTTACTTTGATTCTCTCTATGTGCACAGATCCTAAAAAATTATACACCAAAGGAAAATTTTCTCAAAAGCAAAAGGAATAATAACTCCTTATGGATATGGATGTCAATTTTCTTCGGACCCTACGGAACCCGATTTATTTCCAAACGGGAGCGAATTTGGGAATTTAAAAATTGGGACCGGGACTGGGATGGGGATTAAACTATCTAACAGTGGAATGCTATAGCTAGAACCCGCATAACAGTAACAGTAGATAAACTGTCTTCAGAGTAAATTATGTTATGCAACTCACCAAGTTGTTGCAGGTTGCATCTAAAGTTTCTTCCTTGCCTACATTTTTCCTCAGCATTTTGGTGTATTTCACCAAAAACATATCTTCCAGCTTGCTCCTAGGAAGGAGCCCAATGAGAAAATGTCGATATTCATTTTCTTTTAGGCTACTTACACCATGTCTCCGACTCCCTAGTTAACGCGTCTTACAGGGAAAAGCATATGTTATTCATATATTTCATTATGTTCTATCGTTGAATAATTTGCAAAGGCAGTCTACAAAATCTAAGAAACAAGTTAATGTGCACATGTTACAGGACAGTCTTCTAGAGACGTTTTTTTTGCATGATACATAGTAGTCAAGAAAATATGACATTAGAGACCATGAAAGTACCTGAAATATGACATTAGAGACCAATGGAAGCAACTGATGCAGGTTTGTTTCTTATAGGACCCCATGCATACATGATTGAAGAGCAGACATGCCCGTTTCCAAGTGCAAGGACTAGCTTTGGTACTAAAACTGGCAAGCAAGGTACATACATCTAACACAACGAAAACAAGGAATTTAAATAGAAAAAACTACTACAAAGAAAAGTTTGAGTAGTAGTACCAATATTTAATGATAAGACGTCATGGGATATTCTAAAACTAGAATGGACCCCTTGCATCCCAATACACCCCCGCCCAAATCGGTAAAATTTGACGGATTGTCCTAGAATAAGGATTGACGAACAAGAAGAGTCCTTTTAGTAATTGAGATGATTTTTTCCAGCTCATCTTATGACATGTTGATGGAAAAATTTTTGTATGCGGAGCCTCAAATATAACTCTAGAAGTCTTAATTTTTTTTGTAGTGGGTAGTCTAACTTGTTTGCATAGAAGATACTGGGATACACAATTGATAAGTATTTCATGATGTTTTATGGACCTTTTCATTTTGTTTTTAAGAAACCGTATTTTTTCTTTTGCACCATGTTTTCAGTCTTAAACCATATTTTGTATGTAATCAACTGTATGAAAAAACAACTGTATGTAATCAACTATTTTTTTAGATGAGGAGCATTTTAAACTGTTTTAATTCTTCAAGTAATCTGGAAGAATCAAGATCTTTGAGATAATTTGCAATTTATGTTTTCAGTTACTGTCTGCTCTGATCTCCTCTATATGAAATACCAATTTCTTCTGGCTCTCCTCATGTTTTAGTACTTCGGGTTATAATGGGAAGTCCAATATTTCCTCCAGATCCTCTTCTTTCAAATCTTCCAATCCATACCATACTTTTTGGTGATTATCTTGTGATTCAAATCAAAAGTTCATTACCAATCAACAATACTTCTATATATAATTCAACAGGTAGTTTAGTAACAAGTTTAACCCTACAATTCAATGAAGTAGCTCAAATCCTACATATTTTCTGATCTTTTGGTGTTATTTAGGACCTGAAACCTATTTTCATCAACAGGAATATATTTTTGTTTGCTAGAAAATACTTAGAATAGTTATTTAGCTGGAATTTTTCCTCATTTCTAAAATACTCCCCTATATTTCTAAAAAAATTATATCTAGCAACTTTGACTCACTTCAAAGTTAAGCAAATAAAGTATGCACAGAAATCATGACTACAATAACAGCTCTACACATGAGCAAAGTAACAGAATCAGTAAATAAATGTTTTTGCTCCATATTTGTATTGGTATTAGTTACTAGACTAAATACGTATAAAGATGAATGCAATTATAAGTGAGGCAACACAACATAAATGATGATCAAAGGCTTACCTCAGCTGCAGCATCCAGTTGTAAATAAACAGGACCAGGAACACCAAAAGTTCATGTTCCTGTTTACTATGACATTTATACTTGACATTTAATAGGTTTAGGATATTATTTTGGCTTTCTATTGTAAGTTTGGCAAGTAGTAGTAGTGTAGTACACTTAGCCAAATTGACTAGACTCGGACGATATTCCAACTGGAACCAAAACCTCACCCAAGAATCAACGGTTTTCCAAGCCTAAACAAGGCAATGTTTTGCTGGACGCTGCAGGAAGAAATGCAAACTTGTGTTAGATAAAGAGATTCATCTTCTCCAATATTTCCTCCAGATTCTCTTCTTTCAAATCTTCCAATCCATCTTTACCTTCCATCCTTTTTGGTGATTATCTTGTGATTCAAATCAAAAGTTTATTACCAATCAACAATACTTCTATATGTAATTCTACAGATAGTTTAGTTACAAGTTTAATTTATTTGACACATGTCATACATCTTGGAGATCCTTAATATAATTGTAATGTATTCCTATGAGTTTATTGAGTATTTACTTTATTTCTTTTTATTTTCTACAGATCTATCTTATAAAAAGAATTTTTTTTGTATAGAAAATGCCTTTGGACAAGTCATGGATGAGTAAACGGGGGGACTTAGAATATATTAAAGGTGTCAAACAATTTTTGAATTTTGTCAAGGAGAATGCTAACGGAGAAGACCATTTTTTATGCCCATGTGTTCGATGCAGAAACTCGAAGGGACACATAGAGCTTGATTTAATCAGCTTTCATTTGTTGTCAAATGGTATTGATCAGAGCTATGTGCATGCTATGGGATCAACATGGAGAAAAATCGATGGGCCATAAGTCTACAACAATACAACTCGACCCAATCAAAGAAGCTGATCAACCTATGATGGAAGAACTTGTTGATGATGTTTTCAATGTGAATAATTGGAGGAATGAGCACGAGTTAGAAGACATGAATATTACACTTGAAGGTGGAGTAGGAGGCGATCAAACTATTGGTTCTGAGACCGAGATGAATGAGAGTAGAAAATACAAAAAATACAGGGAGATGGCAACACAACCTCTGTACAATGGTTATCCTAAGGGTAAGACAATGTTGTCTACCATTATCGAGCTACATAATTTGAAAATACGATACAGTTTGACTGGGAATAGCGTGACTGCTATATTGGATTGGGTAAAGTCTTTATTTGTAGAAAACTGCAATCTTCCCAAAAATTACCCACAAATGAAGAACATGATTAAGGACTTGGGAATGGAATGTGAAACCATACATGCATGCAGAAATGGTTGCATCCTATATTGGAAGGAATACAACCAACATCATATGTGTCCCAAATATGGAGTCAGCAGGTATAAGCTTGTCTTGGAGCATGACTCTGAGGTAAAAAAAGGTGCCAAAAAAGAGCCAGCAAAATTTGTGAAATATTTTCCATTGATTCCAAGGCTAAGGAGATTCTTTAGCATTCCTTGGATCGCAGATGCAATGACTTGGCATAAGAAGGCAAAAATTGATGGAAATCTAATGAGACATCCTTGTGACTCAGGTCAATGGGATTCAATTAATGTTAATTGGCCATATTTTACCGCTGAGGCTAGAAATTTATGACTTGCAATATCAATTGATGGCTTTAACCCACATGGAACTCAAAGCAGCACTTATAGTTGTTGGCCGATGATTGTAGCACCTTTAAATCTTCCACCATCTTTGTGCATGAAAAAGGAGTTCTTATTGTTGACTTTATTAATATCAGGGCCCAAATCACCAGGCAAACACATCGATGTGTTTCTAGAACCACTTGTAGATGAATTGAAAGAGCTATGGGTAAATGGTGTACCGATGTGGGACGTATTTACTAAAACCTCTTTTACAATAAAAGCAATGTTGATATGGGGGGTCCATGAACCTGCATATGGAATACTATCTGGTTGCAATATTCATGGCTATAAGGCTTGTCCAGTATGTGCTGATGATGTTGACTCTAAGCATCTTGAAGACTCAAATAAAATATGTTATCGAGGCTATCGTCGATTTTTAAGGCCCGACCATAAGTTCAAAAATGATAAAAGATTCAACAAGACTGTAGATCATCGACCAACTCCACGACGATTATCTGGTGACGAAGTGGAACAACGAATTTCTGAAATTCTTAATAGTAATGATAGGCAAGGGGTTAGTAGAGCCACCGGCAAAAGAAGAAAGAGTAAGAACATTGGTAAAAAATGCAAGGTTGTGGTAGATGTTGACACAAAGTTACAGTCAACCAAATATTGATAACATTGACTAAATAATACTTGTGATAATTCAATAAGACACACGACGACTTTATTCTGCTCAAGCCAGACGACAGCCAGACGACAGCTTAGTTGTGCAAATACCAGTCATTTTCGCGTCTGTAATTTTATATTTTTTTGAGTCTAGAATGATTGTAAGCTGAGTTATGATGGGCTCTTGAGACTTAACCCACAACCTATCCAAAGCCCATAAAGCTCCACATCCAAACTTAGCCCATTCTACCCTTGGACCAGTTCTGTGCTCTGGAGACAGAGTTCGGGCCGAACTCTGCCTTCATACAGAGTTCGGGCCGAACTCTGTCCCCTAAAAATCAGCACCCTAATTTTTAGGGTTGGCTGGTTGCTAGTTGTCCAACGGCCAAATTTTTGAAATTCCTACCAGAATTCTGGCCGAATTCTGCCTGATAAATACCTATAAATAGGCCTAGAATTCTCTCATTTCAAATCATCCAATCTTCTCTTCTCTTCTCTCTTAAGCTCAATATAAGCCATACCCTTCTCATCTACTAGCCACAAGTTTCCTAAGTCTCGAGTGCTCAGCATCTCTCAGTTAGGAGTCTTGTGCAAGAGTTCAAGAAGTCGCTTGGAAAATTCCAAGCATCGCCACTGCGATCCATTGTAAAGAAGTTGACGTGCTATTCTGAAGTAAAGGTACGGGGTGTAACTACTATTTCACAAATAGTAGATTTAATCCTGAGCTAGAGTTCTCAGGCCTGGACTAGTCCTCCACGAGGGAAACCAGGTTAAAATCGACTGTATTTGCGTATGCTCTCTTGCTCATTATTTATTTTCCGCATTTACTCTGATTATTTTAGATCGTGAAAGAATTGATTTTTAATTGGTTATTATTGCTATAACTCTATTCATCCCCTCTAGAGTTGCCATCTGTTCTTCAATTGGTATCATAGCTCTGTTCTCTTTACAAGGATTTACATCCTAGAGCTGATCCATGGCAACCACACAATCCTTGATTTTCAGTCACGGTGAAGGACAGTCCAGTCATAGGCCTCCCCTATTTGATGGAACTAACTACACGTATTGGAAAACAAGGATGAGTTTTTATCTCAAGTCGCTAGACTTTGACCTGTGGACTATCGTCACTGACGGTTATAAAAAGCTCGCCATAATAGTTGTCAATGGCGATCTCGTTGAGAAATCACATGACAAATATTCTGACGAGAAGAAGAAACAGGCAAGTCTAGACGCAAGAGCTATTAATGCGTTATTCTGTGCTATAGACAGGAATGAGTTCAACAGGGTATCCACATGCACCATATCCCACGAAGTATGGAAGCTTCTAGAAGTGACGCATGAAAGAACCACCAAAGTCAAGGAATCAAAGATAAGCCATCTCACTCAAGAATACGAGGCTTTCAAGATAAAGCCAAACGAGACGATCACTCAAATGTTCACATGATTCCTCGACATCATCAACCCCCTGTCTTCACTTAGGAAGCAATATTCAAATCACGAGAAGATTCGCAAGCTACTTAGGGGGCTACCAAAAATTTAGAACCCTAAGGTGACAGCCATTATAGAAGGAAATGATCTCACAACCATGTCTATGGAGACCTTGATGGGAAAGCTAATGACTCATGAGCTTGACCTCAAGGACTTCGAAGAGCCTGCTCCTAGGGCTAAGGAGATCGCACTCAAAGCTCACCGACGGAGGGCTGAACCCGAAGGGACGGATGACGACAACTCAGAAGACGATGATCAAGCCCTCATGGTTCGCAACTTCAAGAAATTCCTTCGCTTCAACCGAAGAAAGAAGGAACCACAAGAAGATGAAGAAGAAGAGCCTACTTGCTACGGTTGCAAGAAGACGGGACATATTCGAAAAGACTGTCCATTCTCAAAGAAAAGCAACCGCTATGAGAAGCCATACAAGAAGACCTCTTCAAAGAAATATGCCAACACAAGCATTTGGCATGAAAGCGAAGCTAGTGACTCCGAGGAAGAAAAAAACTCTCCTCAAGATACGGCTAACGTTTGCCTAATGGCAACATCCGACAAGGTATCAAACGAAACTCTTGACGACTTCACTTTTGATGAACTTGGCGATGCTTTCACCGATGTACTTAGTGACCATAAAAAGGTCATTGGTAAATACAAACAAGCCAAGGACAAAATCAAAAGTCATGAAGTCGAAATACAAGGACTTTCTCTATTATTTGATAATATTAGAGACACTACACCCATGGATGTCACTGATGAGGTATCTAAGCTCAAAATAAGCTTACATGATGCCGAGGCACGTATTGAGCAACAAACACAAGAAATCACAACACTCAACACGGAGCTTGCAGACGAAAAGAATAGACACAAGATTACTATTACTAAGTTGCATGGTTTGAATGCTAAGATTACTGAATTGCAAGCTGTCTCTAAGAAACTAGAGACTAAATTGGGAAAACAGGTTGCTCAACCTCAAACCCAATCACATAAGACACACACAAAGCATGACACAACTCATACTAGTCAACCACGTCATACTCATGCTGCTCACAATCATGCTTACATGTACACACACTTTCACAAACGTCATGCACGTAGAAATAATCATCATATGTCACATAAACATCATGCTACACATAGATACAGTCATCATCATGTTGCACAAAGACACAATCAACATCACTCCACATATAGACAATCTCATCATGCCATGCCATATAGACAACATCATCATGCCATGCCATATCAACAATATCACCATACTGAATCTACATATCATCAATATTCTTATAGACATCATCAGCATGCTCCTAATGTAAATAGGAATGCTACATGCACTTATTGTGGTCTACATGGACACATTTCACCATAATATAGAATTAGAAGATTAGTAGATAAAAAGATATATGCATGGTTTCCAAAAGCTAACTCTTCAGGACCCTCAAGAACTTGGGTACCAAAAGTCACATCTACTCTTGATGTAGGTGGACCTTCCCTCCTCAACTAAGAGTAAGTGGATTCTCGATAGTGGATGCTCACGGCATATGACGGGAGACGCACATCTTTTTGCATCACTATCGATGAAGAGAGAAGGATATGTATCCTTCGAAAATAACCTAAAAGGTTATATTATAGGTAATAGTATTATTGGCTATCCTCCCTCTCCCGTAATAAAGGATGTCTGCCTAGTGACTGAGTTAAAGCATAACTTGCTCAACATAAGTCATCATACTGACCATGGCTATGATATTAACTTTGGACAAAACAAATGCCTTATTTATGATAGGTCAACATGAGACATTGATTTTGAAGGGGTAAGAGAGGACAATATTTATATTTTCTATTTGTCTATAGATACTAACCATGCAGGTAGATGCCTATATGCTCACAAAGATGAACGGTTACTATGGCACCAGCGTCTTGGTCATGCCAACATGGATACTATATCCAGGCTATCGACCAAGAAGCTAGTTAGAGGCTTGCCCGACATTACATTCAAAAAGGACACCGTATGTGCCGAATGTGAGTTGAATAAGGCAACCTAGTCATTTTTTCATTCCATAAACTCCGTAAGCACTACTAGACCCCTGCAACTACTCCATATGGATTTATTTGGCCCTAGTAGAGTAGCCAGTCTTGGTGGAAAACTCTATGCATTTGTTATTGTTGATGACTTTTCAAGATTTACATGGGTTTTCTTTTTTACTTATAAAAGTGATGCTATTTCAGTTTTTAAGATTTTTGTCAAGAAAGTTCAAAACGAAAAAGGCTACATGATCACTCGAATTCGAAGTCATCATGGAGGCGAATTTGAAAATTCTAATTTTGAAAAGTTTTATGATTCCAATGGTTTTGATCATGAGTTTTCTTGTCCAAGAACTCTCCAACAAAATAGTGTTGTGGAGCGGAAGAATAGGACTCTTGGCGATATGGCTAGAGTCATGTTGAACAAGTTTTCACTTCCGAAATACTTTTGGGCTGAAGCTGTCAGTACATCATGCCACATTTTAAATAGGGTACTTATTCGTCCTATTACGAAAAAGACACCCTATGAGCTTTGGTTCGGGAGAACCCCAAATGTTTCTTATTTTAGAGTTTTTGGCTGTAGATGCTTTATCCTTAACACCAAAGACAACTTAGGCAAATTTTATGCCAAAGCTGACGATGGTATTTTCCTTGGTTATGCTGCCAAGAGTAAGGGATATAGAGTTTTTTTACAAACGCTCATTAATTGTGGAAGAGTCTACCAATGTGACTTTTGATGAAGATAACAGTGCAGCAGCTACTCTTGATGATGATGTTGAGCCATCAACATCTACTCCAATGAACACCACAACCGAAACAAATTCTCTGGAAAGCTTGCCTAAGAAATTCTCTTTCAAGCCATCTCATCCAGAAAATTTGGTAATCGGTGAGGTTTCACGAGGAGTAACTACTAGGTCCTCATTAAGAGACTCTATTGCTAGCACTGCCTTTATTTCATAAATTGAGCCTAAAAACATTTTAGAAGCTTTCAATGATGAATTTTGGATTTCCGCTATGCAAGAGGAACTTAACCAATTTGAGAGGAGCCATGTTTGGGAACTTGTTCCTAGACCGGCTGATCACTCAATTATTGGTACTAAATGGGTTTTTAGAAACAAAGTGAATGAAGATGGTTCAGTCACACGCAACAAAGCTCATCTAGTAGCGCAAGGATACAACCAAGAGGAAGGTATCGACTACGATGAGACGTATGCTCCTGTTGCTAGATTAGAATCCATTCGGATGCTTTGTGCATTTGTAAATTTTCAAAATTTCAAGTTATTTCAAATGGATGTTAAAAGTGCTTTCTTGAATGGTTTTATTAAGGAGGAAGTTTATGTAAAACAACCCCCTGGCTTTGAAAATCACAAATTCCCCGACCACGTGTTCAAGCTAAAGAAAGCGCTATATGGCCTCAAACAAGCCCCTAGAGCTTGGTATGAACGGCTTAGCAATTTCTTACTTGAGAAAGGTTTTTCAAAAGGGAAAATTGACACTATACTTTTTATAAAATCTTTCAAAGACACTATTCTGTTAGTACAAATATATGTTGATGATATTATTTTTGGTTCTACTGATAAAACTCTTTGTCAAGATTTTGCCAAGTGTATGCAGACCGAGTTTGAGATGAGCATGATAGGAGAACTCAACTACTTTCTCGGGCTGCAAGTCAAACAAATGTCAAATGGAACCTTCATCTGTCAGTCGAAGTACACAAAGGACATGCTGAAGAAATTCGACCTTGATAACGTCAAACCAATCAGCACTCCTATGGCTACTTCAACAAAACTTGAACCAGATGATAGTGGCAAACCCGTAGATCAGCGTAAGTATCGAGGTATGATAGGCAGTTTACTCTATCTTACTGCTAGTCGCCCTGATATAATGTTTAGTGTTTGCCTGTGTGCTAGATATCAAGCTAATCCTAAGGAATCACACATGACCGTGGTTAAGCGTATCTTCCGATACCTTAAGGGTACGGTTACAGTGGGCCTATGGTATCCCAAGTCAACATTATTTGACCTCATTGGTTACTCTGATGCTGACTTCGCTGGATGCAAGGTCGACCGTAAAAGTACGAGCGGTACGTGTCATTTATTAGGAAAGGCTTTAGTCTCTTGGTTTAGCAAGAAGCAGAATTATGTCGCACTATCCACAACAGAAGCTGAATACATAGCAGCTGGGCGTTGTTGTGCACAAATTCTGTGGATGAAGCAAACCCTTGAAGACTATAATTTATCTTTCATGCATATTCCTATCTTTTATGACAACACTAGTACAATAAATCTTACTAAGAACCCCATTTGTCACTCACGTACGAAGCACATTGAGATACGACACCACTTTTTACGTGATCATCAGCAAAATGGCACGATTAACTTAGAGTTTATTAACACTGATTATCAGTTAGCAGACTTCTTCACCAAACCATTATCTGAAGAGCGCTTCAATTTTCTTTGTCGTGAACTTAGAATTTTAGATGAAGCTGTTACAAATTAAAAATAAACCTGCATAAATATCGAATATATTATGATTCTCTTATGATGAACTTGCTATGGGTACAAGTCGAAAGGGTCCTTCTGATAACAAGGCGTAAAAGCCTAAGCGACACGGTGCACTAGTCCTCAGGACTACCGCTAGCTGGGATCCGGCCCCTGCAGCTAACCCATGGCAGCTTCAAAATATTAAATTATGATATATTTTCTTGTTTATTACATGGTTCATTTTTATTTATTACTCGCTGAAATGCTAAATTTTTAAACTTCATATTACTGTTTTGACCTGACTATCTGCTATCCATCTATTTACTTATTGGATTTTTTTCCCTACTTATACTCATGTAGTATATTGGTTATTATTGGTTTTTATCTTCACTTAACCAATTTTTGACTCACTCAGCCTAATTTCAGTTCTGTCCCCAGGAACCGAAATTCGGGCTGAACTCTACCCCTAACAGAGTTCGAGCCGAATTCGGTCTGCCTGTTCCAGAATCGGGTCGACGCTCAGCCGTTGATCTTGTTTTTGATCCAATGGCCAAAAATTAACCCGACCAAGAGAAACCCTCCTCTTTATTTCAGTTTCTCTTCCCTCTTCTTCATTCTTACCACCTTTTCTACTTCTCCTACTCAAAATTTCTCAAAACCCTAACCCTAGTTTCTCCTCTTTTGGGCTCTATTCTTCCCCAAACTCAAGGAGAAGGCTTGTTTTTCTATTCTCTTTCATAATCCTTCAACATATTGAGGTATAACTCCTTTCTTTTCTATATCTCAAATTTCTTTATTATCTATCTATTGTGTTATGGCTCCACGATTGTTTAACCGTGGGAAGAGACTTCGGACTGAGGATGCGTCCTCGTCGAATGCTCCTCCTCCCGTTGAGCCACCCGTTGCACCCCTGTACCGGCAATTGAACAACCAACCCATCCGTTGTTCAATCCTTCTCATCCACGTGATCCAAACACCTTCGACGACCGAATTTTTATATCACTAGACGCATCCAATGAATGGTTTAGCGATTTTCGGACACGTCCGGTGTTTGCGGGACACCCCATAAACTTCACAATTTTCTTACAATATGATGCACTCTTTAATGACCTCTGTCTTGATGAACTCGTTACTTCTAATTCGGTCATTTATCGTAGTGCCATACAAATGTTCTATTGCAATTTAACTCATGATGATACTCGTATCTATTCACGTGTTGCGGGTATTGATATCTCTTTTGATGACTTTGAATTAGCTGAATATCTTGACCTTATTGAGCCTAATTCTTGGGAAAAGCTTGTTGAAGCTAGATCCTTCATCTTTCCCGAAGGGATTTCTCTAGAGAGCTTCAAGGACGACCTGTGTATCCCTAACACACGTCCTCGTAAGCTCTTGGCAAAGTACCTCAATCCTTACTTCTATGAGCTTCATCGGATCATCTTCAACACTATTCTATCCAAAGCGGGTTCTACCGATGAAGTCACTTATTTTGATATATCAGCTTTGTACCATCTCCACTTCCATGTTCCCTTTAACCTCCCACGCACAATGATGGATTGGATGATCAACTGTAGGAAGAAGCCAAGATACTTGGTCTATGCCTTATATCTTCCGATGATCTTTCGTACGTTCCATATACCGCTTGATGAGTGTCCTTTCTTGCCTGCCCCTGCCTTTCTCTCCAAGGCAAGGAGGCTTCATACGGCCGTCGGCTCCCCGGTCGTGTTTGAGCATTCTGAGGAAGAGCCGGATGCCCCTCCTCTCGGACAGGATCCTCCTCCTCCTCCTGCCACTCTCAAGTCTATTCAGACCATGCTCCGAGATCATTTTGCTTTGGAGGACGATCGTTGGACGCAGCTGGATTATCGGACCACATTGTAGATGAGTGCTATCAGCAACTCGCTGCATGACATCCAGTATTCCATGTCTCGCCATCCTACCATGCCCACTCCTATGGAGCGAGATCCCGATCGTGAGGGCTTTCGTATTGATGACCCTTGGGTTCATCGCTACATGGATCCGGATTCGGCTTTTGTGGACCCACGTCGCTCCTTTACTGATCCATCAGACGACGCCGGGCCCTCTCGTGCTCGTTGATGGTTTTGGACTGCTACTTGAGGCTGCTACTGGAGATCTTAGATTATATTTTTCTGCTTTCTGCTTTAGTTACTTTTATGTACTTGGTTTGTAGTACACTTACTATGTACTATGTTTTTTTTTGAGACATTAGTAGTTTTTATAACTCTTGGTCATTATCTTATATGCAGTTTCTTCTCCTTTATGTGTGTTTTGCCTGTTATCATTTATTTATTTCATATTGCTAAATGCCAAAAAGGGGGAGTTATGTGTATATTCTGTTCTGTTTGTTTGGTTTATATGTGCTTTTGGAAGACTATTATTAACAGGACAATAGAGATTAACAACATTATTTATGGGGGAGCTACTTTTAAGCTCGGTACTTATTATGGGGGAGCTATGTCGTTTCATGTGTCCAGGTATGGATATTGAATATACAACTATTATTTTGTCAATTATCAATATGGGAGAGATTGTTGACACAAAGTTACAGTCAACCAAATATTGATAACATTGACTAAATAATACTTATGATAATTCAATAAGACACACGACGACTTTATTCGGCTCAAGCCAGACGACAGCCAGACGACAGCTTAGTTATGCAAATACCAGTCATTTTTGCGTCTGTAATTTTATATTTTATTGAGTCTAGAATGATTGTAAGCTGAGTTATGATGGGCTCTTGAGACTTAACCCACAACCTATCCAAAGCCCATAAAGCTCCACATCCAAACTTAGCCCATTCCACCCTTGGACCAGTTCTGTGCTCTGGAGACAGAGTTCGGGCCGAACTCTGCCTCCACACAGAGTTCGGGCCAAACTCTGTCCCCTAAAAATTAGCACCCTAATTTTTAGGGTTGGCTGGTTGCTAGTTATCCAACGGCCAAATTTTTGAAATTCCTACCAGAATTCTGGCCGAATTCTGCCTGATAAACACCTATAAATAGGCCTAGAATTCTCTCATAAATCATCCAATCTTCTCTTCTCTTCTCTCTTAAGCTTAATATAAGCCATACCCTTCTCATCTACTAGCCACAAGTTTCCTAAGTCTCGAGTGCTCAGCATCTCTCAGTTAGGAGTCTTGTGCAAGAGTTCAAGAAGTCGCTTGGAAAATTCCAAGCATCGCCACTGCGATCCATTGTAAAGAAGTTGACGTGCTCTTCTGAAGTAAAGGCACGGGGTATAACTACTATTTCACAAATAGTGGATTTAATCCTGAGCTGGAGTTCTCAGGCCTGGACTAGTCCTCCACGAGGGAAACCAGGTTAAAATCGGCTGTGTTTGCGTATGCTCTCTTGCTCATTATTTATTTTCCGCATTTACTCTGATCATTTTAGATCGTGAAAGAATTGATTTTTAATTGGTTATTATTGCTATAACTCTATTCACCCCCCTCTAGAGTTGCCATCTGTTCTTCAGTAGATGGAGATGTCAATATGGATGTTAATTCCAGTATTGCACCTCCATGGTCGAGAAGGTCAATTTTGTTTGATTTGCCATACTGGAAGTTCCTTGAGGTTCGTCATAACATCGACGTCATGCATACGAAAAAGAATGTCACTGATCACTTATTAAGCATGTTGATGAATGTCACCAGAAAAACAAAAGATGGGTTGAAGGCACGAAAAAATTTGAAAAAACTGGGCATCAACAAGAAATTGTGGTTAGTAGAAGAAAAAGACACCGAGAAAACTTCAATGCCAAAGGCGTCATACGCCTTAACTAAGGAGGAGAAGGAAGAATTTTGTCGTTGCTTGAAAGATTTAAAATTACCTATGGGATTTTCCTCCAACTTAAGTAATTTGGTGACTATCCAACCTCCAGAACTAAGGGAGCTTAAATCACATGACTATCACGTGATTATGCAACACTTGCTTCCAGTTTTTCTTAAACATGCTTTTAAAAAAGAAGAAGGACTTGAGAATTGCTATTCACAGAATCAGTTTATTCTTTAATATCTTATGTGCTAAAGTGGTAAATAAGGAGGAACTCCGTAAAGCAAAGAGGGCATTAGTGGAAGCAATGTGTATTCTTGAAAAGGAACTTCCTCCCTCCTTTTTTGTCATAAGTGTGCATTTTATGATTCATTTGGCAGATGAGGCTTTGGCATGTGGCCCAGTTAGATTCAGATGGATGTACCCATTTGAAAGGTATACTATCTTACTTTTTTAAGAAAATATGTTTTGCATTTAATGCAATTTCACTTATT
Organism: Iris pallida; assembly: GCA_029216955.1. NCBI lineage: Eukaryota > Viridiplantae > Streptophyta > Magnoliopsida > Asparagales > Iridaceae > Iris > Iris pallida. Next base: position 5,851,346 of record JANAVB010036619.1, read on the forward strand.
CTATTTAATATAACTTTTTAATTATGTCATGGCAGATTAATGAAGCGGTATAAAGAGTATACCCTTAATAAAAGATACATAGAAGGCTCTATAGCAGAGTCTTATCTTGCAGATGAACCTGTGATGTATTGCATGGAATATATGCCAAATACAAGCATTGGTACTCATAAGTTGACTCGAGAAGATTGGTTGGATGAGGATGTTGACTTTACAGATGAGAAACCTTTAGATGTTGGAAAAGTCATTGAGCTAAACAATGTACAATTTGAACAAGCACGAAAGTGGGTACTCAACCGACTTGAAGACTTGGACGATTGGGAAGAGTAGGTTTTATCCATATATTTAGTTAAATGACTATTATATTTGTTAAGGGTATGAGTTATTTTGATTGTTGTGAATTTATGCAGTAAGTATGCAGAATATTTCCGAAGGACGACTGTCCAGATTCGAAAAGATTGGGCTACTAAGACGAGCACATCAATCAAGGAATTCATTCCTTGGTTGTGTGATGAGGTAATTTACCTAAGCTAAGTAGCATTTTCTTAATAGTTTGTGTCACTTTTCAAGTTTTTTGACTAGTAAAATCTTTTGCAATACAGTTACAGAAGGCCGGGGAAACTAATACAACCTTATGGAGATTAGCCAATGGTCCAATGTATAAGGCAACAAGATACAATAAATATTGTGTCAATGGTTTTGTCTTTACGTCAAGTTCTTCCGATACAAATTTGGTGACTCAGGATAGTGGTATATCTATGAAGGCTTATACTACTTTTGTTGCTGGTCGAAAAGACAAAAATCCAAAGGAAGGAATGATGACTTACTATGGAATAATTAGAGATATATTGGAGTTGGACTACATAGATTTTAAGGAGACTGTATTTTATTATGATTGGGTCAAGGTGGAGGATTCAAAAAATGGATGTAAGGTTGATCCTATTTGGAATCTTGTGATGGTAAATTTGAAGAAGCTCAAGAACAAAGAAAAAGTGGAGGAGGATCCATTCATTTTAGCTCGAGAAGCCAGTAGAGTATTCTATTCAAAAGATAAAAAGGAAGATGGGTGGAACGTGGTTTTATATACGCCCAAGAGGCTAACTAAACAAGTTGACATGATAAGCATTCATACCGACTATCAATCCATTTTGAATGACAACCCTAACCTTCAAAATTTGTTCAATTTTGATGAATGAATATATTATATTGCATTGCTTCATTGGAAAATTGTATGGTCTCACTTTCTATAGAATTCCTTAGTTTGTACTCCAAAAGGTTGTCCTTTAATCAGCTTATCATAAATTGTTATTCACCTTACTCATTTATTTATTTATTTGATTGAACTTTTCTCTCTCTGGATTGAAGGTCATGGATACTCAATTGGTTTATTGATAACAACTGCAATATTTGTACTGTTTATTGGAACTCAAATCTAAAGCAGTGTCTTCATTGATTGGCAGCCCTTATCCGTTCTGCCCGTATCCAAGGATTGGCAGCCCTTATCCATTCTTCCCGTATCCATTGATTGTCCAGGAACTAAATTATATATCCTAACAGTAAAAAGCATTATGAAATTATACTTTCTAACAGTTAAAAAGTGTTGCCCAACAGTAAAAAAATTGTTGATAAACTAATTATCAATATGCTGAATTAGGAATTTAGCATCTGTCAACTCCTTTTGAACTGTGCTAAACTGCATTCTGATATTATCTATACCCTGATCAGTCACTGTTTGTGGAACCCTATCAGCATGCTCCAAAGATGTGGTTCTGTTTCCTGAATCCTCTTTCCAAAGTGCTGTCTGTGGAAGTTATTTGTTAGCAAAATCTGCAGTTCTAAGTTTTTTTTATTTGAAGATTTACTAGAAATAATCTTCCAAAGATATTAGCTACAGTGGATGATACAGATTGGCAGTTCTTACAAATGACTCCTTGTCTGAGTTTGGGATCCTGTAACTATCCCTTGAGGAGTCTTCTTCCTGAACAATAGCAACATAAATCATCTGTTAGAAGAAATAATTTCCGGTAATGAATCTATTCTAGACAGACCTTACTATATGAACCATGTTTTTTCCAATGTCCATATAATGCTCAAGTTGGCGACGCATATTATCAACTTCCCTGATGACGATGAACATACAGGTAATAGTATTTTCTACTGCCTGATCAGATTTACAAGACAAGATAAAGCAAGCAGGGATGCACATTATTAATGTTAATAATGATGACTATCAGCATATCACAACATTCATTAGATACTTCTTTGAGGCTAATGGGAGTTATTTAAGTATGGAATAGCAGGTATAAAAATGGAAAATAGTATCTATAAATTTGTATCTGTCCATAAGTATAATTCATATACATTAAGTAGACAATAGACGACATGCATGCTTCTATATTCATGCATTTAGACGTGTATGTGGTATAGGGATATATTTACTCTTATAGATAATTTTCTAGTACTGACTTTGTTTGAGAGAGTATTAGTACTGGTTACTGAGAGTATTACTGGAAAATATTACTGGTTACAGAGAGTATCAGTAAATGTTTACTTGTTTGCATCATAATAAACATTCAATTGCAAGTAAATCTTCACTTGTTAGTTTCAGGAAAATATTACACTTGAATATGATTCTAGTACTGAATATGAAAATTTTACTGGTTATAGAGAGGCCATAAATATCAGTTCTTGTCCTTTAGATTGTGTTTGGTTTGCTGAGAAAGAGACTAGTACTGACATTGTTTTCTAAGATCTGTGAGAAGGAACATATTGGCTCCTGACACCAGATACCTGTACTAAGATCTGGGACCCAATCGTGACCAAACCCAAAGGAAACCCAAAAAACATATTGGCTCCTGACACCAGACACCTAACTTGGTCCTAGTCCCAACTGATGCAATATATACCTGTCAAAATTTAGACCTGTGGTTTATCCTGATACCTATCAAAATTTAGACCTGTGGTTTATATACCTGTCAAAATTTAGACCTGTGGTTTATCCCAACTGATGCAATATATAAGGACTATTTATAAAATGAACGACCCTATATTAAAGGATGATTTATAAAGTTCTTACACTCTCCTTACGACTTAGGCACTTTTCATTATCTTATTATTTTATGTAAGCCAATAATCATTTCATTTTTTGTTGATACTGAAGGTTTTCTTGATAAGCACAATGTCAGAACATATGGGCAACAACTTCACTCAAGAAAATCTAGTATCACAAGATAGCAACAAACCTCGAAAGAAAATTGACTTCAACCGACATGGAAAAGCAATTGGAAAGAGAGCGGCTCACTTTATGCACCGTGTTGGCGAGATTGTGAAGTCACATGCGTCCATCAAGTATACTGACTGGAGGTTGGTTCCTGATCACCAGAAGGATGAAATTTGGAATGGCATATTGGTGAAATAGACATTTTCAACATTTCTTCATTAAATTTTAAGGGATTTTTTATTTAGAAAATAGTACATTAATATATGTTTTATTCCTCTTAACATATGTTTATTGCAGAAAGAATTTGAAGTACCGACCTACATCAAAAGACATCTTTAGGGTTCAATGGCGAGTGTGTTTAGGAAGCATAAAAATACTTTGTGGAAGAATTTTTTGGACAAGTATCCAAATATAGAGGCACAAAAATTGAATATTCCTCCTAGAACAAAAAAAGAGGATTGGGAGCAATTCTGTGAAAATGAGTGTGGGGAAAAACCAAAAGAACGTAGAGTGAAAAATGTTGAAAACAAGAAGCGTAGTAGATGTGGCCATGCTGGAGGACGTAAGAGTGCTGCAATGGTTGAGGAGGAAATGGTATGTATTCTGGTGCACCTTTGTTATAGTTCAATGGTTAAAATGATATAATAATAACCATTTATGGTACAGATTCAAAAACAAGCAGATCCAACTTTTCCAATTTCACGAACTGCAGTGTGGATAGAAACTCATACTAGAAAGGATAAAAGCATATTGCCGAGCGCTGTGGAGTTGATGGTGAGATAAATAACATTAGTAAAGTTTAATGCATATACATAAATATTTTTCTATTTATTTAGTTATGTTCAACATCACATTACAGGAGAAAATTAAGGAAAAGGTCGAAGAAGCTAAAAATAGTGAAAACAATAGCGACATTCACCCGTTATCAATTGATTCTGATCCTTTGACTCAAGTTCTAGGTAAGAACTCAAATGGCAGTCTTCCGGGTGTTGGTAGCCATGTTTCTAGGAGACAGTATGAGGATTGTCTTCCTTGCCATATAATGCTATTGAATGAACGAGCGGAAAGAAAGATTACAGAAAAGAATTTTGAAAGGTTGGAGTCAAAAGTTGATTTATGTTTGAACATATGTTCAGTGAGTACCTAACATTACTTTATCAAAGCCCTAAAATATAAACTTGATTGTGTAAAATCATATTTGTGCATTAATTAATTGTTGTTATGTACTATAGAAAAACTTCTCATAAACAGAAGCAGAAGCAATTGTTGGGTCTTCGCCGCCTGCAATGATGATGAACATGAATCTAACAAGAAAAAGACATTCCTTAGCTGAAGGAGGCTCGATGACATCTGCACGCAATGCTGTTGAAGTGGCAGACAATGAGCCTACTGAAGTGGCATGCGATCAACCTACTGAAGTGGCATGCAGTCAACCTACTGAAGTGGCATGCAATCAACCTACTAAAGTGGCATGCAATCAATCTACTGAAGTTGCAAGATTGTACGAGCTGCTTGACTGGGATGGAAACTGTCTTGTAATTGCGAAGGAGGTAGTAGATCCAATCCATCGGGGTATATGTCATGGCTATGTCTTGGAACCTGATGAATTAAAGGTGAGCATGGTTACACGAAAGATGTTCTCGGCAAAGATTTACAAGGCTGATAAAAATCCAGAATCGAAAAAAATTGGAGAAGTTGCCCTCAACGATTTTCTTGTGTGGAACAAGTCCTTCGTCAAATATATGGAGCCATAGTAAGTCATATTTTCTCTTCATTATAATTCTTCTAGTACAATAATCCACTTCATTCTTTTATTACTGTGATATAATTTGATTAGTCCTTGACATACTTGTCTTAGCTCTATAAATTTTATTGAATTATTTTCTTTTGTTCTGAATAGGTTCCTGAGAAAACTTTTCACTGAAGATTTGCCTCGACTTTTTGTGCGCACGAAGGAAGATTGCTGTTGATTTTTAGAAAGGCAAGCATTAGGCCATGTTTCAAATAATTTCAAATGGATTCAACTGAAGGAAACAAACATTTTTTGAGGAGCTGTTAGTGAATATAGTTGATGCTCGAAAACTTGCTTGTTATTTTTGGTATCTGTTTAACTTTTGTTTACTTGAGCATTGATGGCAAATTTTTTTAAAGTTATAAAACTACTTGTAGTTTCTTTTCCTATCATAATAGTGTATGAGATAGTGTCCCTGTTTTGCTCTTCCTCGTTTTGGCATTCAATGTGGCTTTTCTCTTGTGTGTGTTTGACTGCCTCTATTATGTACACTGTAAGCCTAGGAGCTTCTCGAACCTAGTAATGTGATGTATAATGGATCAAATGTTCAAATTGCTCAAATGTTCACACATTCATTTGTGTTTAAGCTATTACTTATTTTTGTATGATTTAGAATAGAATAATATGTACGCTTACAAAATAAAATTAACAAATAAATAGGTACACTTACAAAGTGTTGCAAAATTTGCCACAAGAATGATGAAAAAGTGTTACAATTTATATTTAGAAACGAGCATAACGTGTTCCTAATTGATATTTAAAAACATTTCAAAGATGTTTCAAAAATAATTTAGAAACACATCACATATGTTCCAAAATCTACACTTGAAACGCTGTAAAATTGTTCCAAACCAAATTAGGAACGTAGTCTAACTGTTCCAAATATTGCAACGCCACTTTTAGGAACGGTTATGATATGTTTCTAAAAATATTAGGAACATACAATAATTGTTCATAAAGGCCTTTTTTGGTGTAGTGCATGAATGAGAGAAACTTGCATAAAATAACTAGTGACATATTCTTGAAGCCAAGAAAAAGATCTACAACTTTCATGTTAGGAGTTGGGAGGAATTCTGGCCATAAATCAGCAAAATAGGATAAAAAATAACTAAATTAGATACTATGCAGCCAAGGGTGGATGGGGGCTCATCCGGCAGTAGATGGGTACCCATCTATGCGGCTGAGTAAGTGGGTACCCATCTATGCGGCTGAGTGGATAAATCTCATGCGGCTGGGTAAGTGGGTACCCATCTATGCGGCTGGGTAAGTGGGTACCCATCTATGCGGCTGAGTAGATGAATCTCATACGGCAGGGTAAGTGGGTACCCATTTATGCGGCTGAGTGGATGCATCTCATGCGGCTGGGTAAGTGGGTATCCATCTATGCGACTGGGTAAGTGGGTACCCATGCGGCTGAGTAGATGAATCTCATGCGGCTGGGTAAGTGGGTACCCATCTATGCGGCTGAGTGGATGAATCTCATGCGGCTGGGTAAGTGGGTACCCATCTATGCGGCTGAGTAAGTGGGTACCCATGCGGCTGAGTATATGAATCTCATGCGGCTGGGTAAGTGGGTACCCATCTATGCGGCTGAGTGGATGAATCTCATGCGGCTAGGTAAGTGGGTACCCATCTTCTCCGAAAATCTGAAAGGATGGCCATGGATCCTATAGCTTCCAAGCTCCATAAAATCTTTATTATAAGTCCAAATTCGAACTTCCATAGGTCAAAATAGGGCAGAATGAAATTCTCTACAACATAAAACCATCAAAATTTGGAAATAACAATGTTAAGTAGATCAAAACCCAATAAATCCGAAAATACTCTAAACTTAGATCTATACAAATGGAGCCATGAAAATTAAAACTGCCAAGTACTAAAGTATTTTAGAATGTTGTGAAGAAGAGAATGGAACAATAAAATTTGTGTTCCTCCATGAAGCAAGATGCACTTGCCTAAGTTCTCTCTCTCTCACTCTCCTGGTGGTTGAAGAAGTAAATATGGAGAAGAAGAAATGAGTAATGAGTAATAATGAAAGAGAGAGAGTGGGATTGATATTTATGGTAGGAGTGGTGGTAGGTGGGAGTAGTTCTCCATATGATAAACCAAAACAAGCAAGGTCAAACAAATCGAACCGAACCATGCCAAACAAACCGAACCGAACCAAGATAAGCCAATCAATGAAAAGCCAAAATAAATCAAGCAGGGAGACTTGCAATATTGGTCAAAATAAGTACACGTATTCCAAATACGTAATACGAGATATGGGCATTACAACTATACCCACCTTAAAAGAATTCTGTCCTTGGAATTTAATCAAGCAGCTAGAGATGCAAGGACAAGCTATACTAAGCAATCAATCAAACAATCAATCATGCAAGCAAGGAATTGAAGGCATAAGGAAGAGGGAAAATATCCTGCTAGAAACCTCTCTGCCGGTTCTGAATCTGAGCTTGGACTAGGGCATACTGTTGGTGTCCCTGCTAGTAGAAGACTTGGGTCTGAAGCGGCAATGGCCTCGGAGGCTGGTACTACTGTTGCTGATGTACTGGTGCTGGTGCTGGTCCCCTTATCGAGGGACTAGTCTGGGCCGATGAGGAGGAACCGGCTCTATTCGGGCAGGATCCTATCTTGTGATCCGGTGCCCCATAAGCCAAACACAATCCCTGTGCTCTGCGACACTCCGAAACAACGTGTCCTGACTTCCCACAATGAGTGCAGTCTATTGTGAAAGACTGCTTCTGCTTCTACTGCTGAAGAGATGTGACCGACATCACTGAGGCCATCTGTCTCGGAGTTCCAATTGTCAAAGCCCGGACTGCCGGGACTGGTGCTGTCGTCTGGGTCATCTGGCCGTGAGATCGCTTCCGACCTCCGGTCCTGTCCACGATCCTGTGGGAGGGATACTCGTGCCTCCTAGCTGCTCTCAATACCGCATCGAAAGTCTAATACTCAAACTGCTCCACTGCCAGCAGAATCTCTAGGGGAAGTCCCTGTTGAAACCGCTAGGCTCTATCATACTCGGTTGCCACCAAGGTGGGAGCAAACCGACTAAGCCTGGAGAACTCGGTCGCATATCCATCGACTGTCCTTCCCATCCGCTTCAAATTGGTGAACTTGGTCTGTAGATCGTACAGAGCCACCGCATCGAAGTACTTGGTCTGGAATCTCTCTCGAAATACTGCCCAAACAATATATGCCACTAATCCCACGGCCTGTGCCATCCACCAGCTGCGGGCAAGATCCAGTAACTGTAGGCGTACCACGACCATCTTCTCGTCTTCTGGGGTCCTGGCTGCTTCTAGAATCACTTCTGTGTCCTGAAGCCACGCGTCAGCAGTGATAGCATCTTCACTGCCATCGAAGAATGCAGGGTTCAGGCGCTTGAAACTGTTCGCTGCACTGTTCCCATGACGACCGCCTCTGTTCAGAGCATATTCCACTACCTGGTGCAAGGCATCTCCTCTACGATCCTGGGAAGCTAACAAGGTCCTGATGAGACCCACCAAAGTGCCATCATCGGGCTATGCAGGCTGGATGGGCTGAACTGGTGGCTCGGGATCCCTGGTAGGCATGACTCGGGAGGCTGCTCCTGAGTGCTGGGCCTGATCTTCTGGTTGCTGCAGATCCACGGGAGACGCTTTGCCTTGCTGATCGGCAGGTCCAGGAACAATACCGCTGAAGAAGACGACATAGGGAACAATAAGAAAGGACCAAGAAAGATCAACGATTACAAACATGTGATCAGGACAAGAATTTTAGGGATTCAGAGGATACGAACAGAGATCAAGGGCGAGTACTGATTGAGACATCTATTCGGTAAACCCTCACATATCTTGCTTTATAAGACCTGCATGGGCCACCACTTAAACCATGTCACGCCCCAGAACCAGAATACTAGAGAGCGGGGGCAGACATAGCCAGCTACGTATATTGAAGTGCAATCCACCTCGCTATACGGTCACGACTGTCTAGATACATGCGGGTTTAACTACAAGCCAACAGTCGCTTATGGTCATGAACAATCCTAGTGTCACAATCACAAGTAAGTAAGTAAGTGTTACAAGATGTAAGATCACCAAATATACAATAGTAAGGCGTTCCAAACATTACATATTCAGTTGATCATGAAGCTAGTCGTTACAAAATGTCAGGACTAGCAAGAGTTTAGTCATACATGATCAACCCTAGGATCCGTCAATCATGTTACAGCCCGTAGACAGACAGTAAATAAGGTACAATACGAGCTAACACGTGCTCGCCAGCTAAACGCCTCAAAAGAATAATTTTACAAATAAGTGGGAGGACAAAAAGAAACCCACTCGTTGCCAGGGTTACGCCTGGTGGTCACCATCTGGCTGGAAGACAGGTAGATCCTCTGGTACTGCTCCGATATCTGGCCACATAAAACAAGATGGATCAGACCCCCAGAAAGAGCAAGTGCCATAAAGGAGGCTTCACTTAGGAACTAAAACCTGTATATCATAAATAAATAGCAAAGGTAATTAAAAAATACTATAATAATATATTGAGCACGAAGAAACCATTCAAGTAGCCAGACTACAACCCTTAAACCAAACAAGGACCGGGGTTGCAATCCTTCGCCTAAATAGAAATCCGTCTCAATTACTATTGATAAGGTAACAAGACAATAAACGAAGAGAGGACACAGAACTGTTCCGGAAGCCAGGTTACAACCCTTAAACTAAACAAGGACCGGGGTTGTAACCTTTCGCCTGAATAGAACTGGACCCCTGATCTTTATTATTAAGGCCAGTATCAATAATTATGTCATATCATAATCTTGTACAGGATCAGGACAAGACTAAGCTGAGCTAGATTCCATCAATCAATTACGGCTAAGTAAAGAGTACGACTTGATACTTTAACTAACTAGGGTTATCACAGACCTAGTTACTAGCAAGATGCGATGAGATTATCCTAACAGCCACAAGCCCTGCAGACCATCCGGTTATCCAGGTCGAATGTCCGTTTATTGAAGAATGCAACACGTGACTGTGTGCTGGAAATGTGCCCTACTCGTCGGTAGGCTACAAGTCCACTGAATGCGCCCAGATAACGGGATTGCCTGTAGCTGGGAAATCTCTTCATGACTACTGAATTATTCTAGTTTATTAGCCTTAGTCAATTTCAGTGGGTACCCCTGACCGTGGTACTCAGGGATCCCCATCCTACATATGATACAAGACAGTACCAGTTTAATTGTATAAACACAATCGCCCACGGTGTCCAGGTCTTTCATACTTGTCATGTCAGGCTAGCTGTCTTAACAGCATGTCGAGATATATCATATCAGTTTACTTGTCAAGAGTGCGCCACCACGGGCCACTATCGTATTCTATTCTTACGTTATCATGAATGAGAGAAACTTGCATAAAATAACTAGTGATATATTCTTAAAGCCAAGGAAAAGATCTACAACTTTTATGTTAGGAGTTGGGAGGAATTCTGGCCATGAATCAGCAAAATAGGACAAAAAAACAACTAAATTAGATACTATGCGGCCAAGGGTGGTTGGGGGCTCATGCGGCAGTAGATGGGTACCCATCTATGCGGTTGAGTATGTGGGTACCCATCTATACGGCTGAGTGGATGAATCTCATGCGGCTGGGTAAGTGGGTACCCATCTATGCGGCTGGGTAAGTGGGTACCCATCTATGCGACTGAGTGGATGAATCTCATGCGGCAGGATAAGTGGGTACCCATCTATGCGGCTGAGTGGATGAATGTCATGCGACTGGGTAAGTGGGTACCCATCTACGCGACTGGGTAAGTGGGTACCCATGTGGCTGAGTAGATAAATCTCATGCGGCTGGGTAAGTGGGTACCCATCTATGCGGCTGAGTGGATGAATCTCATGCGGCTGGGTAAGTGGGTACCTATCTATTCGGCTGAGTAAGTGGGTACCCATGCGGCTGAGTAGATAAATCTCATGCGGCTGGGTAAGTGGGTACCCATCTATGCGACTGAGTGGATGAATCTCATGCGGCTGGGTAAGTGGGTACCCATCTTCTCCAAAAATCTGAGAAGGATGGCCATAGATCTCATAGTTTCCAAGCTCCATAAAACCTTCATTATAAGTCCAAATTCGAACTTCCATAGGTCAAAATAGGGAAGAATAAAATTCTCTACAACATGGAACCATCAAAACTTGAAAATAACAATGTTAAGTAGATCAAAACCCAAGAAATCTAAAAATACTCTAAACTTAGATCTACACAAATGGAGCCATGGAAATTAAAAATGCCAAGTACTAAAGTATTTTAGAATGCTGTGAAGAAGAGAATGGAACAATAAAATTTGTGTTCCTCCATGAAGCAAGATGCACTTGCCTAAGCTCTCTCTCTCTCACTCTCCTGGTGGTTGAAGAAGTAAAGATGGAGAAGAAGAAATGAGTAATGAGTAATAATGGAAGAGAGAGAGTGGAATTGATATTTATGGTGGGAGTGGTGGTAGGTGGGAGTGGTTCTCCATATGATAAACCAAAACAAGCAAGGTCAAACAAACCGAAGTGAACCAAGCCAAACAAATCGAACCGAACCAACATAAACTAATCAATGAAATGCTAAAATAAATCAAGCAGGAAGACATGCAATATGGATCAAAATACGTACACGTATTTCAAATACGTAATACGAGATATGGGCATTACAGATCTACACCATCGCGTCGAGAGGAACTTCTGATCCGACAGAGGACAGCCGGCGTCGGCACAGACGTCTCACGCAGTGCACCACCCCTCGTTCGGACCCGTACAGCGATTGCCGATATTCCCTCGACTCCGCCTCCAGGAGAGTAGCGTCTGCGCTACGGGCCACGAGTGCCACAAACTGGAGTCCCGAAGCCACCGCTGCGATGTCTCTTGGTGAGCCCTCGCGTTCTCCTCCCTCAACCGCCCAAGCGGCGTCGGAGCCGCGCCCCCAGCCGAGCCTCCTTCTTGCATCGTGCCGCCTGAACGCGCGCGCCTTGCTCTCTACTGCCCGATCGAGACGCACATACGGAGACCCGATCTACGCTAGGTCAGTGTCGCCGCGTCCTCGCTCTTTTCCTCCTTCCCTAACTCCTGCGCACGTCGATCCGACGTTGGACCGCCGAGAGACAGCAGCTCAACAACTATAATTGGGTGTGTTTCACACTTCTTCTCTCTTTAATTAATAGAATTAGGAACATCAGCAGCCTTTAACTGTATAATTTTTACTTTATTTTATTTTTATCTTTTTGTTTGTATTGATTTTTCTTGTTGGCTTAAGAGATGGGTTGGGCTTAGGTCCATATAAATTTGATATGTATATTTGTCTTTTAGACTATCTCTATTGGGCTGTGTCATGGGCCTCTTGTATATTTTGCATAAGTTGTTTTGTGTTAAACGATATATATATATATATATATATATATATATATATATATATATATATATATATATATATATATATATATATATATATATATATTGGGTTTTTATTAATAATGGGCTTATGTTTGAACTTTAGGATTTAAATGGCTTATAGTAAATTTAGTTGTAGATTTTTGGGTTAATATACATGATTTTTAACTAAAATTTCTATATCTAAAATATTTTGTGAATATTCATAATGAGTTATATATTGGCTCTAATATATATATTTAAGCTGTCTTGTACAATATTTTGGGCTTCTATATTTGGAGAGAATAATATTTTGGGGTTATATATTTTAAATGATTTTAGTTTTATAAATATTTACTAAATTGTTTTGGGTATATATAATAAATTTATGGACTTTTCAAGATAATTGTCTAAAGGTATTTTGAATAATATATATATAGTTGGAATACTATAAATAACTTCTAGATGATTTATAAAACATTTTCTATATAAACATATTTTCTTATTAAGGATTAGCCTTAAAATAATTTTATAAATCTTTAGAGTAATTGTCAAAAACCTATTTTACTAGTAAAATCTATAATTACTAGTAATAGTAAATATTTTTCGAATTAGATTATATATATTATGTCTCGACCGTGATTAGTTATACGTTCCTATTCTTTTGTGTTTCTGACCACTTCATATCGACCGTAGGCTCATCGGGCTGTCTCGGACCCGATGGGATGGTCCGTACCATCAATTGGGATCGCTTTGCATACTTACGACATCCATGACTATTCTGTGCCGACATGATCCAGTCACAACTGCAACAACCCGAGGCAAGTTCATATACTGATTGTTATTCGTCTCTAATAGTTTTTCTTTACATGTTATACTTATGTCTCGCTGCTTGTTGACACGCTCGTCACACGGAGATTAGTACCATGGATTTATTATACTTCTTGACTGTCACTTACATGATTACTATGCTTGCAACTTGATTCCATGAGTACTAGCTGGGTGGAGAAATATCGTAGTAGACATTTGAACTACCTATTCCATCCCAAAATGTCTGATCTTGACTGATAGCAGCTGCATACGACACGTGCAGGGTGCCGTATTTACCCCTTAGCCGTTCACATGTCGAAAATGATATTTTAACACACGTAGATAGTTATTGTTCCCGTTGTTTCATCATGTTCCTCACCACTTGCCATGCTTTACATGTTTATGAAGGCAGGTAGGCAACTCTAGAGGGGGGTGAATAGAGTTTATAATGAAAATGATCAATTAAAAACTTAAACTCTTTTCACCAACACAATTATCAGAGTAAAATAAATACGAAAATAAAGTAATCAAAGAGCAAGCACAAACACAACAAGATTTTTAACCTCGTTTTCCTCGTGGAGGACTAGTCCAGGCTTGAGAACTCTAGCTCAGGATTGAAATCCACTATTTGTGAAATAGGGTTACAACAACGTGCCTTTTCACAGAAGAGCACGCCAAACTTCTTTCAATGATCGCTGTCACGACCCGCACCCGCTTTTCGGATACGAGATGTGTCCAAGCCAGCCTACGCCGCAGAGTCGACGGTAGAACGCTGTCAAGCCCGCAAGAAATAAATGCTCAAAATAAACATTATTGCTCATTCACATTTCTAGATTTATTACAATATTTATAATTTAAAGAAAATACAAGATTTTACAATTAATAAAATTGATACAATTGCTTTGTATTTCTAGGTTGTCTTCAGCATACCCAAGCCTTCCCAATGCTAAGAGTGATCGAGGCTAAACCTGAAAAATATTGGTTTCCAGTCAGAAATGGAACAAGTACACAAACCGACGACAATACGAAAACATAATAGAATTAACAAGACATGAAAATAACATATGAGAGATAAAAACTGGAAGATAACTGATGACATAGCACGATAGAGAAGTAAACAAGGAAAAACTAATAAAAGACATCTATCTAGGTGGTGTGAAATATCCATTTCGACATATGAACGGCTAAAGGGTAAATCCGGCACACTGCACGTGTCGTGTGCAGCGGCTATTATTCAAGAATAGACTCATGGGATAGTTCTGGGTAGTTCACATGTTGACTAAGATATTTTTCCTTCCGACTACTCCGTATGACGAGCGTGTCAACAAGCATCAAGATATATGTATAGACACAAAATGAAAAGACTACTATGAATCGAAAAGCAATCAGAAAGTTTACTTGCCTGAGGTCCTTAGCTGGTGAAACCAATAACAATATACCATTCAATGAGCCACAATCAATCAACACATGCAGAAGTCTCCAGATGCTAAAATAAACAGTACCAATGTTCTTAGAATAGTCAAATTAGCTAGGATTGCCTGTCCTTAAGTCCAATTCTGGACACAGGGGCAAAACGGTAATTTTGGGCAAAAACGATATCCGCCGTTGGATCCACTTTGTACCGTAAAGCGTGCCAGAGTCAACTGTCTCTAAAGTCATCAAACTACATGTCTACAAATCCAATTTTTCGATACGAACCCAACCGTATGTCCAAAGTTGGATTCCGGTGGGCCGTGCACAAAATCGCCCGTTGAGTGAAACTGTGGGGCCCGCAAAACGGTGATTTTATCAACTGTCTCAGAATTAGTCCAAACTTGGCATACAGGATCAGAAAAACGATACGGTCCTGATGGTGCAAGTTTTGTCTCGATCTGACGAGCGTGCATAAAATAATTGGAGAATTTACAAAGTGCACAATGTTTATAAAAACAAAAGTATTGAACTTTATTGATACAAACTTTGTAAAGATTACAAGAATTCTGGAAAAGTTCAACTGTAGGAATCCAATCTAGAAGACGATTGCTTTATCCCTTAGACGATATGAACTTTAAAGATGGTAGCCTCTGAAGTTGAAGGCAAAAGCCTCGGAAGAATGCAGCAGCACTTGGGCAAGAACTCCTGAACTCTCTGATATTTTGAACTTTATGTCTGATACCCTTGAATGAAGACTTGAAACTCTATTTATAGAGTTCTGGAAATAACTATTTTTTAGTTATTCTGAATGGCGCAAGTTGGATTGCGCAGGAACTGGATTGTGCAGCATCAGACTGCGCAAGCAGTTGTCTGGTCGTGGACCAACTGTCTTGGACACATGGCATTATTTGATTGAAATGCGCATGATCGTGTGAAGACGGTTGCCATGTAACGAGCAATTGATGGCATGAATGCCACGTGTACTTTTGTCAGTTGTCATGATGAATTGTGCCACATGAATTGCGCTGACTTTGGATTGCGCTGAGATGGATGGCGCTGGACTGGATTACGCAGGCACTGGATTGCGCTGCATGTACAGCTGTCCAACTACCCTCGAGCGCTGTGCGACACAGTAAACGAACAGTCTCCTCGTTCTTTGTGCTGTCAGCTGTCAAAAAGATTTGATTTTGTCAGATAATGATGATATTGCCACGTCAGTCTGCACAGTTGAAAGTGTGCGCAGTCCGGTATGCGCAATCTGAATGATGCGCAATCTGATGTCTGCGCAGTTTATTTGAAAGTTGTATTTTTTAATTTTCCAACTTTGTTAATAGGTGCAACTTGATTTTTTAGGACCTACAGGACCCCTTCAAAGTTTTCGAAAGTTGAATTTATTCAAAGTTTCGAAATACTTTGAATTTCAAATTTTAAAATCAAGTTGCGCATACGTGAGCTGTCTGCACAATTTGGATGATTCAGCCCCGCTTTTTTGACGAAATCTGAGGCGGCCGTTCCCCTTTAAAAAACTGTAAATAGTTCCTCATTCTTTCACTGTCATTCTTTACTTGCTTTCAAATTTTCAAGAGAGAAGTTTCTTGAGTATTCCCGATTCTCCTCGTCGATCTCCATGGCCCCCAAGCGATCCTCCGCCGCTGCCAAGGGCAAGGCCCCCGCCGAATCTTTGGCTAGAGTTGCGCCTCGTCCTTCTCGACATGAGACTGCGCATCCCGCTTTGCTAGGTAGATGATTCAATCGAAAACTCTTTTTAGGATTTTTCGACTTCACTGATCTTCAAAATCTATCTCTTTTTAGAGATGTGATTATATTGCGCCACCCTTTTAGGGTCTTGGTTGCACGAACTAGTTATTCTTTATTTTTATAAAGAATACTTTCTTGCGCAATCAGTTGAACTACGCTGGCAAAAGTCAGCGCAATCTGCTAATTTACGCAAGCTTTATCAGCGCAATCTGATGGTTACGCAATCTGATGGTTGCGCAATCTGATGGTTGCGCAGTCTGATGGTTACGCAATCTGATGGTAAAATTTCTGACTTTGATTTGTACTGATTTGTGATTTTTCTATTTGATGCAGTTGACACCAGAGAAGATCCTGAATACGAAACTTTTGTTGGAACTTTAGCTGAACCAAATTTCAAAGAAGACCTATCTCATGTTAACTTCCCACAATATGCCCTTTCGTCTTCTCGTCAGACTATTTTGATAGCACAGAATAATGAGACTCTGCTAAGTCTGATAAACGGACAATCTTTGCAATCAGTTGACGCTGTCACTCATAGGAAACCTATGTTCCTCTTCGGAGACGCTATTGATAAAAGTTCTCAACCACGACCTAAAGTTGAATTGAGAACTTTTCAATGGAAGGAAAATTTGATCAAGTTACCAGATCTAGCAAGATGTTTTCCTCTGGCAAGGTATGCTCATGCGAGCCATCCAAGGAGAATGGAATGGGACATCACTCCTTTGCAACAGGCACGGACCGGAAGGATTTGTGTTAAGAAAGGTCCGAACAATCGGGACATGTTCTATATTTCTTCCGAACGTCACAGCACTTTGTTGAGGGGGTTGAAACCAGGTTGCATTCCCCCAGAGAACTCATCTTTGCTACTACCGGTAAGGACACCGATTTTCGCCAATAAATATGCCAAAGCAGAGGGCAAATATCCGGATCAAGACATCCGGTTGACAGGTCTGGTGAACCCAGACATCAAAAGATGGAGCTGTATAGCTAACTGGATACTGGTCCAGTTTGAAGATAAACTCAGAGAAATTGAGCTGTATCATGCGGTACACGCCACTGTATACGGCTTCTTTCTAAATCCTCATCTGTTCTTGGCTCTGGCAGAGAGGTACAACTACCGGACAGGGACATTTATGACGCCCCTTGGAGAGATGGGCTTGGCTCTACATGAGATGAAGTACATCTCATATTTACCAATGGGTGATTTACCTTATGAGGAGTATGTCCCGACTAATGACGAGTTAGATAGACTTCGTTGAGATAATCCAAAGATGGTAGAAGTCTTTGATGAACTTTTATGCCATTATAACATATGCTTGTTGTATTATCAAAGCGGCTCTTCTGGTACGTGCTATTCGTCCAAATGGTTGACTTATCTTTTTTTTCAACCACATTATTGAGAAAAAAATAAAAGATCATGACCCATGCAATCCTGATTTCTTCCAACCCCTCAGTAATAGTGAAGTACTAAAGCTGATGGAGGAAAATAAGAGGATGGATATTAGAGTTGAGGATGAACATCAATATCCTCCTCTTAAGGCTGGAGAATTTGTAGAGAGCTTCATAAGAATGGGTTACAGGTCTATGTCCAAACAAGCCCAGCTAGCAGGGAACTTGACGTACTGGCTACGTCGATTCGTTGTTCCTAGAGCAAGTGCAGTAGACTGCTTCCATCGCGGTGTTCTTTTTGCAGCTGTCCGGTTAGTCTTCGGCTACCGGATGGACTTACTTTCAGCGATGACCTGCAGTATAAACTCGGGTCTTCATCTATATGTTGATGCTATGATCAAGTGTAAGGGTGATAAGGTGAACTTCCCCAGATTGGAGTTACCTTACACATCCTTATTCGGATGGTTGCTCTTGCATCATCCATCATTGATGAATCCTGCCATGGGAGCCGTTGGTGGCAGTTTTCTATACAGATTCTCGCAGAGCAGATGGATATATACTATTTTGAGGGACTGCAGAAGAACTCTGAACCTCGGCAAAGGATGGAATTTTCTTTGCACTCCTCCTCCAACCGGCTATGAGCACATGGCAGCAAATCTGATCGACCTGGGGAGGCAACCAATAGGTCGGGTATCTTTTGAATGGTTGAAGACAATCAGGCCATCTCATCTTGTATATAGATTTGAAGAAGAATGCTTTCTTGAACCTTATCTGCCGAGCCGCTTCGCTCGTCAGTTTGGATATGACCAGTTTCATGTAGGTAACGCCATCACGTGCCTACAAGGAAAATGTTATTTGATTGATGGAGCCCGAGCCTGGGCTTACTATAATGCTCGAGACATAAAGACTGTGTTCTCGATGCCCGATAGAACTGATGCTGGTCCAAGAATGCTGTATACTTATTCTCAGTTTTATACAGCTACAAATACATTTGCTGAAAACTATAGCCTTGTTGATAGTTTTGCAACAACAAATCGTCTGAAGAGAAAAGCAACTGACACATTGGCTCTAAATAATGATGAAGAACATGAGCCAATGGACGATCCCTTAGAAGCTTCAAGGGAAGTCAATTTCCCTGAGGAAGTTAACCAGCCTTTAAGAATTTCTCTGAAGGCTGTTAAGTCTCCAGTTAAGGAGAAGAAGAGAAGGAGAGAAGAGCCTTCTTCTCCTGCTATGAAGAAGAAATTGATCTTGGAATATTCTTCAGAGAAGGTTACCACCAGATCGCAATCCAGACAATTGGTTGAGTCCACTCGAGATGAAGCCGCTACACCGACTTTCGTTCAGAAACAAGCCGATATAGTAAACATAGAGAGCCCTGAGAGGCCTCTACATAGAAGGAAGAAGTTGGCTCATAGAAGACAGAAGATAACAGTTTCTCCTTCGAGGCAAATTTTATCTTCAGTAGTGATGAGTGCCATGGCTGGAACCACCCTACCATCTCCTACCCCTGTTTCTGAGTCTGGGCAGAAAACTCCTAGTCCAGAACGGAGGAAAGAGATCGAACAGAATAAAGAGAGAAATGAGGCCATAGAGCCTAGAGAAAATATTGCTGGAAAAGAGCATGAAGCTTTGCCATCCCCTCTACCGATGATGGATACTTCTCAACCTCCTGCTACACCAGGAGCAACCCTCGAGGAAGAAGATCGTTTGATGATCGAAGCTTTATATGACTGTGACTTCGGTTATCAAGAAGAAATAGATCATGCCGCCACTGCTGCTAGTGAAGAGGTTGCTGAGGACAGTGAGTGCGAGGAGAGCACCTCATAAGAAGCTGCTGATAAGACGCAAAATTTGGAAGAGAATGTTGAGATCCAGACATCTCCTCGAACTATTGATGATACTCCGACTCCTGAAAAGGAGGCTGAGGTGCCGATATCTCCAGAGAAGATTGCTGATGAAGAAGTGGATTTGGAGGAAACTCCAGTTGCTGCTCCCGGAGGTATTGTAATGAAATTAGCGATCTTCTTTTAATAAATAGCTTGATAGCTAACATCTTTATTCTTATCCATACAGAACCCGGATCTTCTCCTGCTCCTCCAGTATGCAGGGACATAGTACTGGCGACGATAATTGCTAGTAGCAGTCGCCATTTATCTTGTGGCTCTGAAGCAGGAAGTAGTCAGGTAATAGTGTCTGAAGCTACTTCTGCTCAGCTAGAATCTGTTCCAACAGATGATAGGCCTGTTGCTGGATCGAACCAAGGTAAGACTGTTTTCACTTTCGATTCTTTTTGACAATAGCAAATGATAGGCAGAATGACAATATTTAAATTTATAGAAGAACAACCAGGAGGAGCAACTAGCTCCACTCTAGTTCCCTTATTCAAAGAGCCTACTGTTCGAGCAACTGAGCGTCTTGCTGCCTCGTTATCAACAGGAGTTGCTGCGACTCCTGGTGCTTTGGCGATTAATCAGCTTGTCATCCAATCATTCACTAAATGCTTCTTCGAGTCCTTGGGGCCTTTGATCAATAGAATGATGGACAAAGAAGATGCTGATTTTTATATGGTTAGAGGTCCGACCTCTTTCTTAGTAAAGGCCTTCCGAGAGCAAGGTGACGAGCCCCAGGCCACTTTCCTTGACCACATATTAAATGAGCTGGAAGCTTCAATACAGAACTATAAAGAGCTCAATAAGGGGGAAGTAGAACCCTTAGTACAAGCAGAGTTTGAATAGATGGCTCAGGCAGCTGCAGTTGAAAGAGTGAACTTCCAGAATCTCTTGGATGCCTATACTACTAAATCTGCTGAATATAATTCCAAGTTGGAATCAGTGATCTCAACTGCTGAGAGAAAAGAAAGAAGGATTACCGAGCTGAGAGTGGAGATTGCTCGTCTCTAAGAGGAATTGGAAAATGAAGTTACCGAACATCATACTACAGTCCAACAAATTGGTGCTCTAACTCAGGAAAGAGACGAGTATGTAGCAGCTCATGACGCTGAAATCACTCGCCGAATGGTAACCATGCCCATTTTTAATGAAGAATCTGGGATGGAAGAGGCCAGGAGGAGGGTGATGGCATCTCGCGAAGAACGGTTGCAGATTCTGAAACAACAAATTGCTAATCTAACGATGCCTCCGTCTCAGTAGAAAGAACATCTTATATCTTCTTGTCTTTCTTTATGCTATGCATGTAATGTCTTAAATTTTGATCAATAAAAGACATTTTGTTGTGGCTCTATTATTTCTTGCATATCTTATTCAGATATAAATAATAGCGATAGAAAATATATTCAGAGGTGCAGGACATGATATATTTCTTGATGATTTTGAAGAAAATAATTATATTCATTATATCTGCTCAGAGGTAATGTGGACGTGGCAGAATATAATTTGTCGAATATTATTATTTTAAAATAGACAACTTAATCGAAGACGACAAGTTGCTGATATGGATAATGAACGAAAAAGGTGTGAATGAAATAAATGAACGAAATGAATCGTCAGGATGAACGGATGGACCGTCAAATGAATTGAATGAACGGGTGAACTGTCAGATGAATGTAATGAACAGATGAATCGTCGTATGAATGGGTGAACCGTCAGATGATGATAATGAACGGATGAACCGTCAAATGAATGTGAACGGGTGAACCGTCAGATGGTGATAATGAACGGATGAACCGTCAGATAAATGTGAACGGATGAACCGTCAGATGATTGTAATGAACGGATGTGTGAGGACCCTGATTTTTGGGAATTATTTTTTTAGTATTTCTAATTATTAGGTTATATTGTATATTTAATTATGATTATATATGTACTCTTTCGTGTCTTTGATTTTTGGAGCACAAGACATGTCCATCTCTTGAAACGTCCTTCATGAGTTTTGTAGTAGACATGATGACCTTTAACTTGATATATTATGTCCCATCCAAACTTGTCTCCTAGCATTATTTTGACTTTGCGCAACTTTGGGTCAAATTTAGGCAATTAGATTATTTAACATAATTCCAGACCTAACTTCCAACGTGAGTTTGGGACTCGACATAAATCAAAACTATTCGACCCAATTATGGTTTTGACTCATTTTGAGCCTACGACGCACATGCTAAGAGTGTGCCACTCAATCGAGTCTCCATGTGCTATTTAATTGCGAATGGCACAAGAGACTTATTGGTTGACTCTTAGAGTTCGATTAAATTAGAAAATATATATTTGGACCCTAACCTAGCCAACCCCACCTGGTAGGGAGCCATGATAGGTTGTCATGACAGTATAATTATTATGGATTCATTTTAGGATGTTATACAGTCAATTAGATTTAGATACAATTTTGTGTATATGATTATATTTATAATAGTC
Source organism: Iris pallida (assembly GCA_029216955.1). Lineage (NCBI taxonomy): Eukaryota > Viridiplantae > Streptophyta > Magnoliopsida > Asparagales > Iridaceae > Iris > Iris pallida. Next base: position 5,873,476 of record JANAVB010036619.1, read on the forward strand.
TAATATTATATATATGGCCTTAGTTATGGTTAAGTTTGAGATACATATTGACGAGGAATTTTAGTACGAATAGTGTAGTTGTGTACTTTGACTAGTCTATTACCCATGGTAGGGAAGGCCGAGCCATAGGTGTGTTCTAAATAGAAAAATTAGGCCAAATGGCGACTTAACCTCTACCGATGATTTATTTATTTAATTATTAGATTATTGACCTTGTAGGAGACCCAGTTGTACCAATTTAGCCCCGACTTGACCCAAACCAAATCCCAATATAAATAGACATATAGTACTCTCAAATACCTTCATGTTGATATATATTTTGTATATATATTTTATTAATATTAATATGTTTTCAATTTTGGAAAGTTTCTATTTATAGAAAGAGTCTACGTGTAATCCTAGTTGGCATTAATTTATATTTGACCCAAAGTCCAACCCAAACCTGTGTAGGCATGTTGGGCATTAATATATATTAATAAATATATATATATATATATATTTTATATTTAATTCTGATTTAGATTGCATTTATATTTAGAAATCTAAGTAGTACTATATTAGGAAACCTTTTATTTAAATCCTCAATCAATCAATTAGCCAACTCATCAAATAACCAAACCAATCCATGTGGACCCCACATATGACCAACCAAAGATTATTTTTATGTAATTTTCGTCCAAAAATAAACCCCTACATTGGCGGGCCATGCCATGCATGGAAACACCCTCCTACATATATAAACTCAACCCATAGGCCCATATATATATCAACCCTTATCAAAACCCTAACCCTAACACCAAAAACTCTTATTTATCACCCAAGAGCAGCTCCTTTACCATTAATTATGAAAATATTATCCCCTCCCCTCTACTACATCATCCCCTCCATCACATAACTCATCCTCCTCCATAAAAGCTCCTTCTTTCATCCTTCTTCCATCTAAACTCCACCAAACCAACCCTAAAAACTCTATCTTCTCCATCCAACCATCGAAAACCATTGACAACTCCTCCAAACTCATCAAGATAGGATTATCAAGCAAGAATAGCAATAAAGGTGGGAGCTTTAGCAAGGAGAAGCCTCCACAACCCAACTAGCAAGGACTTTTGGTAAGAAACCCTAATTTTTCCATCTCAAACCTATGCTATAAATCTGTAGAAATTATGGTATTAATTCTGTATAAATAGTGTTTTGATGTCTCTTGGGTAGTATTTTCACCTATAAAAGTTTCATTAATTATGATAGCTATTTTCATATTTCGGTAGAGCCAAAACTTACCACGTTGTGAAGGAACTATAAGTTTCTGTAGGAATTTTTCAAAAATGAATTTCATGTAGGTTAATATATTTAAATTAGGATTTTTAAATATTTTTTCACGAATTTATCAATTCAATTCTGGTCGAAAAAATTATAGGTCAAAATTAGTCATTTTCGGGTGACTTGTTGACCTAGAAGATTCCAAACCATTAGTACCATGAAATTCTTGCATGAACATTTCATATTCTAATATTTAGAGCATTTTAATTCTATTTAAATTATATTTTTGAGAATTTTTATAATTTTAGATAATTAATGAAGTTCTAGACAAATTTTGGGTAGAATAGTCAACCCGATAGACAACTAGTAGTATAATTCTTTAGAAATATAAATTCTGAGATAAATCTATAGAAAATTAGTTTAAATAATATTCTTATTATTTTTATATGATTTTTAAGTATATGATTGAAGTAGCAACATAACTGACTAATTGGGAGTTGGAAACCCAAAAAACTGTGTTCGGTGTCTAGTGGAGCCTGTGTGTGATTGTATGGGTCTAAAGGGTTCCAGAAGAAATTGAATATAACATTAAAATATTATCTTGACTAATTAAGTCATATTATAAGTTCATGAGTAGTGGGTTAATTTAGTTAATTAATTATCTAGGAGTGTCGGGTTCCGGTGGCGTTGACGCGGGAGCGACATTTCAGATTCAAAGCGCGACACCAGGCAAGTACACCTTGCCAACTCTACAGTATTTACATGCTTTCCTATATTTTTAGTATTTCTTGCTTTGTTGCATATCTCTCTTGTTTTCTCTCATGATTCTTTCTAATTACACGTGCACGTAGATTTTGAATTTTCTTCCTATACTTTTGTTCTATCTTTCCTATTTTGTTCATGTCTAGTGATAGTATTGATATGCCTGTGCCATGTTTTTTCTGACCTGTTTGACCTATACTTGACTTGGACACGACTAGATAGGCTTGATTTCCTAGTACCTTAGGAGAGAATGTTTTATTAGCCGTGGCTATCCTCTATTGTTAGTGCCTCCCCGGGCTACGATAGAGAACCTATTATAGGACTGTTAGTGCCTCCCCGGGCTATGGTTTTAGCCACGATTAATATTACATTCTCATGACATGTCACCATCTGTAGAGTTTCCTTACGTGTCATCTTTTCCTCTGCTTGTTATTCCTATTTTTCTTGCATGTTATTTACTGTACAGTAGGCATGTATATTATGTGTCTTGCTAGTCCTCTGAGGACCTGGTGATCTCTCCAGGTATTAGCTGAAGATATGATACATTGATGGATGACGTTGCTACACCAAGACTGCAGGTATATTTAGTTGATGTTTTATCGTTCTCTTCCATAATTAGATTTTGTCCTATATTATATTACTTTAACATTGCTGCTGTTTAGCCTAGTTTTACAAGCTTTATCTTTCATTCGAAGCTTGTTCAAGATAATTGTATTAGAGTCTGGTCCACTTTATTGTATATTATCTTTTCTTGTTACTTGTAGTAACCGGTTTGCTAATGTCTGACCAGCATTAGTTTACTTGGTTTATACAAGAGTTTATCTTCAGTGGATTGAGATATTTGTAGATTGCTTTAGGAAACCAGACAGCTTATACGTATTCGAGCTGGGCTGGAGTCCTCTCGATGCGTAGCTGGCATGTATACGTATCCTAGTCCTACGTATTTTGGGACTGGGGCGTTACATGTTTTTTTTGGTGGCCCATGCAGGTCGAGTTAGCCGTTTCGGTTACGTCACTGTACCGAGCGGGCCTACGATATGATTAAACTCTTAGGAATCTCAATCCACAACTGCCTTGACAATTCTTTTAGAAATTTTCTACCGCCCTTGAACTTCATATTTTCTCTCAATTACTCTTCATTTACTTTCTCGTATCATTGCTTCTCGTCCCTTCCAATTTAGGAGTGACGAATAATCGTGCTATATAGGATTTAGCAAAAATTCTTAAGTTATAGTGTATGTTAGTTTGCTTATTGTATTGTGATTGCTTGATAGATAAGTAGGATTAGAGATGCCATATGCCATAGGGCATCATGTGTTTGATGAGGTAGTTTGACCAAAGGTGGGTAGATGTCCTCATTATTGGCATACATATATGATCATACTGGGTTACGCCCTTATGGTGGCCACTTGATCAAGAATAGAGTGGCGGTTTTAGTGTAGAGATCGACCCTTTAAGAGATAAAACGAGACATAGCCTAACCCAACCCATTTACTATTATATCCTGTCAATTGTAAAACTAGGATTTGACAGATTGATAGGTATCACTTAACTTGGTTAGGTGAAGGGAGACTTATATAATTGTCTTGATAAAATGGTTAGGAGGACAAGCCTTCAACATGATCGTTGCAAGACCGCTAGTACCAAAAAGAGCGACTAGAGATAACCATATATATCTTTACGATTGTTGCAAATCAAAATTGTTTAGGCTTGATTATTACTTGACTTGTTAGGAGACGCTGTAGTGACCTAGCATATCCCTTAAACTATTCCTAGTTACTCTAGAACGGTTCTTTGTTAGTGGGCCTTATTTTAATTTCGAGGACGAAATTCTTTTAAGGTGGGTAGATTGTGAGGACCCTGAATTTTGGGAATTATTTTTTAGTATTTCTAATTATTAGGTTAGATTGTATATTTAATTATGATTATATATGTACTCTTTCGTGTCTTTGATTTTTGGAGCACAAGACATGCCCATCTCTTGAAACGTCCTTCATGAGTTTTGTAGTAGACATGATGACCTTCAACTTGATATATTATGTCCTATCCAATCTTGTCTCCTAGCATTCTTTTGACTTTGTGCAACTTCGGGTCAAATTTAGGCAATTAGATTATTTAACATAATTCCAGACCTAACTTCCCACGTGAGTTCGGGACTCGACATAAATCAAAACTATTCGACCCAATTATGGTTTTGACTCATTTTGAGCCTACGACGCACATGCTAAGAGTGCGCCACTCAATCGAGTCTCCATGTGCTATTTAATTGCGAATGGCACAAGAGACTTATTGGTTGACTCTTAGAGTTCGATTAAATTAGAAATATATATTTGGACCCTAACCTAGCCAACCCCACCTGGTAGGGAGCCATGATAGGTTGTCATGACAGTATAATTATTATGGATTCATTTTAGGATGTTATACAGTCAATTAGATTTAGATAAAATTTTGTGTATATGATTATATTTATAATAGTCTAATATTATATATATGGCCTTAGTTATGGTTAAGTTTGAGATACATATTGTCTAGAAATTTTAGTACGAATAGTGTAGTCGTGTACTTTGACTAGTCTATTACCCATGGTAGGGAAGACCGAGCCATAGGTGTGTTCTAAGTAGAAAAATCAGGCCAAATTGCGACTTAACCTCTACCGATGATTTATTTATTTAATTATTAGATTATTGACCTTGTAGGAGACCCGGTTGTACCAATTTAGCCCCGACTTGACCCGAACCAAATCCCAATAAAAATAGACATATAGTACTCTCAAATACCTTCATGTTGATATATATTTTGTATATATATTTTATTAATATTAATATGTTTTCAATTTTGGAAAGTTTCTATTTATAGAAAGAGTCTACGTGTAATCCTAGTTGGCATTAATTTATATTTGACCCAAAGTCCAACCCAAACCTGTGTAGGCATGTTGGGAATTAATATATATTAATAAATATATATATATATATATATATATATATATATATATATATATATTTTATATTTAATTCTAATTTAGATTGTATTTATATTTAGAAATCTAAGTAGTTCCATATTAGGAAACCTTTTATTTAAATCCTCAATCAATCAATTAGTCAACTCATCAAATAACCAAACCAATCTATGTGGACCCCACATATGATCGACCAAAGATTATTTTCATGTAATTTTCGTCCAAAAATAAATCCCTACATTGGCGGGCCATGCCATGTATGGAAACACCCTCCTACATATATAAACTCAACCCATAGGCCCATATATATCAACCCTTATCAAAACCCTAACCCTAACACCAAAAACTCTTATTTATCACCCAAGAGCAGCTCCTTTACCATTAATTTCGAAAATATCATCCCCTCCCCTCGACTACATGATCCCCTCCATCACATAACTCATCCTCCTCCATAAAAGCTCCTTCTTTCATCCTTCTTCCATCCAAACTCCACCAAACCAACCCTAAAAACTCTATCTTCTCCATCCAATCATCTAAAACCATTGCCAACTCCTCCAAACTCATCAAGAGAGGATTATCAAGCAAGAATAGCAATAAAGGTGGGAGCTTTAGCAAGGAGAAGCCTCCATAACCCAACTAGCAGGAACTTTTGGTAAGAAACCCTAACTTTTTCATCTCAAACCTATGCTATAAATCTATAGAAATTATGGTATTTTTTCTGTAGAAATAGTGTTTTGATGTCTCTTGGGTAGTATTTTCATTTATAAAAGTTTCATTAATTATGATAGCTATTTTCATGTTTCGGTAGAGCCAAAACTTACCACGTTGTGAAGGAACTATAAGTTTCTGTAGGAATTTTTCAAAACTGAATTTTATGTAGGTTAATATATTTAAATTAGGATTTTTAAATATTTTTTTAACGAATTTAGCAATTCAATTCTGGTCGGAAAAATTATAGGTCAAAATTAGTCATTTTCGGGTGACTTGTTGACCTAGAAGATTCCAAACCATTAGTACCATGAAATCCTTGCATCAAAATTTCATATTCTAATATTTAGAGCATTTTAATTCTTTTAAAATTATATTTTTGAGGATTTTTATAATTTTAGATAATTAATGAAGTTCTAGACAAATTTTGGGTAGAATAGTCGACCCGATAGACAACTAGTAGTATAATTCTTTAGAAATATAAATTCTGAGATAAATATATAAAAAATTAGTTTAAATAATATTCTTATTATTTTTATATGATTTTTAAGTATATGATTGAAGTAGCAACATAACTGACTAATTGGGAGTTGGAAACCCAAAAAACTGTGTTCGGTGTCTCGTGGAGCCTGTGTGTGATTGTATGGGTCTAAAGGGTTCCACGAGAAATTGAATATAACCTTAAAATATTATCTTGACTAATTAAGTCATATTATAAGTTCATGAGTAGTGGGTTAATTTAGTTAATTAATTATCTAGGAGTGTCGGGTTCCGCTGGTGACGCGGGAGCGACATTTCAGATTCACAGCGCGACACCAGGCAAGTATACCTTGCCAACTCTACAGTATTTACATGCTTTCCTATATTTTCAGTATTTCTTACTTTGTTTCATATCTTTCTTGTTTTCTCTCATGATTCTTTCTAGTTACACGTGCACGTAGATTTTAAATTTTCTTCCTATACTACTTGTTCTATCTTTCCTATTTTGTTTATGTCTAGTGATAGTATTGATATGCCTGTGCCATGTTTTTCCTGACCTGTTTGACCTATACTTGACTTGGACATGACTAAATAGGCTTGATTTCCTAGTACCTTAGAAGAGAATGTTTTATTAGCCGTGGCAATCCTCTATTGTTAGTGCCTCCCCGGGCTACGATAGAGAACCTATTGTAGGACTGTTAGTGCCTCCCCGGGCTACGGTTTTAGCCACGATTAATATTACATTCTCATGAAATGTCACCATCTGTAGAGTTTCCTTACGTGTCATCTTTTCCTCTGCTTGTTATTCCTATTTTTCTTGCATGTTATTTACTGTACAGTAGGCATGTATATTATGTGTCTTGCTAGTCCTCTGAGGACCTGGTGATCTCTCCAGGTATTAGCTGAAGATATGATACATTGATGGATGACGTTGCTACACCAAGACTGCAGGTATATTTAGTTGATGTTTTATCGTTCTCTTCCATAATTAGATTTTGTCCTATAATATATTACTTTGACATTGCTGCTGTTTAGCCTAGTTTTACAAGCTTTATCTTTCATTCGAAGCTTGTTCAAGATAATTGCATTAGAGTCTGGTCCACTTTATTGTATATTATCTTTTCTTGTTACATGTAGTAACCGGTTTGCTAATGTCTGACCAACATTAGTTTACTTGGTTTATACAAGAGTTTATCTTCAGTGGATTGAGATATTTGTAGATTGCTTTAGGAAACCAGACAGCTTATACGTATTCGAGGTGGGCTGGAGTTCCTCTCGATGCGTAGCTGGCATGTATTTGTATCCTAGTCCTACGTATTTTGGGACTGGGGCGTTACAGGATGAACCGTCAGATGAATGTAATGAACGGACGAACCGTCGGGTGAATGTAATAAACGGACGAACCGTCAGATGGTGATAATGAACGGATGAACCGTCAGATGAATGTGTCATTTTGTTATTTTGAGAATCTCTGCCTTTAAATAGAACAGAAATCTGGAAGGAATGATCATTTCCTCTTTTCAACATAAAGATGTCGTCCGAAGATGCATCCAAGAAGGCTAAAGTCATACCAAAGGTTGGAGCGGGCTCTGTAGAACTTACTGTCGATCCAATTCAGTCAAAGCAAGCAGAAGTAGACGAAGGTTCGTCTGCACCCAAACCACCGTGGGATATCCTGGATTTCTTGCTTGAACCAGTAAAGACTGAAGAGGAAGAGTCCATGAGGATGGCTGTTTGTAAGTTCCTGGTAGGCTCGAGCAAGGATGTTCTTGACTCTTTTGCTGATTATGTCTTTGATAAGGACGGTAGTGGTCCACGTCCTAATGTTGAGAAGGACGATAGCGACCTTCCTTGATATCATGTAACATCATTTATGATAAAATAAAAATCAAACTTTATTTATGAACTGTCTGATCTTATTTACATAAAATCTCTGTTACATTTATACATAATATTTCTTAGGAATTTGCCATTGATAGGCATCATTGCAACTCGACCGTCTAACTCTGAAAGTTGATAAGCTCCGTTTGAAAAGACTTTGCTGACAACGTAAGGTCCTTCCCACTTCGCATCGAACTTGCCTTTGCTTGAGTGAGTCATAGTCATAGGACGTCTTACTGTTAGAACAAGTTCTTCTTGTTAAAAGGCTCTGACTTTAACTTTGCGGTTAAAAGTCTTCGAGATACGGGCTTGATACAACTCAATATGTTGTTGAGCCAAAAGCCGCTTTTCATCGAGTGCTTCTAACTCTTGATGTCGGAGAAGATCATTGTTCTCTGTAGTGAGTTCATTAGCAATGGCGATCCTTAAAGAAGGAATTTGAAGTTCTAGAGGAAGAACTGCTTCACAACCGTACACCAAAGAGAAAGGTGTAAAGCCTGTAGGATTGCGGACCGTAGTTCGATAAGCCCAAAGACATTCACCAAGTTCTTCGCTCCAATTCCGTTTGTTAGTGGATACAAACTTCTTGAGGAGCTTAATGATGGTTTTGTTAAAAGCTTCAGCTAATCCATTAGCGGCAGGATTATAGGCCGTAGAAGCAACATTGTCAATCCGATGATCATCGCAGAATCTTGTGAATTTCTGGCTGATGAATTATGGTCCTTTGTCATTAATGATCCTTCGAGGGACACCAAATCGATAGATAATATGGTGTTTAACAAAGTTGATGACGCTGCTGGTCTTGACTTCAGCCAGAGGTATAGCTTCAGCCCATTTAGAGAAATAATCGATTATTGCTAATATGAACCGATGTCCTCTAGAAGAAGGAGGATTGATGGGACCTATGATGTCCATGCCCCAAGCTTCAAAAGGCTAGGAAGCAGCCATCGGATGCAGAAATTCTAAAGGTTGATGAATGAAATCTGTATGGATTTGACAAGCTCGACATTTTCTTGCGTATTCAATGGCATCTGATACAATAGAGGGCCAGTAGTAACCCATTCGTCGAATGCGATCCTGTAGCTTAGGACCGGGTTGATGTGCTCCACAAACGCCGTCATGAGCTTCACGCAGTACTTGTTTCACTTCATCACCAGCAAGACAGCGCAGGAGTAGGCCATCATAAGTTTGCCGATAAAGAGTCTTAGTGGTCTGATTGTAATAAAATCGTAGAGACCTTCGACGAATACTCGTAGCTTCTTTGGGATCTTCAGGGAGTATGTCATGAACTACGAAGTCGATGAAGGGAGCCCTCCAATCTTCACTGATAACATTGGCTTCAGTAAGATTACTGAACTCAATATTACGATTGTTTTCGACACAGAACAATTCTCGATTAGAGATGACTACCACCTGTTGTCTTTTGATAGGAATAGCTAAGACTGCTGCAAGATTAGCCTAAGCATCTGCCTCAGTATTGCAAGCTCAGTGTACATATTCAATGAAGAAGGCTTTGAAGGATGTAGCCCTGTTGATTGCCGCTTCAAAGTAAGGTACTAGATCTTGATGGCGAACTTCATAGGTCCCTCTAACTTGATTAACAACCAACTTGTAGTCACCATAAACTTTAAGATATTCGACGTCAAGTTGTTTGGCTAACCGGAGGCTGATGAGTAGAGCATTGTATTCTGCCACATTGTCGGAACAAGGTTCATCTAGGGAGTATGCTCTTTGAATGGCTGATCCATCTGGAGAAACAAGGACAACTCCAACTCCTGCGACAATGGCACCATTGGGTCCAATCCTGGATGCACCATCAAAGAATAGGCGCCAAGTAGGAAATTCTTCAGAGACTGCATTAGATTCCAAAGTCTCGTCTGGAATTTCATCATAGAGTTTAGATGTCTCTAGAACAGGATGAGCTGCTAAGAAATCCGCCAGTGCTTGGCCTTTGACAGATTTTTGAGGAACATATACCATATCATATTGGGCTAGCAGAATCGCCCATGTAGCTAACCGAGAGTTGAGTGTGCTGGGCTTCTTCATGAGTACCCGAAGAGGATTAACTCGGGATATGACATGAATAGTTTAGCCAATGATGTAATGCCGAGTCTTTTGGACAACAAACATAAGAGCTAGACATTCTTTTTCGACCGGACTATAACGGTGTTCAGCACCAATCATAGTACGACTGAGATAATAGATAGCTTGTTCGTGGCCTTCTTTGTTCTTTTGGGCAAGTAAAGCACCCAATAAATGGTCCATAGCGCGGACATACATCAAGAATGGTATGCCTGAGATCGGCGGCACCAAGACTGGTGGATTCATGAGATACCGTTTTATGTCGTCAAATGCTCGTTGACATTCTTCGGTCCAAACGAAAGATACACCTTTCTTCATGAGTTGAGTGAATGGTCTGCAGCGTCCAGACAGATTCGAAATAAACCTCCTGATGTACGCAAGTCGACCTTGGAATCATCGTAGCTCTTTTAGATTGCGTGGATGACGTATCTCTTGAATGGCTTTGATCTTCTCGGGATCCACGTGTATACCCTTAGAGGTAATGACGAAGCCAAAAAATTTACCACTAGAGACACCCAAGAATGACTTGGTGGGATTCATTTTGAGTTGATGTTGGCACATGAGATTGAAGATAGTTCTCAAGTCTTGGATGTGATCTTCCTTTAGACGACTTTTGACAGCAATATCGTCAACATAGCATTCGACAGTCTTACGCAGATGATCTTGAAAGATGGTACTCATTGCTCGTTGGTACGTTGCACTAGCGTTCTTGAGACCAAACGGTATTACCGTATGCAATAGACTCCACGAGGAGTGCGGAAAGAAGTATGCTTTTCATCTTCAGGATTCATCCGAATCTGATTGTATCTGGAGAATCCGTCCATGAAAGATATTCTTTCGAACCCACAGGTGTTATCAATCATGATATTCGTGATTGGGAGAGGAAATTCATCTTTTGGACATGCTTTATTAAGATCTTGGAAGTCGATACAGACTCGAACTTTGCCGATTTTCTTTAGAACTGGGATAACATTAGCTATCCAATCAGGATGCTGCTCTTCTCTGATAAAGCCACAAGCTATAAGCTTTTTGACTTCATCGTCAATTGCGTCCATCATTTTTGGCTTGAAATGCCGTTGTTGTTGTTTGACCGATTTTGCATTCGGCAAGATGTTCAATTTATGAGTAGCAACTTTAGGATCCAGTCCTGACATGTCTTCATAGCTCTAGACAAAGACATCAATGTATTCTTTAATCAGAAGAATTAATTCTTGTTTATCCGTCTCTGGAAGGTTCTTGCTGATGAATATTGGACGAGGTGACCCACTCTCTCCTACTTCAATTTGAACTAATTAATCTTCGGTAGGCGATTCCCTTTGTTCGAATCGGAGTTCCCACTGGGTATCCATTTGTTGAGCCCAAGGATCTGTTTCAAGATTTTCTTCAATATCCTCGTCGTATCCTTCTGGAAGTTCGACAGAGACCATATTAGAAGATACAGTTAACCGATGAACTTGACCAATGCTGGTGTCAGAATCCTATGATCTAGAATCAGAAGAGTTCGAGCGCCCCTTACTATCGGATTCAGAGCCTGCTGGGGATAACACTGGAGGTGAGGCATATCCGAGACCTCTTTTGGTCCTGCTGTAGTACATTTCTGACTTTCCTTTCGGAACAGCCGTACGGATAGGAGTTCTACGTCCTTTACCGTAGTTGAGGCCGCTCTTAAATTCATAACCCATCTTTTGGATGATGTCTTTTGATTGTTGACTATAACGACGGAGTTGAAGATGCCCCGTGTCATTGACTTTGCTATCATCCGTATAGCTGAATTGTTGTTCCGGTCCTTTACTAAAAAGTATTAGACTCTCGCCTTTCTTACGAGCGGGAACAATACGGTATGAATCCTTTGGGTGTTCAAATAAAACTTCAGTTTGAAAAGATTGTACCACTCCCATTGTAAATGACTGAAAGCTATCTAACATATTCAAATAGCATTTAGTATGATAAATGACATCAGTATACTGGAAAGTAGATACTTTTTTATTAATTTATACATTGGTATTTACAGCAGGACCTTTAGCCTTAGCCGGCTGGGTCAGGTTGATTACAAGAGGGGGAGAAGAAGAACGTGATGGAGTATTGGCTTTGTTACGACGGAGGTCGATAACAAGCGGCTCAGAGAAGGTGAACTCCCTTTTCTCCTTGTTATGAGGTAGATCTACAACAAGTGGTTCAGAAGAAGTGAGCTGCTTTTTGTCTTTGTTACGACGTAAGTCAATAACAAGCGGCTCAGAAGAGGTGAGCTCTCTTTGATTTTGATCATCAATTGATTGCTTCTGAACTGGCAAGTGAATAGTCAGTGGTTTAGAGGATTGAGGACGAGAAACACGCCCTTTGACATGAATGATGAGGGTGTCATTAGGCACTGTTTCTTGCTCTTCTTCAGTATCCAAAGACAGGACAACCTTCATGAATTCGTCCTTGTACATACGAGCATCGTTGCAGTATGCTTCGACGCCTTTGAAAGGATAAAGATCAGCAACCTCCTTCTGCACCTCTCCATTGTCATCTATATATTTAAAACATTGATGGAGAGTCGAAGGGACAATATTATGCTCGTGCAGAAATGGTCTTCCCAGCAAAGCATTGCAGGAACAACCATGATTGTCAATGATGTAGAAGGTAACCTTTGTGCGAAGATTGCCTATTTGGAGTTTTAGGCGAATCTTGCCTAAAGGCTCACCCCTTCCCTGATTGAACCCAAGGATGGTGGTAATTGTACTGGAGAGACTATGCACTGGGATTTTCAACGCATCCAATATTGTCTTTGGCATAATGCTGAGAGCAGACCCTGGATCTATCATAATACGATCGACTTTCATCGAGTCGACATATCCTGTATAGTAGAGCGGACGATCGTGCCTGTTGTCTTCTATCAACATGTCATCTTGTGTGAAAGTTATGTTTAGAATTAACTCCAACACACTATGACAATGGAGGCAAGAGACTGGCTCTGCTTTTGGCTTCTTTAGAAGAGCTAAACAGGTTTCAGCTTGCATGAGAGCTTCGCTCAGAGTTTTTCGAGTCTCTTTAGAGAGGCGTAAGAGCTCGAAGATTGACAGCCGGGCCGGTGTATTAGCCAACTGAGCCAAGATATCAAAGTTGTAAGGCTTTTTAAGTCCAGAAGGAGATGTCTTCTTCAAAGGTTTGTCGAAGCGGACTTGCTGTTTTCCTTTGTCAGCGACCGTCGGCTTGGGAGGAATGAGTATCACAACCGGTGAGGAAGTAGTAGAAATATCCTCAGTAGAAGCAGGCTGCACTGGAGCAGGTTTAGAGGAAGAAGCAGGATTCTCTTGGGCTTCGGGATAATCCTTTAAATAAGCTTTCCCTAATCTGGTGCCCAGCAGGATTTCTTCATCAACTATGGGGTCAAAAGACACCATATTGTAAATCTTTTCTTGTCCTTAGAGCGACCTTTCTTCTTGGAGGAAGAGGGAAGTTCAAACTCTGAAGTAAGATCCGGATGAATCCACATAATCTCTCCATTATCAAAAGACAAGGGGACAAGACCTTCACTTTGTGGAGAAGGAAGATTCTCAATCTCAAGAGTAGCTTTGGGGATAGGAATGACACCATGCTGCACCATCTGGTGCGGAAAGTCACCGAATTGAACTGAGACCATGTTTGCAGTAACAGTCTTCTCATCTTATTACAGAGTGACGACGCCAGCGTTGACCAGCTCCTGAATTTTGCCTTTGAGCACATAACTTGCTCGAGTGGGATGTCCGATGAACCTGTGATAGACACAGTACTTGGGATGATCAGTCTTACCGACTTCATCGGGCTTCTTTGGATCTGGAAGTTGGATTTTATTGCTCTTGATTAAGCAATCAAAGATGCTCGCTGTGTCATTCTCGTCAAAGGAATATTCTACTTTAGGACGAGGTTCTCTCGGTGGAGGTGCTGAAGGAGTAGAAGTGGACGTAGGAGGAACTACATTGACCGCCAGAGATTCTTTGTTCTTGTTTAAATTGATATTCAAAGTTTCTTTTGGTTTGCGGTTGTTCTGGCGATTGCCACCACCTGATGTTTGATGTTCATCCCGGTCGGGGTTAGACATTTGTACCCCTAGCTGCTTGAATTTGTCGGTGCTAACTTTAGCTGCTTTAGCGTTGACAATGAAGGATGGCCAATCTTGGAATTGAGTAGACCCTGTCCACATGCTGATGATAGGCAATAGATTTTCCTTGCAGGTGTCTATGGTGACAGCAGTCGGAGTTCCAGGAGGCATTTTCAAAGCTTTTCGGCAGAATCTTTCAATGAAACCCTCAGCAGTTTTATTATGCCTTTGTTTGATTTTATTGAGGGATGACATAGTCATGTCGTTGATCCCCTCGTAAAATCGTTCCAAGAAGATTTACTTTAAGCCAGAGAAGGATGTAATACAACCATCGGACAAGCTTCTATACCAATCATATGCTACACCGGCTAAACAGCCGACGAATACTCTGGTAAGAAGAGCGTCATTTGGTTGAAGTTGGACAGTCATAACCACAAAGTGGTTAATGAACTGACTAGGAGATGTGCTGCCATCAAACAGCAAAATGGTTGGGATCTTATACTTCAGGAGAAACGGGACTTCCTTCCATTCAACTGGGTAAGGTTGTTTGATCGCCAATCTTTACAAGTTATCCTTCTCCTTGAAAGCTTCGAACTGAGTCCGCAGGAGCTTCACAGCTTCATTGGCATCTTCTACTGAAGTAGAAGGAGCAGGCTGAACCACAGTGTTAGGAGGAGGAACAGCATGATAAGCACTACCCCGGCACCTGACTAACTGGGTGTAGGTTGGACTTGTACAGGAGGTACTGGAAGAGATGCTACCCCCAGCCCTGCATTAGCAGGCACCGATGATGCTATGATTTCAGGATTTGTAGGCGGTAAGGTCAGTGGTACTGTGTGCTGGGCTACAATGATGGTATGCATACTTGCGACCATTTCCGCCATTGTCTTTAACTTATCTTCTTGTGCAGCTATTCTTTGTTCTTGACTAGCTGAACTGGAAGCATCAGGATCTTTATTAACAACGTAAGCTGTTACTTCTCTGGGTACAGTGGAAGACACTGTTTGTTCTGAGCTTTCGCTGTATGCATCATAATCGGAGAAGGAATCATCTCCTGAGTGAGAATAAAGAAGACGTTCAGAAGGATCTTGAAGATTCCTTTGACCGATTGTGTCTCGGCTTCGGGATCTGGTATGTTGGAATACTCCTTCAGAGGATTCTTGGAGTAAATCCAAATACCGTTGGCTCGGCTTGCGAGGCTTCCCGTGCTTAGAGCACTTTCTACCCCTAGTGTTTCTGGAAGTCATGTTGACGGAAGCGTACAAAACTTCGTCTTCATCTCCCGACATAGGTTCAGAGTTAGAAAAGTTTAGACGATCGAAGACAGATCGTCTGGTTGTTTGACAACAACACTTGATAACAACCTTGTGATTATAATGATGATGATCACTTGGTTGAATTGGAAGTGTTGAAGTGTTGTCCCACCTTTGCTTGAGGTGTTCTCAGAGATCGGGAATAGCAACAGGACGAGCAAAAGTTCGAGGGATGTGTTCTTTGATAACATTCGGAACATGGTTTCGGTTCTTCAAATGTTTTATCCCTTGAGTGTACAAGGAAGTGCTCATTTCATTGGCATAGGTGTCCGAATTCTTGATCCTGGAAGTTTGTTTCTGATGATGTTTGGTCTTCGGTATTGGTTGTTTGCGTTTTACTGAAGTTGGCCTGTTGAGATAAGTTCTTAAATCAGCAAACTCACCCCCAGGGGTTTCTGTTTAAGATACCAGCAATTTTCCCTGTCTTGAATGGGAGATTTTGAGGGTTGGGAGATCTTGGAACACTGCTACCGGAGTAGGCAGAATACCTCTTTGATCAGTACAAGTTCTTTTAATATGGAGAGAAGAATCCTTGTTTGAAAGAATTTTTTTACTGACTGATGCCGAAGCACGTTCAGTGTGATCTTCTACGGTAAAGACCGAAGAAGACTGAGAAATGACCAAAGGGCCTTTTCCTTTGTTTTGGAGAGAAGGGTTAGCTAAAGAGCGTTTCCCTCTGTTGTCTTCCAAGTCAAGAGACGAGGAAGTTTGAGAAAAGACTAAAGGGCCTTTTCCTTTGTTCTGAGGAAGAGGAGGAATAGCCAAAAGACTACCCGCAGTGGATTGCACAGGAGCAACAGGGTATTGGAGAGGAGCAGCACTCTTCCCCTTGTTATGAGAAGAAGAAAGATTAGCCAAAGTGCTGTCTTTGTTGGATTGCGCAGGCACAGTTTACGCAAGAATTGATGGCGTACTGGCAGATTGTGCAGGAGAGTCCTTGACAGAGAACTTTCTGGTT
>JANAVB010036619.1:5894935-5977090 GCA_029216955.1 Iris pallida
GGGCAGAGTTCGGCCCGAACTCTGTGTGGAGACAGGGTTCGGCCCGAACTTTGTCTCCTATGGACAGAAAGTTCTTAATGGGCTTCTGGATGGATGGGCTAATTTTGATATTGGCTAAGTGAACCTATACGGCTAAGTCTAGCCCAAAGTTGCTAAGTATGACCCAACGTACATTAGCCTATACTCAAAAACAGTAAAATTTACAGACTCCTGAATACACAAAGTAATAAATCTTCAGGCAGCTGTTGTCTTGAACTAATGTGATGAGTTGATCGATTTAGAGCTTGATGTGTCAAATTGGACTATGACAAATATTGTTTTGTTAATTGTCAAGATTAGGTTGACTGTGATCCGGTTTGGGTCAACAATCTCCCCCATTTTGATAATTGACAAAATAAGATATTTGCATGTCTCAATATTCATATCTGGACACATTATGGCTTCCCCGTACTTGAACAAGTTTGCTCCCCCGTAACATGATATTTCCTGTGACAAGTTCTCATCCAAGTATACGATATATATATAACTCATATCACAGTGTTTTATGCAACAAAGACAAATATCAAGTGTTCTTCTCCTTTTGACAAACATTAAAATGAAGACCAATATAGAGAAACAATATAGAGACCATCCACATAATGAAAGATACATGCTGGCAGCAGTTTTAAAAAGTTCAAACAGAGCCATAGAGATCAACAAGGCTAATAAAAACATAAAAGTATAATCAAAAGAAGCATAGTGCCGAAATGAAAAAATAAGACCTAAGCATCAGTGGAAATACAAAAACCCTATCCATCATGGAGCATGTGAAGGCCCCGCACCATCGGAACCGGTACGTCGGGGATCAACAAATAGGGAGGTCGGATCAAGATAGCGACGGACCCAAAAATCGTCAATGCGATAACCGTCGCGAGACGGATCACTCATCTGCAGTATGGTACGATAGTCCATCTGCGTCCAGCGGTCATCCATCTCAGCCCAGTGTTCGTCCTCCAAACGGAAGTGATCGTGAAGCATAGTCTGAATAGAGTCAAGTGTAGCAGTGGACTCGGGAGAAGGAGAATCAGGAGTAGGAAAGGGTGTAGGAGATTCAGGCTCCTCAGCGGCATCAGACTCAGAGGAGGTCGCAACAGCAACAGTTCTCCTTGCCTTGGTCAGATAGGCATGAGGGGACAAATACTGACACTGATCTAATAGGACATGAAAGGCGCGAAAGATCAAAGGAAGATACATGGCATAAACAAGGAATTTGGTTTAGGCCGAGCACGAATAATCTAATCCATCATCATACGGGGAAAGTTGAAAGGGACGAAAAAATGAAGAAAGAAAAGAGCAGTGATCTCATAGTAAGTGACTTCATCAGTCGATCCCGCTTTCGGCAAGATCGAGGAAAAAATAATACGATGAAGCTCATAAAAGTGATTATTGAGATGTTTAGCCTTAAGTTTTCGAGGATGTGCATTAGGAGAGCATATATCATCCTTGAAACTTTCCAAAGTGGTATCACCGGAGAAGACAAAATCTCGGGCATCATCAAGATGTTTCCAAGTATTAGGGTCGGGCATACCAAGAAGATCGGCTAATTCAAAATCATCAAATGATATGTCGATACCGGCGACACGTGAGTAGATACGGTCGCGGTCATAAACCATGTTGCAATAGAACATTTGAATGGCATTCACATAATTAGGTTCACGAGTTGCAACAAGCTCATCGAGACACAAGTCACGAAAGTTAGGAAGATAGTCAGAGAGCACCGTGAACTTAATAGGGTGTCCGACAAACATACTACGATGACGAAAGTTAGCAAACCATGCGTTAGAAGCATCTAACGACACAAAAATATGGTCATCGTATGTGTCGAAAAAGAGAGGTGGAGGAGGGTTGAATAGAGGGTAGATCATGCCATGAGGAGGAAGTGGAATAGGTTGCGGGTTTGGCTGAGGATGTGGTGGAGGATTTGGTGGAGGGTTGGGTAGAGGATTAGTAGAGGATTCACCTATACTTCTCCTTGGTCTCTTCCCTCTACCAAGCAACCTAGGTGCCATGAGAAAAAATTGAGAGAAAGGAAGGAAAAAGAAGGTATACCTCAAAAAAGAGAGGCCCAAGATGGAAGAGAATGAGTCCAAGATTGATCTCCTTGAGTTTGGAGAGAGATTTCCCAAGGATTGGAGACTTCTAGGGTTAGGGTTTTGAAAGAAATTTGTTTGGAGAGGTTTGGAGAAGACAATGGAGAGGAAAGAGAGAGAGAGAATCCCGAGTTTAAGAGGAGTTGGTCGGCTGGTCGGGTAAAATGTGAGCCATTGGATCATAAACAAATGAAGGGCTGAGAGCCACCCGAGCTTCTGGAACAAGGAGGCCGAACTCGGCCCGAACTCTGTATGGGGGCAAAGTTCGGACCGAGTTCTGGTCCCTTGGGCCAGAACTTCAAGCAGAAATAAAATATGAAGAAATGGTAAAAAAGACAATTAGGAAATTCAATAAAGTTAGAAATTTTAAGTGGGACAGGCTATAAAACAAATTAACCATAATAATAAACAAGGAGTTATGACATAAACCAATATGGTAAAACTACCATGGGGTACCTGCAGGGATCAGATCCCAACTAGCGGTAGTCCGAAGACTAGTGCACCATGTCGCTTAGGCTTTTATGCTTTGTTGTCAGAAGGACCCTTTCGGCTTGTACCCATAGCAAAGTCAGCATAGAGAATCGTGACATAATCGATATTTATGCAGGCCAATTTAATGAATAACTATTTCATCTAAAATTCCTAATTCATGACAAAGAAAATTGAATCGCTCCTCGGATAGTAGTTTTGTAAAAAAATCGGCCAACTGATGATCAGTGTCAATAAATTCTAAATTGATAGTGCCATTCTGTTGATGATCACGCAAAAAGTGGTGACGAATTTCAATGTGTTTCGTACGTGAGTGACAGATAGGGTACTTTGTAAGGTTGATAACACTAGTGTTATCACAGAATACAGGAATGTGCATAAAAGATAGGTTGTAGTCTGCAAGGGTTTGCTTCATCCATTGAATTTGTGCACAACAATGACCAGCTGTGATATATTCATCTTCTGTTGTGGATAGTGCGACAGAATTCTGCTTCTTGCTAAACCAAGAGACTAGAGCCTTGCCTAACAAATGACACGTACCGCTAGTATTTTTATGGTCGACTTTGCATCCTACAAAATTAGCATCTGAATAACCAATAAGGTCAAATGATGTTGATTTGGGATAACATAAGCCCACTGTAACAGTACCCTTAAGGTATCGAAAGATACGCTTAATGGCCAACATGTGTGATTCCTTAGGATTAGCTTGATAGCGAGCACACAAGCAAACACTAAACATAATATCAGGGCGACTAGCGGTTAAATAAAGTAAACTGCCTATCATACCTCGATACTTACGTTGATCCATAAGTTTACCGCTTTCATCAGGTTCTAGTTTGGTTGTAGTAGCCATTGGAGTGCCAATTGGTTTGACGTTGTCAAGGTCAAACTTCTTCAGCATGTCCTTTGTATACTTTGACTGATAGATGAAAGTTCCATGCGATGTTTGTTTGACTTGTAGTCCAAGGAAGTAATTGAGTTCCCCCATCATGTTCATCCCAAACTCGTTCTACTTACACTTAGAAAAATTTTGACAGAGATTTTCATCAGTAGAACCGAATATGATATCATCAACGTAAATTTGTACTAAAGAATAGTGTCTTGAAAGATTTTATAGAGTGTAGTGTCAATTTTCCCTTTTGAGAAACCTTTATCTAATAAGAAAGTACTTAGGCGTTCATACCAAGCTCTGGGGGCTTGTTTGAGGTCGTAAAGTGCTTTCTTAAGTTTGAAAACACGGTCAGGAAATTTGTGATTTTCAAAGCTAGGGGCTTGTTTTACAAAAACTTCCTCCTTAATAAAACCATTCAAAGAGGCACTTTTGACATCCATTTGAAAAAGTTTAAAATTTTAAAAGTTTACAAATGCACAAAGCATCCGAATGGATTCCAGTCTTGCAACAGGAGCATATGTCTCATTGTAGTCGATACCTTCCTCTTGGTTGTATCCTTAAGCTACTAGACGAGCTTTGTTGCGTGTAACTCATCCATCTTCATTTACTTTGTTGCGAAAAACCTATTTTGTACCAATAATCGAATGATTAGCTGGCCTAGGAAAACGTTTCCAGACCTGGCTCATTTCAAATTGGTTGAGTTTTTCTTGCATGGCAAAAATCCAAAACTCATCATTAAAAGCTTCTAAAACATTCTTAGGCTCAATTTGAGAAATAAAAGCAGTACTAGCAATAGAATATCTTAAGGATGAACGAGTACTTACTCCGCGAGATACCTCACCTATTACCAAGTTCCCTGGGTATGACAGTTTGAACTCGAATTTCTTAGGTAGGCCTTCCAGAGAGTTGGCTTCAGGATTAGTAGTCATTGGCGTAGAAGTTGAAGGTTCATCATCATCGTTGGAAATGGTAGCTGTACTATTTTCCTCATCAAAGGTAACATTAGTAGATTCTTCTACTATCATGGAGCGTTTGTTGAACACTCGATATCTCTTACTCTTTGCGGCATAGCCAAGAAAAATACCATCGTCAGCTTTGGCATCAAATTTGCCTAAGTTATCTTTTGTATTGAGGATAAAGCAACAACAACCGAACACTCTAAAATATGAAACGTTTGGAGTCCTACCAAACCAAAGCTCGTAGGGTATTTTTTGAAATAGGTCGAATAAGCACCCTATTTAAAATATGGCACGCTGTACTGACAGCTTTAGCCCAAAAATATTTCGAAAGTAAAAAATTTATTCAATATGACTCTAGCCATATCGCCAAGAGTACTATTCTTCCGCTCTACAACACCATTCTGTTGAGGAGTTCTAGGACAAGAAAACTCATGATCAAAACCATTTGAATCATAAAACTTTTCAAAATTAGAATTTTTGAATTCGCCTCCATGATCACTTCAGATTCGAGTAATCATGTAGCCTTTTTCGTTTTGAACCTTTTTAGCAAAAAATTTGAAAACAGAAATTGCATCTCTTTTGTTTGAAAGATAAAAAACCCCAGTGAATCTAGAAAAATTATCAATTATAACAAAAGCATAGAGTTTTCCACCAAGACTGGCTACTCTACTCGGACCAAATAAGTCCATATACAGTAATTACAAGGGTCTAGTAGTACTTACAGTGTTTATGGAATGAAATGAAGATTCGGTTGCCTTATTTAGTTCATATTCGGCACATATCGTGTCCTTCTTGAATGTGATGTCAGGCAGACCTCTTACTAGCTTCTTTATCGATAGCCTGGATATAGTATCCAAATTGGCATGACCAAGATGCTGGTGCCACAACAGTCTCTCATCCTTGTAGGCGTAGAGGCATCTTCCTGCACTGTTAGTATTTCTAGATAGATAAAAAATATAAATGTTATCCTCTCTGATGTCTCCCATTGACCTATCATAAATATAGCATTTATTTTGTCCAAAGTTAATATCATATCCACGATTTGCAAGGTGACTTATGCTGAGCAGGTTATGATTTAACTCAGTCACTAGGAAGACATCCTTAATTATAGGAGAAGGAGGATGACCAATAGTACCATTACCTATGATGTACCCTTTTAAGTTGTTACCGAAGGATACATACCCTTCCCTCTTCATCGATAGTGATACAAAAAAATTTGCGTCTTTTATCATATGTCGCGAGCATCCACTATCGAGAATCCACTTGCTTTTAGTTGAGGAGGGAAGGTCCACCTACATCAAGAGTAGATGTGACCTTTGGTACCCAAGTTCTTGTGGGTCCTGAAATGTTAGTCTTTGGCAACCATGCATATAGATTAATATCTGCTAATCTCCTAATTCTACATTGTGGTGAGATATGTCTATGTAATCCATAGTATGTGCAAGTAGCATGCCTATTAGTGTTAGAAGCATGTTGATGGTGATGTCTATATGTATCATGGTGATAGTTGTGTGGAACAGCAGGATAGTGACTATATGTAGTATCAGGATGATGGTTATGTCTATGTGCAGCATGGTGATAGTTAGCAGGATAGTGACTATGTGTAGCAGAAGAATGATAGTTATGAGAATAATGTCTATATGCATGTGGTTTATGTGCTGTATGGGAGTACGTGTATATGTAAGCATGTTTACGTGCTGCATGTGGATGACGTATTTTACTATTATGAGTGGTTTTATGTTTTATGTGATTGGGTTTGAGGTTGAGCAACCTGTTTTTCCAATCTAATCTCTAATTTCTTAGAGGCAGCATGCAATTCATTACACTTAGTATTTAAACCATCAATCTTAGCAATAGATTTCTTGTGTCCGTTCTTTTCTTCAGCAAGCTCAGTGGTGAGTGCTGTGATCTCACGTGTTTGCTTTTCAATAAGTGCTTCGGCATCATGTAGGCTTAACTTAAGCTTGGACACCTCATTAGTGACTTTCGTGGGTGGAGTGTCTCTAACATTATCAAGCAAAGAAGAAAGGTTTTGAATATCTATTTCATAGCTTTTGTTCTTCTCCTTGGCATGCTTATATTTACTAATGACTTTCTTATGGTCATTTAGTAAATCATTAAACGCTTCGCCAAGTTCATCAAAAGTAAAGTCATCGAGTGTTTCGCTAGTTACCTTTTCGGATGTCGCCATTAGGCATACATTAGCGGTGTCTGGAGGAGAGTCTTTTTCTTCCTCAGAATTACTTGCTTCGCTTTCATGCCAAATACTAGTGTTAGCATACCTTCTTGAAGAAGACTTCTTGTAGGGCTTCTCATATCTGTTGCCATTTATTGTGAAGGGTCAGTCTTTTCGGACGTGTTCAGTCTTCTTACAGCCGTAGCACGTTGGTTCTTTCTTGTCATCTTCTTGTTGTTCCTTCTTTCTTCGATTGAAACGAAGGAACTTCTTAAAGTTGCTGACTAGAAGAGCTTGATCATCACCTTCAGAATTGTCGTCATCAGTCTTTTCAGGATCAGCCCTTCGACGATGAGCTTTTAGAACAATTTCTTTTGCCTTTGGAGCAGGTTCGTCGAAGTCTTTGAGGTCAAGCTCGTGGGTCATCAGCTTTTCCATCAAAGTCTCTATAGACATTGCGATGAGATCATTGCCTTCTATGATAGTTGTTACCTCAGGGTTCCAAATCTTTGGTTGTCCCCTAAGTAACTTGCGGATCGTCTCATGATTTGTATATTGTTTGCTAAGAGATGACAGAGGGCTGATGACATCAAGGAACCTTGTAAACATTTGGGTGATCGTCTCATTAGGCTTCATCTTGAACGCCTCATATTCTTGAGTGAGACGACTGATTTTTGACTCCTTGACTTGGGTGGTTCCTTCATGCGTCACTTCTAGAAGCTTCCATACTTCGTGTGAGGTGGTGCATGTCGAGACCCTATTAAATTCACTCCTGTCTATTGCATAAAAAAGAGCATTAATAGCTCTAGCATCTAGACTCGCCTGTTTCTTTTCCTCGTCAGAATATTTGTCGTTGGGTTTCTCGACGAGATCTCCATCGACAATTATCCTGGCGGACTTTTTGTAACCATCGGTGACAATGGTCCACAGGTCGAAGTCTAGAGACTTGAGATAGAAACTCATCCTAGTTTTTCAATAGGTGTAGTTGGTTCCATCAAATAGGGGTGCCTATGAGTGGACTGTCCTTCACCATGATTGGAAAACATAGGTTGTGTGGTTGCCATAGATCAGCTCTTAGGATGTTAGTCCTTGTAACGAGAACATAGCTCTGATACCAATTGAAGACTGGTAGGCAACTCTAGAGGGGGTGAATAGAGTTTATAATGAAAATGATCAATTAAAAACTTAAACTATTTTCACCAACACAATTATCAGAGTAAAATAAATACGGAAATAAAGTAATCAAAGAGCAAGCACAAATACAGTAAGATTTTTAACCTGGTTTTCCTCGTTGAGGACTAGTCCAGGCCTGAGAACTCTAGCTCAGGATTGAAATCCACTATTTGTGAAATAGGGTTACAACCACGTGCCTTTTCACCGAAGAGCACGCCAAACTTCTTTCAATGATCGTTGTGGCGAAACTTGGATTTTTTTTAAGCGACTTACAACTTCTTGTACTTCAAATTTCTAGCTGAATCATACCGAGCAACTTGGACGGTTGGGAAGTTTGAAAGCTAAGTTGGATGGAAAGGTAGAGATTTTTAATATGTAGGCTATGTAAGAGAAGTAGATGAGAAGATTGGATGGATTAAAATGAGAAAAGTCAAGGCCTATTTATAAGGTTCTGGGTAGGCAGAATTCGGCCAGAATTGTGTCCAAAATTTAAATTTTTGGCCGTTGGACAACTGATGAGAACATAAAATGTTATATTTTATCCCTTAATGTTCATCATTTTATGCTCATTTTATGACTAAAGGTACTCATTATATTTATATTTTGCTGTAGGATGAATTTGGAGGCACTATGTGCAAAATGGAGCTAAAATACAATTTTGGACAGTTTTGAGACCTTTCACCAAAATGGACATAACTTTCTCATCTGAAGTGCAATTGAGGTCCTCCAAAAAGTTTTGGAAAGCTAAGACACAGGGCTACAACTTTTATATTTTGGGTTTTCGCAAATCAAGCTGCATTATAGACGAAATCAGACTTGAAATTGGGTCAAAGATGTTGTGAACAAAAATAGGAACCAAAATAACCATGTTCCTACTTGTTCTATGACTTATTCTATTTGGTTGGAGAAGTTGTAACTTTTAGAGGATATGTGGGAAGATATTGTGGGCTTGAAATAACTAATTTATGGTGTATAAAAGGGGGTAGAAATCAAGCGAAAATACCAAAAACACAACACAACTCTTCTTCTTCTTCTCCAACTTTTCTTTTGAAGTTTTGAAGAACACAACTTCAAAACTTCAAATAAAAAGTTGGAGAAGAAGAAGAAGAGTTGTGTTATGTTTTTGGTGTTTTATCTTCATTTCTACCCCCTTTTATACACCATAAATTAGTTGTTTCAAGCCCACAATATCTCTCCATATATCCTATAAAAGTTACAACTTGTCAAACCGAATAGAATAAGTCATAGAACAAGTAGGAACATGGTTATTTTGGTTCCTATTTTTGTTTACAACATCTTTGACCCAACTTCAAGTCTGATTTCGTCCTTGATGCAGCTTGATTTGCGAAAAAGACAAAATATAAAAGTTGTAGCTCTGTGTCTTAGCTTTCCAAAACTTTTGAAGGACCTCAATTGCACTTCATATGAGAAAGTTATGTCCATTTTGGTGAAAGGTGTCAAAACTGTCCAGAATTGTATTTTAGCTCCATTTTGCACATAGTGCCTCCAAATTCATCCAACAGCAAAATATAAATATAATGAGTACCTTAAGTCATAAAATGAGCATAAAATGATGAACATTAAAGGATAAAAATATAACATTTTATGTTCTCATCAACAACTAGCAGTGATCAAACCCTAAAAATTAGCTTCCTGTAATTTAGGAGGCAGAGTTCGGTTCAAACTCTGTGTGGAGGCAGAGTTCGGCCCGAATTCTGTCTCCTATGGACAGAAAGTTCTTAATGGGCTTTTGAATGGATGGGATGATTTGGATATTGGCTAAGTGAACCTATACGGCTAAGTCTAGCCCAAAGCTGCTCAGTATGACCCAACGTACATTAGCCTATACTAAAAAATAGTAAAATTTATAGACTCCAGAATACACAAAGCAGTAAATCTTCAGGCAGTTGTTGTCTTGAACTAATGTGATGAGTTGATCGATTTAGAGCTTGATGTGTCAAATTGGACTATGACAAATATTGTTTTGTTGATTGTCAAGATTAGGTTGACTGTGATCCGGTTTGGGTCAACAGTTTACATGCTAGAATTGTATGTCCTTTCCATGATACCATGATGCTTGTTATTTCCTAGCTTTCATTTCTCATATGCTATTTTCATGTTCTGTGATTCTGTTATGTTTTGGATAGCAGTCATATGTGTGCTTGTTCCATTCCTGACTGGAAACCAATTTTTTTAGGTTAATCGCAATTTCTTTAGCATTGTGAGACATGGGTGTACTCGCAGGTCGAACCTAGAAACTATTTGGATAACTTAAATTGTTGTAATAGATTATTGTGAGACTTTGTACCTTCTTTAAATATAAATATTGTAAATATTGTAATAAATCTAGAAATGTGAATGAGCAATAATTGTTATATTTTGTGACTTTGAGCATCTTGGCCGTGACAGCGTTCTACAGCCGACTCTGCGGCGTAGGCTGGCTTGGACACGCACTCGTATCCCGAAAAGCGGGTGCGGGTCGTGATAAGTTTTTGTGGTGGCACATGCAGGTCAGTTTTCGTAAAAGATTGCGAACTCGTACTAGTACTATATTAGTCGTACTACTGCGAGCCTCCGACTAGGAATTAGGAATTGCTCATTCACAATTAGGTTTAATTGATTACTAGGCTTAAGAGTAGGTACCCAGTGGACAACCCTTAGATTTATTTGGATTAAATTCTTAAGTAGATAAGGTTGTACATAGTCTACACGATTAATATAGAGATAAATGATGCTTCGAGATACCCTTTATGAATTTGAAACATGTTTGGGATAATATTGCATTTTGGAAGAATAACTCTAATCAAAGGTGGGTAGAATCCTGGATTAATAAATTGAGTATCTTGGTTACTGTTGAAGATGAATTTTGATGTCTTTGAAGTTTAACTTCTATATGGTTTGATGAATTTATCGATAAGGTTGAATATTTTAAATTTTCAAAATACATGATTTTGAGGTAAATCTTTGGAGATTTGTTTAATTTTAAATTCTGATAAGATTGTTACAGAAAAGATTTAAGTTTAAATTTTGAAGTATTTTAGATTTAAGTTTGGAATTTTGATTTTTGGAAATTTGGAAGATATTATTTGGAAGGAGTTATATATATATATATATATATATATATATATATATATATATATATATATATATATATATATATATATATATATAAAATATATATATATATATATATATATATATAAAATATATATATATATATATATATATATATATATATATATATATATATATATATATTTGGAAGGAGTAATATATATATATATATATATATATATATATATATATATATATATATATATATATATATATTTATATATATATATATATATATATATATATATATATATATATATATATATATATATATATATATGATTTAATTTTAAAATATTTGGAGGAATTTAAAAGTGGTGAAGTTTACATACTGAGGAGTTTGTCGCAGAATAGAATTAAGGTTTGAAGTTTAAATTTGAATTATGATGAGATATGAAACTGTGGGTTTAAATATCTTTTGTTTTATTTTGTTTTGTTTAGTGGAGTTTAAATGTTGAGGAATGTTCCATAAGTCTAATGTTGACCATTTTGCTAGGTCACAATCTTAATGATTTTGATAAACGTGGATTTGTCGATTAAAACTTAATGGTGGAAATTTGAAGATATTGAGTTAGGGATTTAAAATTTGAGTATGGAAAATTTTAAAACAAAAATTGAAGAGATTTTATTGAGGTTAAAGCTTATTTTGATTAAAAACATTTGGAAATATTTCAAAGGAAAGGAAGATAGGTTAGCCGTTCTATAGGTAATACTCTCCGAACCATATTAAAATATATATATATATGATTTAATTTTAAAATATTTGGAGGAATTTAAAACTGGTGAAGTTTACATACTGAGGAGTTTGTCGCAGAATAGAATTAAGGTTTGAAGTTTAAATTTGAATTATGATGAGATATAAAACTGTGGGTTTAAATATCTTTTGTTTTATTTTGTTTTGTTTAGTGGAGTTTAAATGTTGAGGAATGTTCCATAAGTCTAATGTTGACCATTTTGCTAGGTCACAATCTTAATGATTTTGATAAACGTGGATTTGTCGATTAAAACTTAATGGTGGAAATTTGAAGATATTGAGTTAGGGATTTAAAATTTAAGTATGGAAAATTTTAAAACAAAAATTGAAGAGATTTTATTGAGGTTAAAGCTTATTTTGATTAAAAAAATTTGGAAATATTTCAAAGGAAAGGAAGATAGGTTAGCCGTTCTATAGGTAATACTCTCCGAACCATATTTGTTGACCATTTGGGCGAATATTATGATAGGGGTTGTTTTTTTTATTAAAACAGAATGATCAAAATTTTGAAGAATATTTAGCATTTGAAGATGGAAGGTTTTTCTATAGGTTAAAATTTATATACAAGGTATTAGTATGGTCAAAGACATTTTGAGATTAACTTTTATTTTTGATAAACCTTGAGCAGTAATTATGATTGAGGAAACTTTTGAAATATGCTTGAGAATACTATTTATAGAATAATGGGGTGATTAGTTAGACGTCATATTTGTTGACCATGTATGTATATATTTTCTCCTTTCCACCATGATCCACTTCTTATTAAGATATTGATTATCTTTTCATTTTATTAAAAGAACTTTACTATCTTTTTATTTCGTCAAAGGATTGTTACCATCTCACTAATCCATTCTTCCGACCCCCACTTATTAAATTCTTTTATCCTTTCCACTTGACCAAGACATTCATGATAGACTTGTGATGTAGAAAATCAAGGAGGAATTCATTACCATTATTCTATGATAATTAGAATTCCGAAATTATTGAAAGGAAGGATTTAGATAAATATGACCCTAGATGGTTAGAAACTAGTGGTGTAAATAATTATGGCCGATGTTGCGCAGGACTAAATTAAAGTAGGAGAGATTTTGAAACGAGTAACCTTATGATCTCATTTTATGAAATAAACATGCTTTTAAGGAATAAGAGAATTAAGGAATTTGATATTTTTTGATAGAAGACCACGTTTAATTTGGTTGGATGAAACCACGAATACGCAAAATATCAATAAATATATGTATTAATGATAATAATAAAGATGAGACATGCTTTAAGGCTTTAAGGATAATGTCGATTTGAAATTGAGATTATAAATCCTCGAGGTTAAGAAAAATATTTTAAGGTTAAGTCAATAACTCGAGAAATTCAAAGGTATAAAATGGAGATTATTGCATTATGAGAATTCTTATTTATGACTAAAGGGGGTAGAAGCTCAAGAAAATTATGGTCCTTGCATATAAAGATAATTTAAAATGTTGTCAACATAGATTTAAATTTTATGAGATTATGATTTGGATTTTTGATTTAAATTCTCTTGGAGGAATTAAATCCTTATAATTTTTAAGGTTGAAAATCAATATGGATTATAGGTTGAAGTTGGAAGACAATAATCATGAATTGTTAAATTTTGAGTCAACATTTTAAAGGATTATGGTAAGATTCGAGCTTTGATTCTAAAGGTTAATGATAAGAATAAAGAAAAGTTTAAGGGATTCGTGAGGTTAAAATTTTATAAGATCGATGAAATTTGAATATTGACCAAGACGGTAAGGATAATTCGTTGAGAAAATAGGTTGGATGTCAAAATAGAAGGTTCCTCCAAACCTTACCCATCTATCTTATTCTACTATGCTATCATTTTGGTCAATTTTCTTACCAGGGAATTTTAATCCTTTCGTCGACCATACTCTTCCTAAACTTTATATCTATATTTTCTATCTAAGACTTTCTATCCTTCCACAAAAATTGTCTACACTTCCTCATGACCAACCAAGCTTAGCCGAGCATGTTTGCCTTGAAATTACATAAATTCTATTCCTATTCGAACAGAGCATGTCTATCTTTGAGTAGACCTAAAATTCTAGGACAAATTTATTTCCAAGGTGGGTAGATTTGTAACTCCTCTTCCTGAAAATTTCAAATTTGTGTTATTTATTTTAATTATTACGTTTACAGGTAGTTTTCTCGATACTTCGTGAATAATATTTTTTAAATTATTTCTTTATCAAAATTAGTCTAAATTAAATATTATGGGAAATGTTAATTTTAATATATTTTGTGATGGAAAAATATTTTATATTTGAGAAAGTAGTATATATATATTTTATGGGCAAAAAAATAGTTACTAGTTTATTTTTATAAAATGTACTTCTAGAAATAAGCGATCTAATATTATCATTTATCTTATTTCTATCTTTGAATTATAACAATATGATTGAAAAATATTTTTGAATAACTATTTTGAACAATTACTATATTAGATTTGATCAATATATGATTTATGTTTATGGTGAAGAATTTCTAAATTAATTTATAGGAAATATACTTCATTTATTTTGATGGAACTGACTATCGTTAAATTAGATTTTTGGAATTTATAAAATATCATTTGAATCATATTGGTAATATTAATTACTATTAAAGTTACTTGGTTATATTGTATTTAAATTTGATTTATTCTAACTAATAAAATGTATTTGTTTGATAATTATAGGAAAGTATTATACCAATTATTTGATAATTATGATAATATACGTGTAGAGTTAATTGGTTCATCACTATCATTATTTTAAGAATTGATTTTATAAAACCTATATCAATTATAATTAGATATTATTTTAAATCATCACTTCATTTACTTAGATTTCAACGATTTAAATTCTTGATGAACGTTAAGTACTACCTTGATTTACTATCATTATCAAATACCATATTTGGGTTAGATTTACTATGTTTTAAATAATTATTTGGACTTATCTTTCCATCTCCATGTAGGCATCCATTCCTATCTCTCATATGATAGAATCGACTCTCCCTATCAATTACGTCAATATATATATATATATATATATATATATATATATATATATATATATATATATAAGAAAAAAATATATATATATATATATATTTTATATATATATATATATATATATATATATATATATATATATATATATATATATACCATCCCTCTGCCTATACCCTTCTCCTTTTAAATCCAAAAGAAACCCTAAGCTCTCCATCTTCCTTACTCAGCGACTATCTTTCCCTTCCGGAAGCAGCTCCTTGCGTGCGGACTTTCCTCTAGTCTAGTCAGCCCCAAGGCCATTGTCGACCACCTCCCAAATCATACCCCCACCGCCATCAACGTAGCCTCCATCACCATCACCACCACCGTAAACGTGATTGTCGCCACCATCAGCATTGCAGCCAACCCCATCATCACTACCGTATCGGCATGTCTATGTCCTTGCCCACACCAAATTTATTCATCCTTGTGTCCATCCTTTACACCAAAATACATAATTCTCGTGTCCGACTTGGACACTATCCATTGACATGTCCAAAAAAACAAAACAACAAAACCAAAACCCCAAAGGAAGTCACCATCACCGTAGCCATCGACAACTACATGCCACTGGCTGAGAGCAGACCCACCCCGCGCCTAGTCTCGATCGCGACCATCTCCGGTCGATCGACCGTGGCCGCTAGCAACCGCGACCGCCACCATCACCAGCAGTTGTTTCCCACACATACCTACCTCTTCTTCGGCCCCCGGATCTACACCATTGCGTCGAGAGGAGCCTCCGATCTGGCAGAAGCCAGCCGACGTCGGCACAGACGTCTCATGCAGCGTACCATCCCTCGCTCGGACCCGCACAGTGATTGTCGACATCCCCTCGACTCCGCCTCCAGGCGGGCAGCGTTTGCGCTACGGTCCACGAGCGCTGCAAACTGGAGTCCTGAAGCCACCGCTACAAATTCTCTTGGTGAACCCTCACGTTCTCCTCCCTCAACCGCCCAAGCGTCGTCGAAGTCGCACCCCCAGCCGAGCCTCCTTCTCGCGTC
This sequence comes from Iris pallida, assembly GCA_029216955.1. Lineage (NCBI taxonomy): Eukaryota > Viridiplantae > Streptophyta > Magnoliopsida > Asparagales > Iridaceae > Iris > Iris pallida. The sequence goes on from JANAVB010036619.1 coordinate 5,910,693, forward strand.
GTGCCGCCTGAACGCGAGCGCCTTGCTCTCTGTTGCCCGATCGAGCCGCACATACGGAGACCCGATCTACGCTAGGCTAGTGTTGCCGCGGCCTCGCTCTTCTCCTCCTTCCCAAACTCCCGCACACGCCGATCCGACGTCGGACCGTCGAGAGACAGCAACTCAACTACTATAATTGGGTGTGTTTCACTCTCCCTTTCTCTTCAATTAATAGAATTAGGAACATCAGCAGCCTTTAACTATATAATGTTTACTTTATTTTATTTTTATCTTTTTGTTTGTATTGATTTTTCTTGTTGGTTTAAGAGATTGGTTGGGCTTAGGTCCATATAAATTTGTTATGTATATTTGTCTTTTAGACTATCTCTATTGGGCTGGGTCATGGGCCTCTTGTATATTTTGCATAAGTTGTTTTATGTTAAATCATATATATATATATATATATATATATATATATATATATATATATTTATAATATATTATTTTTTATATAGGGCTTTCAGCTTGAGAACTATATAAATTATTTTTGGGTTTTTATTAATAATGGGCGTATGTTTGAACTTTAGGATTTAAATGGCTTATAGTAAATTTAGTTGTAGATTTTTGGGTTAATATAATGAGTTTTAACTAAAATTTCTATATATAAAATATTTTGGGAATATTCATAATGAGTTATATATTGTCTCTAATATATATATTTAAACTGTCTTATACAATATTTTGGGCTTCTATTTTTGGAGAGAAAAATATTGTGGGGTTATATATTTTAAATGATTTTAGTCTTATAAAATATTTACTAAATTGTTTTGGGTATATATAATAAATTTATGGACTTTTCAAGATAATTGTCTAAAGGTATTTTGAATAATATATATATAGTTGGAATACTATAAATAACTTCTAGATGATTTATAAAACATTTTCTATATAAACATATTTTCTTATTAAGGATTAGCCTTAAAACAATTTTATAAATCTTTAGAGTAATTGTCGAAAACCTATTTTACTAGTAAAATCTATAATTACTAGTAATAATAAATATTTTCCGAATTAGATTATATATATTATGTCTCGACCGTGTTTAGTCATACGTTCCTATTATTTTGTGTTTCTGACAACTTCATATCGACCCTAGGCTCATCGGACTGTCCCGGACCCGATGGCACGGTCCGTACCATCAATTGGGGTCGCCTTGCATACTTACGACATCCGCGACTATTTTGTGCCAAAATGATCCAGTCATAACTGCAAAAACCCGAGACAAGTGCATGTACTGATTGTTATTCATCTCTAATAGTTTTTCTTTACATGTTATACATATGTCTCGCTACTTGTTGACATGCTTGTCACACAGAGATTAGTACCATAGATTTATTATACTTCTTGACTGTCACTTACATGATTACCATGCTTGCGACTTGATTCCATGAGTACTAACTGGGCGGAAAAATATCTTAGTAGACATGTGAACTACCCATTCCATCCAAAATGTCTGATCTTGACAGATAGCAGCTGCATACGACATGTGCAGGGTGCCGTATTTACCCCTTAGCCGTTCACATGTCGAAAAGGATATTTTAACACACGTAGATAGTTATTGTTCCCGTTGTTTCATCATGTTCCTTACCACTTGCCATGCTTTACAAGTTTACTTGCTAGAATTGCCTGTCCTTTCCATGATACCATGATGCTTGTTATTTCCTAGCTTTCATTTTTCATATGCTATTTTCATGTTCTGTGATTCAGTTATGTTTCGGATAGCAGTCATATGTGTGCTTGTTCCATTCCTGACTGGAAACCAACAATTTTCAGGTTAATCGCAGTTTCTTTAGCATTGGGAGACATGGGTGTACTCGCAGGTCGAACCTAGAAACTAGTTGGATAACTTAAATTGTTGTGATAGATTATTGTGAGACTTTGTACCTTCTTTAAATATAAATGTTGTAAATGTTGTAATAAATTTAGAAATGTGAATGAGCAATAATTGTTATATTTTGTGACTTTGAGCATCTTGGCCGTGACAGCGTTCTACCGCCAACTCTGCGGCATAGGCTGGCTTGGACACACACTCGTATCCCGAAAAGCGGGTGCGGGCCGTGATATCCTACCATTATGCTGTTTCATGGCAATACATCCCCAAGCCAGTACCTCAACCATATTGAGGTAATGAGTGATCAACTTCAGCCGAACGATGCTCTACTCACTAGAGTATTCGTAGGATGCTTAGCTGGTGCATCTTATGACTAGTAACACAGTTTACCAGACGTTTGCATAATCTCCTTTTCTGGATTCAAACAAATATTTCTAGAACAATTTTATGAGGGAACAAATGACATGACTATTTCAGCCCTCATCAAAATCAAACAACGACATAATGAAACTATTGAATTCATTGAACGATTCTGCCATGAGGCACTCAAAATGCCTTTGGGAACTCTAGATGCTCGGACCATAGACACATGCAAATCAAACTTGTTGTCTATAATCAACATATGGACTGGATCTACCCAGTTTCAGGATTGGCCTTCCTTTATAGTAAATGCCAAGGCATCAGAAGAAAGTGCCGACAAGTTCAAACAATTAGGCATTCAGATGCCTAATCTTGATAGAGATGAATATGCTGCATCCAACAGTGGTGGCCGTCAAAATAACCGCAAAGGCAAAGAGACTTTGGCCATCGATGTTAAAGACAAAGAAGCTCTAGCCGTCAACATAGGTTAGTCAACACCTACTCCAACAACACTACCACAGAGGGCACCACGTCCGAAAGAAGAATACTCTTTCGACGAGGATGATGTCATGAGCATCTTCGATTGCTTAATCAAAAGCAATAAACTTCAGCTGTCGGACGCAAAGCGGCCAGAGGAAATAGGTAAAACTGATCATCTTAAATATTGTGTGTATCATATGTTTATTGGACACCTGACTTGAGCATGCTATGTGCTCAAAGGGAAGATCCAAGAGATGATCAAATCCGACGCAATCACTCTTCAGCAGGACGAGAAGACCGTAACTGCTATCGTCATCTCTCTATAGTTTGGCGATTTTCCTGCTCAACTTGTGCAGGAAGGAGTCATACCCATCCCGAAAGCTACTCTAGATATTGTCAATCTCCCACCTACATTAACTGATGGTCTTGTTCCTATGGGGAGATTATGTGGATCCATCGTGATTTGGTGGCTGAATTTGAAGCACCTTTTTCATCCACAAAGTCCAAGAAAGAAGCCAAATACAAGTCATGTCACATGACTTCATTGGGTGAATATTGTCTTCTACCTTTAACTGCTACCTGCACCTCGACGGTAGATTCTTTTTCTTCTTTTTCTGAGATAACACTGCCAAAGCTAGAGGCCAATTATCAACCAGCTTCCATCTATATAGTCAAGAATCCCGCAAACTCATGACAAAGATGGGAAATGATCTACAAAAGGCTCCCGACCTGAATCATAGAAAAGGATCTCCTGTACCTCTTTCTCTCTGCCTTTCTCACAACCAATCTCGTGTTGGTTTGGGTTTCTAGACAGACTCTTCATCTTGACAAAGGAAGCCTTCCAAAAGCAAGATTTAGACAAAGAGTTGAAGTATGGTGTCTTTCAAACCTGTATTCGAAGAAGAAGCCTTAACTGGTACCAGGTCTGGAAGACTTTACCTGAGTGACTATTCAGAAGGTCAAGAGAGCCCTGCTCCAGCTCTGGAGGCTCTTCTAGCATCGTCTCTTCCTGTTGTCAATGTTCCATCGGCTTCATCACCTCCGGTAGAACCAGTTCCTCCCAAACTGATAGCGGCCGACAAAGGAAAACAACATGTCCGCTTCGATAAAGTATTAAAGAAGACTCCACCTCTAGGACTTGAGAAGTCGTACAACTTTGATATATTGGCTCAACTGGCTAATACTCCAACAAGGTTATCAATCTTTGAGCTCTGCGTCTCTCGAGGGAGACTCGGAAAACATTGAGTGAAGCTTTGATGAAAGCCGACACTTGTCTGACAGTCCTTAAGAAGCCAAAGAAGGAGCACGTGACCTGCTTTCATTGTCATAGTATGATAGAGCTGATGCCCAACATTACCTTTACACAAGATGATATGCTGCTGGAAGACAATCAACATGATTGGCCTCTCTATTTTATGGAATATGTCGATACAATGAAGGTTGACGGCATCCTGATCGATCTTGGATCTGCACTCAGTATCATGCCAAAGACTACTATATGCTCTGAAGATCCCTGTGCATAATCTTTCCACAACTTGTCACGATCCGCACCCAGTGTAAGGGCACGAGAAGTAACGAACGCCCAGCCTACGCCGCAGTGTCGGCGGTAGAACGCTGTCCTGAGTCACAGTATCTAACACAGTCTAAAATAAGCTCCGAATGGAGAGTAATAATAAGTAACTCAATCACAATACTAAGATGGAATAGAAGAATGAATCTCAAGAGAGTCACAGATAAAAAGTCTAGGTGTAAACCACCAGAATAAACCTCAAGTACAACTCATAAAGTCTCAAATGGAAATACAAATAAAGTACTAAGTCTCAGCTAGACTATAGGCAAGTCCTCAGCGATTGTGGGATCCTCCTGAGGGTCCACGTTGCCAGTGTCATCTAAGCCAATGCCATAATAAGTAGGGCAGTACTCCTCATCAATACATGTAAAATTTTCAACATGCCCAGTCAGTACGGAACGAGCACATATCTCTCACAACAGTTCATAGCAGGAATGGACATATAAAGCAAGCTATAGAAAACTATACATGAATCGCTGTAAAGGAAAATCAACAAGAGAGAGAGACTATAAATAAGAGATAATATGATAATAGAGAAATATAACCTTCTACGTGAATCAGAGCATGAATTGGTTATGTAAACGGTCTGGGTTGCACATGGATACAGCTATGGAGTGCACATGGATACCTACTGGGGATAATGATCACATAACCAACTACACTCTCCCTGCCCCCAATCAATACACAAGGATCAATACATGTTATGTTATTGCACATGGATATCAACTACTGTATACATGGAGCTCATATGGTCATGAGTGTACATGAATAACATATGAGTGCACATGGATAAATATGAATACATGGAGTACATGATGGCCATGATAAAGTACATGAACATGACATACTCGATGTATCCGAGAGGATAACATCGCATGGAAAGATCCAGAGGGTACTAATCCGTGTGAATATCGTGTCAGCATCAAGTATACTAGTCTATAACAAGAGAACATATCCAAAGAAGTATGAAAAGATCAGAGAATGTACTCGCCTGGCAAATCGAACTGCTGATGATGAGGTGTAACTAAACTGGGGCAATGTTAACCTATTTAAAATACACACATGTCACAACCATGTCAACAATATCAAGAGAAATAGCTACAATGCAAGACTACATGCTTCTAGGTCCATTTTGGTCAAAGTCAACCCTCGGTCAACTCTGGTCAAACCTGGTCAACACTGGTCAAACCTGGGTCAATTGGTCCGTCTACTAATTTCTAGGTCATACACAAAATTTCAGGTCATTCGGAGTTCGTTTGAGTTAAATTGGATCAAGTTTGACCCAAAGTTGACTTTTGTCAATTTGGTCAACTTGTCGGCCAATTCGACTAAACTAAGCTCAAAATGATAAACCAAATCTGTCCTAGGGCTCTTATTGTCATATACACAACTACAATCTAATCTAAGAGAATTAACAAGCAATTATATATATACATACATATAGGTATATACACACATGTATATATACAAACAAACAAAACTCAAATCTAGCAAAAGTGGTGTGTGCGTGTGTATGTACTGGTGCTTACTGAAAATAGGGTAAAATCTGAGATTAATAACATTCAAACATAATCATGGTATTACCCAAATTACTATACTATTATATACATCTATATAAAGTAAGAAACTACTTATATATATATATATATATTTTTTTTTTTTTTGAAACTACTTATATATATATATATATATATATATATATATATATATATATATATATATATATATATATATATATATATATATATATATATAAGTACAAAAGCTCAAATAAAAAAATACGCAATGATGCGAGATACTTAAAAAGTCAAAAATCTAGAATAACTCCCCCTCGACCCATTCTCCACTTATATGTGTTAGGAATGTGTTTCAACGGGGTTATATATATATATATATATATATATATATATATATATATATATATATATATATATTTTTTTTTTTTCTTTTCTTTTTATATATATATATATATATATATATATATATATATATATATATATATATATATATATATATATAAAAATATATATATATATATATATATATATATATATATATATATATAGAAAAGCATATATACTCATAATTGATGAAAAATTATGAAACAAAACCAAAAGTTGGTTCCCACAAATCCGAAACCTCATATATGTCCTGAAAACCCAGATTTTGTAAACTAAGAAGTTGGAAATCAAAATATCGCTTTTAACTCAAAAATCGAAATGTCATATAAATCTCAATTCTATCCAATTCAATGAAAACCCGATTATGCTTGGAAAAAGCAAACAATTAGGTGATGATCCTGCGGATCACTTCCCACAAGTTCTAATTATCATATATGAGCTAACAATTCAGAAAATATGGACTAAAAAGTCAAGGATCGAAAAATCACATTTATATTCAAAACTTTGAACCCGAAAAACCCAATTTTGACAAAATGACTCAAAATGCAAAATACACCAAATCAACCCGCAAAACTCGGCATACACGCTGGTCTCAACCTACGTGATATGCTCGGGTACTCTCGGGTTCAAAATCGTGTCCGTGTCGTGTCCACAGAACGCGTATCAGAATTTTCTGATACCGCATTGTACGCGTGCGTTCTCGCTCGTTTGAGCGCCGCACACGCAACAAAATGCCACGTACTCGTGCACGTAGCTGGGGGGGGTCCTGGGGTAGGTCTAGGATATGACGATATGGCGACACGCTGCCCGAAATAGCGCACGTAGACCCACGCACCCGCACGGCTTGCTGCGCGCGTGCGCGTGCCCGCGCGCCCTCGTGCGCGTGGTGCCGACCTCGCTGCTCCCTCGTCGGGCCACGCTGTGACTTGGGATTCATCCTACGGGTCGTCTAGGTCTAGGTCAACATGTCTCGGGTCCTGGAATGGGTCTTCGCTGCGTCGTGTGTGCGCACGAAGTCCATTTCCGCGACAAAAATCAGCCCGAGTGCACAGTATGGCTGACCAGTGCACGTGCGATTTCTCCGCTCTCGCTGGACGAAACGTCGTGAAATTTTACGAACATGTGGAAAGAGGTTGCCCCTATATGCTCGTAAAATTTCAAGCAAGACGGAGCTCTGTGCTTCGAGTTATGACACACAGACTGCAGGACGTGCACGGGACCGTGCACGGGATCTCGTGCACGCATTTCCGTGTCCGAAACGTCACTGAAAAGTCATCGATTTCCAATCCGTCTTCACGAAAGTTTATTGAAATTTTATTATCTAAACATCCATGAAGTCAGAATCGAAAAACAGCAACTTTCAATCCTAAGTGGCATTTCGTCGAACACGTGTCGTAAGGGACCGACACGGGCTCAATACCCCCATCAAACGGAGTCAAAATCCCACCAAATTTCGTGGAAAAGGCTAGGGCACCTATATGGATGCAAATATGAAGAAAAAACTAGATTTGCAATGGTAGATTAGGGTTTTATCTATTGAGTGTCAAAACTCAATGATCGGGGCTCCTCGGTTGTCGTGTCGGCCGATTTCCCTCCAGCAAAACCTTCCGTCTCCACTCCAGAAATGGTCCAGGAGATCCTCCTCTCCTCGACGAGCGCAACGGAGTTTATTTGGGAAGAAACGGACTCCGGATGAAGGAAAAAAAGTGTTTTGGAGAGTTGGATCTCTTAGGGTTTCCTTGTGGAGGCTACAAACTACGAATGAATGCAACAATGGGAGGGGGGTACTGCTGTTGGACGGCCAAGGGGGGTTCTCTTAGGTTAGGGTTTCACTTGGGCCAACTCTTTCTCAAGTAGAAATGGGCCCAAGTCGAAAAGCTTAAAGGCCTACATGCAAAAAAGCTAAATAAATAAATAAAAGCCTTAAAAATAATCTAATACACAAAATAAATTCTAGAAATGAAAATAATAAATTCTAATGCATGGTTAGTCCCCTATACATGTCCCCTACGGTTAAACTAATTGCTAACACAGTCATAAGTCAACATATTCAGAAAATCACAGAAAGGCCAAAATGGTTAAAAATCAATTAATCACTCTAAAAATTTACTAATAAAATCTAAATTAATTCTAATGATAATAAATCTAATTTCTGATATAGCATTGAGGTTCTAGGTCATGGTTGGCTAAGGTCAAACTACCAAGTCACCAGTCTGCAACCAATCAAATCATACTGCAAGCAATCCAATTAATAAATAGATAAAAAATTCAAATAAAAATCATAAAAAATTGAATTAAATAACAATTACTAAAATACCCTTGAAATTGAAAAGTGAGTGTGACACAACTATCACGACAATCCTGGGATTTAATTCCTGTATAAGTGAACCCCTGGGGAAGATTTGCCTGAAAATATAAATCGACAATCTCCATACAAAGGTCACCTTCTATGAGATCGACAATCATGGCTCCTATAATGTCTTGCTGGGAAGACCATTTCTATATGAGCATAATATTGTGCCATCAACTCTTCGTCAATGCTTCAAGTATGTGGACGTCAATGGAGAGGCCAAAAAGGAGGTGACTTATCTTAACCCCTTCCGGGGTATCGAAGCATATTGTACTGATTTCCGAATGTACAAGGAGGAATTCATGAAAGTTGTACTGGCCATGGATACTGAGGAAGATCAGAGGGACACCCCAGATGATGTCCTTGTGATTTTGGTCAAAGGACGTACTTCTCGTCCTTCGTCCTTTCAGACGTTGACCATTCATCTTTCTTTTCATGCTAAACATCCTCCTGCTAAAAAGACGAAACAGAGGGAGCTCACCTCTTCTGAGCCTCTATTATCGACCTTAATCGTAACAAGCCTCCATCTTCTCCTTCTCCTTCTCTGGTTATCAACCTTACCAAGCTTTCTGCTAAGGCCAAGAACCCTGTTGTAAATGATAATATACAAATTAATAAAGTAGCATCACCTTTGCAGTATACTGATGCCTTTTATTATACTCGATGTTACTTAGAAATACTAGCTAACTTCGAACCACTTACAATAGGAACAGTTCAACCTCTCCAAGATGAAGTATTGCTCAAACCAATGCAAGGCTCCTTCTTCTTAGTTCCTTCCAGGAAGAAAGATGAACTTCCTATATTTTTTAGTAAAGGAACAGAGCATAAGACTACGCCAGATAGCGAGGAGGAAAATGACGATAACGGGCGGCTCCAACTACGTCGTTATAGTCAACAGTCAAAAGATATCATTCAAATGTTGGGCTAGAATTTTAAAGCCGATCTCAATGGTGATATAGGAAGACGGACTCCTATTCGTATCCCCGCTCCAAAAGTAAAGTCACTACAATACTACGGCAAAATGAAGCGTGTATTGGGTTATACCTCACCGATTTTGACTCCAGACGCCTTTGAATATGACAAAGAAGAGCGATCAAACTCTTCTGATTATATTTCATGAGATTCTGACACCAGTGTAGGGCACGTCCATCAAGTGACTCTATCTTCTAATATGGTGTCTACTGAATTCTCAGAAGACGACAATGACTTTATTGAAGCACCTGAAGCAGATCCTTGGGCACAAAGGATGGACACTCAATAGAAACTTCGCTTTGAACAACGCGAACCACCTACTGAAGATCAATCAATTTAGATCGATGTTAGAGAAGAAGGCTCGCCAAGACCTACCTTCTTCAGCAAAAGCCTCCCAGAAGCAGACAAGCAAGAATTAATTCAGCTTATTCGAGAATACAATGACGTCTTTGCTTGGAGTTATGAGGATATGCCAGGACTGGATCCTCAGATTGCTACCTACAGGCTCAACATCTTGCCCAATGCAAGGCCAGTTAAACAACAACAGCGTTTATTCCGACCTGACATGATGGATGCCATAGAAACTGAAGTCAAGAAGCTTATCTCTTATAGTTTTGTTAGAAAAGAACAACATTCTGACTGGGTTGCCAATGTTGTCCCAGTTATGAAGAAAATAGAGAAAGTTCGAGTCTGTATTGACTTTAGAGACCTCAATGATGCTTGTCCCAAAGATAAATTTTCTCTTCTGATCACTAATGTCATGATCGAAAATATTTGCGGGTTCGAAAAAATGTCTTTTATGGATGGATTCTCAGGATACAATCAAATCAAGATGCATCTAGAAGATGAGGAACATATATCTTTTCGTACTCTACTAGGAGTCTATTGCTACACAGTCATGCCATTCGATCTTAAAAATATTGGTGCAACTTATCGACGGGCTACGAGTACTATATTATTGGCAGGCTATGAAATCTTTCGTAATCATTTGCGGAAGACAGTCGAATGCTATGTCGACGATATTGCTGTCAAAAGTCGTATAAAGGAAGACCACATCCAAGACTTGAGAACTATCTTCGATCTAATACGCCAGCATCAACTCAAGAAGAATCCTACCAAGTTATTCCTAGGAGTCTCTAGTGGCAAATTTCTCAGATTCGTTATTACCTCTAAGGGTATACACGTTTACCCCGAGAAGATCAAAGCCATTCAAGAGATGCGTCCTCCACGCAACCTAAAAGAGCTACGAGGATTCCAGGGATGGCTTGCATACGTCAGGAGGTTCATTTCAAATCTGTCTGGACGTTGCAGACCTTTCATTCAATTGACGAAGAAAGGTGTGTCTTTCGTTTGGACTGAAGAATGCTAGCAAGCATTTGAAGACATAAAATGGTACTTGATGAACCCTCAAGTCCTGGTACCTCCAGTCTCAAAAATACCCTTTTTAATGTATGTTCGAGCAATAGATTATTCATTGGGAGCTCTACTAGCTCAAAAGAACAAAGAAGGTCATGAATAAGCTATCTATTATCTTAGCCGCACATTGATCGGGGCTGAACATCGATATAGCCCAGTGGAAAAAGAATGTCTAGCTTTGATGTTTGCTGTTAAAAAGACAAGACATTATATTACGGGCCAAACTATTCATGTTATCTCCAGAGTTAACCCTCTCCAGGTCTTGATGAAGAAGCCCAGTACACTCAATTCCAGATTTGCTACATGGGCCATACTATTAGCACAATACGATATGGTTTATGTTCCTCAAAAGTCTGTTCAAGGTCAAGCCCTAGCCGACTTTTTGGCTGCTCATCCAATTCCGGAGACATCTAAGCTCTACGATGAGATTCTTGATAAAACTTTAGAATCTAATATGATTTCAGAGGAAATTCTTTTCTGACGTCTATTCTTTGATGGTGCATCCAGAATCAGACACAAAGGGTACCATTGTCGCTGGAGTTAAAATTGTCCTCGTATCCCCAGATGAATTGGCTATCCAAAGAGCTTATTCTTTAGATGAGCCAAGCGTCAACAATGTGGCTAAATACAATGCCCTACTTATCAGTCTCCAATTAGGTAAACAATTTGATATTGAATATCTGGAAGTATACGGAGACTGTAAGCTGATCGTCAATCAGGTTAGAGGCACGTATGAAGTTCGGCACCAGGACCTCGTCCCATATCATGAAGTAGTGGTCAGACTGGCTATATTGTTCAAGGGCATCTTCATTGAACATGTATATTAAGCTTGCAATATAGAAGCTGATGCACTTGCTAATCTGGCAGTTGTATTAGCAATCCCAGTGAGAAGGCAGCATATGATTGTCATCACTAACAGAGAGTTATTTTGTATTGAGAATAACTCAAATAATGAGTTCAACAATTCAACTGAAATCAATATCATTAGTGAAGACTGGAGAGCTCATTTTATCGACTTCATGGTACATGACATCTTACCTAAAGATCCTATGGAAGCTACAGCAATTCGTAGGTGATTACTCAAGTTTTATTACAATCACACCTCCAAGACCCTCTATCGATGAACATTTGATGGTCTACTCTTACGTTGTCTTGCGAGAGATGAAGCAAAACAAATACTACGTGAAGCTCACGATGGTGTATGTGGTGCACATCAGCCCGGTCCTAAGCTACAGGATCGTATCCGACGTAGGGCTACTATTAGCCCACTATGGTATCAGATGACATTGAATATGCAAGGAAATGCCGAGCCTGTCAAATCCATACAGATTTCATCCACCAACCGTTGGAGTTCCTTCACTCGACTGCCGCATCATGGCCCTTTGAAGCATGGGGCATGGATGTCATTGGTCCTATTAATCCACCGTCATCTAGAGGACATCGGTTTAGATTATCTATAACCGACTATTTATCAAAATGGGCGAAAGCTATACCTTTAGCCGAAGTCAAGACCAGCAGCGTCATCAATTTTATCAAACATCATGTGATATACAGATTTGGCGTTCCTCGACGAATTATTCATGACAATGGACCCTAATTCATTAGTCAAATGTTCACTCGATTTTGTGATGACAATATGATCGATAATGTTGCTTCCACGGCCTATAATCATGCAGCAAAGAGTTTAGCAGAAACATTCAATAAAACCATCATCAAGCTTCTCAAGAAGTTTGTTTCTACCAATAAAAGGAACTAGAGCGAAAAACTTGGAGAATGTCTATGGGCTTATCGTAGTACTATACGCACTCTAACTGGTTGCACACCTTTCTCCTTGGTGTATGTATGCGAAGCTATCCTACCATTAGAAATTCAAATCCCATCACTAAGGATTGTAATTGCCAATGAACTCACAACAAAAAATAATGATCGTCTTCGGCTTCAGGAGCTTGAAGCGCTTGACGAGAAGCGGCTATTAGCTCAACAACATATTGAGCTATATCAAGCCCGTATCTCAAAAGCTTTCAACTGTAAAGTCAAAGTATGAGCATTTCAAAAAGGAGAATTGGTCCTTACTGTCAGACGTCCTATGACTATGACACACATGAGCAAAGTCAAATTTGAAGCAAAGTGGGAAGGTCCCTAAGTTGTAGGCAAGGTTTTCTCAAACGGAGCTTATCAACTGACTGGGATGGATGGCCGAGTCGCTCTGATGCCTATCAATGGCAAATTCTTAAAGAAATACTATATTTGAAGAATATATAAGATATTCTCTGAATATTGTATATCCTTCAACTCTTTGATTTATTATCTTTTATTTACTCTTCCGTAGATAAAACCACAGATAATAAACTCTTAAAGAAAATCCCCAGTAGATTATATCCAGATCATATCATATTATCGCAAATATCATCTTTTAGAACCCAGTTGTTTTAAAAGATATCCTATCTTTGAATCCCAGCTAAATCAAAAATAATCAATGGATACCTGAATTCACATCCACGTTACCTTTGAATTCTATTATCTACATCAGCGACCTATCACATCCACATCACCTTTGATAAAGTCGTCTTTTGAAATGAAAATATTCTAAGAATTATATTTTGTCATGTCCACATTATCCCTGAACATATATAATAAGTACATTGTTATTTTCTAGAAGATATGTCATGCCCGGTACCTCTGAAGATACTTCATATTCTTATCTATTACTTATATTTATCACAAATATGCAATATGTAATGGAACTGTAAAAAGATCATTAACTTTTTATTACAATGATGTTCAAAATATGAAAAGAGTACATCATGTGAAAGATAATAAAAAGACAAAGTTGTCATGAACAGCTTCATTGTGGAGGCTGGGTACTAAGATCAACGATTAGTCTCTTCAGATTTTCAGCTCTCTCTGTTCTGGAGTCGAGCACCCTTTGCCTAGCTAGAGCTCTCCCAGACTCTGGATCAAATGGTTGCAGCGAGTCATCTCGGCGTTCCAGTTCTGCACCTTTAATTCAGATAAGTTTATCCCGTTGCCTCCTAAGATCATCTAGTTGACTTGCAGCAATTTGATGCATTTCTAATACTTTCTCTTCACGTCGCCGAGCTGCTTTGTGTACTACTTGGAGCCAGGCCATCTCGGTTTCTAAATCCTGGAGGCGAGCTTGGCATTCAGTAGCTTCTTTTTTTCTACAGCTTCAGTCGCTCAACAGAAGATTTTTTTCTCGATAATACGAGATTCCAACTCTGTAGAGCGTCGTGAGAAAGCCACCACAGAAGCTTCGAAGTTAGCCTTTCGTGTTGCAGCCTCACGAGCCATCACTTCACACTCGGCATCTACAAGCTTCTCGATAGTTCCTCTCATTAGATCTTTATAAGACTTGATAGATTCTTTAAGCTCATCCAAGATATGCTCCAAATAGTTGACTCTATCTATATTATCAATTTTACGGATAGCTCCAATAATAAAAGAGGAAGGGCCCCTTATTGACTCATAAGGTTGGTCCTTTTCCAAGGCCATCTGAACTAGAGGCCTTAGAGTGGTGAAGAAAGCATTGGTATAAGCTTCAACGACGATCCTGTTCATCGCTAATATACCAGGGGTAGCAATTTCTGCCCGAATCCCTCCTTCTATAGCAGCTAGAGAAATCACAGATTGTGTATCAGAAGATCTGAGCACTGGCATCATGGAGGAGCTTCCTTCTTTGGTCTGGGTCCCCATATCCAGAGGAGCCAGGGTTGAGCTAAAGCTGAAGGCGATCGACGGAGCTACTGCAATTATCCCCAGGGACCCTTTGCGATTAAGATACACAATAATTATACATCATCAGAGGTGTTAAGGTAAATAAAATTTAGAAATTTACCTAATCCTGGCAATATGTATGGGGTTTCACGGGGCATGTCCAGAACCGAGCGGAGCCTTGCCATAGTAGTCGCAGACACGGCCGCTTGGCTGCTCCCAGCCTCTGAGCCGCCTGATAGAAAATAGCTGCTTTCGGCCCCTGACTCTGCTTGGTTGGTTGGGGAAATTACTTCCGCTCCCTTGGTTCCAAAAACTTGTTTATTAGGGGTTTGAGTCCCCTCAGTATTAGTTCTGGGATTTTCATCGATCCCGATGTCTTCAAGAGTTAATGCCTGATTTTTACCAACTTCTTGGTTATCGTTATGGTTGTCATTTTCATTTTGATCGTCATCTTTTAGGCTTGGATGCCCTTCATCATCAACCGGGTGCTATTCACCCTCACTAGTGATTTGGCCCTCTTTGGCTGCTAAGTCTTGCTCTTGTATGAATTCTACGAGAGATTGATCTGTTCTATCTTTGTTGAGATTAGAAGCAACATCTACGGAGTCCTCTTCGATCAATTCATCACCAAAGTCGCAGACCTTCAAGAGCTGCTATTATCTCTTTATCCTCCTGAGAGCGGATAGAATTTTGGGTTACAGAAGGAGCTGCAACGTTGGGACTGGATTATGGCAATACTTTCTCAAGAAGTATAGTTTCTGGGACTAAGGGAGTCAGGGATGACATCATTTTTCCTGCTGTAGCTAGTGCAGTCACAGGAATGGTCGTCTGCATGATCATGTATTCTGAGATCTTTTCTGTAATGACCGGAGCCGGAGCGCTAGTTGCTGTAACCTCTGCAGATAAAAAAGAACAATGTTAATATTTTACTCAATCATGATCACATTAAAAGGGTATTAAAACTACCTTATGGAGGTGGCAGATCTTGCGAAGGCAAAGACACAACAGGTCGACTCAAAGACTCTTTCGGCATGGAAGGAGTAGGCAAAGCGTAAATTTCTTGATGGTCTGCTGGAGTCACCATTAATCTTAATCTCCTTATAGTTTTACACACAAGAGGTGTCTCAGGTTCCTCTTCAACATTATCAAGATCATCTTGCACATTAGGCTCCCTAGTAACCTCTTTACGGACGACTCTACTATCTCTTGGAACGGAAGAAGGGGTTGCCTCTCCTCCTCCAAGGGATGCTCTCATCTGCATCTGCTTTGTTTGGGACCACGTTATCCTGGTAGTGGGCTGCTCAGCAATGACCAATGTGGTCTTCTTCTTCTTTCCTGGAGCCTTAGGAGAAGAAGGGAGATCGTCAAGGTGTAATGGAGCAGACAATTCTCCAGCTTTTCTTTTCTTACTAAACCCCTTTGCAGGAGACTTCTCCTTCCGTGTCTTTAGCGACACATCTAGTAGGTCATGGAATTCGTCATAGCAACCCACGAGAGAAGCCTCCAAAGGATCATCGGCAGGATCATGATCCTCTTTATCTCTAAAGGATTATGCAGTATGAACCCCAGCTCTCGATTGTTTATCACTAGCAAAATTGTTGGCTAGGTTGAAATTTTTGGTGAAAGTGTTGGACGAAGTATAAAAATTTGCGTATGTATATAACATACGCGGGCCCATTTAAGAAACATTAGGCATGGAGTACACGACCTTGGTGCCTCTTGTATTATAGTATCCCCAAGCTCTTGCACCATCTATTAGGTAACCCTTGGCCTGCAAACATGTGGTGGCGTTACCCACATGCATCTGACCATAGCCAAACTATCGAGTAAACCGGCTTAGTAGATACGGTTACAGAAAACACTCGCCCCCAAACCGGCACATCAGGTAGGATGGTCGGATTGTCTTCAACCATACAAAATTAGTCGGAGGCAGACGAAGAGACGCCATTTCTAAATCCATGAGCTGTGGAGGAAGATTCTCATATCCTGAAGGGGGAGGGACATATTAAAATCTCCATCCAGACCCTCGGTTCAAAGATTTTTTTTACATTCTAAAAGTGCATTTATATTCCATCGAGCATTGGAATAAAGCCTGATAAAGTCACCTCCAACTTCACCCATATCAGGGTCCATCAAGCTGGGGTAGTGCAACAGCAACCACCCAAATAAATAGGCATAAGGCATTTCAGTACGAGGGAAGTCGTCCCGAGCATCCTGTCATACACCATGGTATTAATAAAAGAACGCAAGTCTACGTTCAAGCGACAAGTCATCGCCAAAAGAAGATCCATCTTGTAGCCGAACACTAGACGCCCAGCGGCGAATAGCTGTTTGCCATAAAAACCAACGACAGGTATTACAGAGACCGAAATTGATTGCAAACTTGCTTGTACAAAGAATGTCCTAGAAAGAAAGCCTAGGAAACAATCTAAGTATAATTGTTTAGTTTTGATTCTGGAGGGAGACGGTGGAGGCTCGAGAAAGTGCTATCAACTCTGCCTTACTTCGTGGATTATCTGATGCAGTCTCTAGCTCGTGAAGATATTGCTTTTTTCTTGAAGGTTGCCAGCCTTTTGCAGGGGTGTGGCACCCTGCTATTTATAATAAGATGTATTGTGAGCTACATAGACGGCTTGCAGCCATGTGGCTGATTAGCACGTGAAGACCCGCTCTTGGGCTGCCATCTGTCGATTTGTTCGGATTTTGTTACAGCAAATCTGGGTAGTTAAGGAATTAGTCAGATTGCCACGTGTCCCATTACGTATAGCTTTCTCAGTCTTCGATCATGCGGAGTCGCATGAGACTCATGCATGCGGCTTGGATCACAATTACTTCTAGCTGCATGAAGTTTTGGAAACTTTGGGGCTGCATAATCTGAGCCGCATAAGTTTTATGCGGCTTAGATGACACTCTTTTGGCCGCATGGAGGCGTACGAACCCTGCTTTTGGGCAACGTCTTACGTCTTATCTTTCTTGTCGAAGTGTTAGAACTATCATGTTTTGCCAGGACTTGTCAGCTTTATTAGTCGAACTGCTCCTCTTTGGCCACATATTTTCCTTCTACAGCTGTTTGTCGACGGGCCGCATATGTCTTTGAACAGTCATGCGGCTTTCCTTCATGCGGACCTGTTTGGCCCAAGGTACCTATTTGGTAATTTATAATCCACATAAACTCCATATTTTTTTATGCTTCTACAAGACCCCCTTCAAAGTTTTCAAATTGCAAATTTGGAATTCTTTGAATAAGAAGCATGAAAATATGTCAAACCATATGGAATCTTCAAGTTGCAGGAGTTTTTTCGAACTGCAAAGAGATCTTAAGTCGCAGAGAAAATATTTGAGCCACAGGGAGATCCTGAGTCGCAGAACAAATCTTGAGTCGCAGGGATGCTTCAAGCCGCAGAGAGTCTGCCAGCTGTCACTACTGGATTTAATTCTCCTGACTCGGTTGTGGATCTATTTTCGAGATGAAGCCGTTGGTTACTGGGGATAAAGTTCCCAAACGTCGACTTTATCTTTAATGATCTCGAAAACCAAAGAGACGCTGGACAGTTATTTGGGATAAAATCCCCAAACGTTGTCCCTATCCTTAATGATCTCAAGAATCGATGAGTCTTTTTTCAGTAATGCTATAAATATGAGTCATTCAGAGGAAGATTTTTCTCTTTCACCTTCCCCTTCTTCGACTTCATCATTCTTTTTGCTATGGCTCTAAAAGCTTCTAAGTCGATTGGTGCGGCGGTCGAAGGAAAGAGACTTGCTTCCCCGTCGAGAGCGGTAGACACTCCTTCCATTCATTCCGACGTGCAATCTTCTCAAGAGTAAGGATGGTAAGCAGACGATGACTAAAATATCAAATGGCCATAGCGCATATTTTCATGCGCGGGCCTACCATATACTGCCTCTGCTATAAGCCTGGTCGATGTATGCCCTATCTCGTCTGGACCACATGTGTTCTGTACGATAGGGTCGCATGGACCAGGCCGCATAACTGCTGCTCATTCGAACTTGAACCGCCTGAGTGCCTCAAAGTGGATCTATATGAATTTACCATGACTAAGCCGCATGGGTGCCGTATGGGCACTTTATGATCGGGTCGAATAAATTTTTCATGACTGAGTCGTATTGATGCTGCGTGAGTACTTCATGACTTTGGGGCTGTATGTTTTGGCTAGGCCGCATAACTGGCTAGGCCGCATAACATAGTTCTTTGTTTTCTCGGTACTAAACCCCTTTTCCTCTGTTTTTGTAGGGAACTGGCTAGCAAACTTATTTAGGACCGGTGTCGGTGATGGAGTGAAAATACAACATTCTGGCGCCTACATCAGACAACTCAAAACTCCTCATGCTTCGGAAGAGTTTTTCCCATGCCTTTTTGGTATATACATCAAACAACTCAGGACTCTTCATGCTTCAGAAGAGTTTTTCCTATGTGGTAGGAAGAGCCTTTATACCTCAGAGAGTTGGACGGTGGTCAGGCGTCGTTATGAATGTCCTACCCTCAAGGCTCTCCAAGGAGGCGAAACCACCATCAGGGACCATGTTTTGAAGGTATGGTCCCTTGGGGGAGCGGGGCTAAGGCATCCGTAATAAGGAGGGGAGGATAGTATGCTATATTTACCCTCCTTCCGGCAGCTCTTTGGAGATCCAACAGCTTTGTTTGCTTCTCAGCAGTAAAATATGACTTTCTTCAAGGGCCACGAAACTGCTTGAAGACGAAGTGCTGTTAAACCTAACTACGTATTGCCAGATTTTTCCTTTCTTTGCTGTCAATGTAGTCCTATGAATGTAACTGATTTTGAATAAACATGGTATGCTCACCCCATTTTATTTGTGGTAATTTGTGGTGCTTGTACTAGAGGACCTAATACAGCATTTGTAAAGGACATTCCACTGGGGGATTTTTGTGGACCTATTGCCCTTTTATGCATCTAGAAATACGAGCAAATAGATTTGAATGATATTTTGTGGACCTACTACTCTTTGGTACACCGATGGTGTGAGTAATAGATTAGGATAATTTTTGTGGACTTATCACCATTTTTGTGTACTGGCGATGCGACTACTGATAATAAGTGGAGAGGGAACCAACATATTTACTCAGAGGTAATGAGGACGTGGTAAATATGGGCCGAAACAGAGCCTTCCTACTCAGAGGTATGAGGATATGGTAGGACTAGGCATAATGGGGGTACGCAGATGGGGGTACGCAGGACAACTCAGAGGTGCTATCAACGTGGAAGTTCTATGGATTGGATGATTTGTTTGTGATGGACGGGAAAACAACTCAGAGGTAATATGGACATGGTTATTTTTTCTGTTGGGCAATTTTGTGGACCTATTACCCTTTTTGTGCACTGACAGTACGAGTAATAGATTAGGATAAGTTGTATGGACCTATTACCCTTCTGCGCACTGGTGGTACGGGTAATAGATTTTGAGACAAAAGCTATGACCAGGAAGTTCATAGATATGACCAAAGGATGAGATATGAATTCATTCGGAGTAGTCAGAGAGTAAGTTCAGTGGTACCTGAGGGTACGTAACTCAATAATCTAGGAGATTTAAAGTCAGAGTGTAAGTTCAGCGATACCTGAGGGTATATAACTCATAATCCGAGAGATAGTTGGAAGGTGTCGTTTAGACATAGTATTTCTTAAGGAACTTACCATTAATGGGCATCAAGAGCAATTCTATATTTTGTTTTGCGAGACGATACGCGTCGTTGGAGAATACAGTCTCGTTGACGAACGGACCCTCCCATTTAGGCTGGAATTTTTCGGGGGCCTTGTGAGTCATGACTGTTGGTCTACAAATGGCCAAGACAAGATCATCGACTTGGAATATTCTCTATTTGAATTTCTTGTTGAAAGCCCAAGAGATGTGTACTTGGTAGAGCTCTATGCTTTGTTGAGCTTGTAAACGCTTCTCATCTAATGCTTCTAACTCTTGTAGCCGTCGGTGGTAGTTATCGTCTGCCGTTAACCGGTAGATAAGGGCACCCGAAGTGAGGGGTTCTGAGCTTCCAATGGGAGGACTGACTCGCTCCTGTAAACTAAGGAGAATGGTGTATTTCATGTAGCCGTCCGAATCGTCGTCCGATACGCCCATAGGCACTCACAAAGCTTTTCATTCCAGTCGTGTTTGTTTGTAGACACGAACTTTTTGAGGAGCTTGATTATGGTTTTGTTAAATGCTTCAGCCAGACCATTGGCCGAGGGGTTATATGCTGTCGAGGCCATGTTCTGAATTCGATTCTTATCACAAAATTGATAGAAAGCGTGACTTGCAAACTGCGGACCATTATCGTGGATAATCCTCTGGGTCAGTCCAAAACGGTAGATGACGTGATATTTTATGAAGCTAATCACGTTCGATGTCTTGACCTCTGCCAACGGAACAACTTCTACCCATTTGGAGAAGTAATCGGTGATTGTAAGTATGAACCGGTGCCCTCTAGACGACGACGGGGTGATTGGCCCAATGATGTCCATTCCCCATGCTTCGAATGGCCAAGAGGCCACTGTCGGGTGCAAGAATTCAGATGGCAGATGTATAAAATCTACATAGATCTGGCAAGTCTTGTACCTCTTTGCATAATCAACTGCATCTGCGACCATTGTGGGCCAGTAATGACCTATCTGGCAAAGACGATCTTGTAAGTTCGGGCCAGGTTGGTGAGCCCCACAAGTACCGTCATGAGCTTCACGTAGGGCTTCTTTGCCTTCTGGATTTGACAGGCATCTTAGTCGACGTAGCCCATCGTAGGATCGCCGATATAACATTTTTGTCTCCGTATCGTAGAAGAATCTGAGGGAGCGTCTTCTGATTGAGGTAGCTTCTTTCGTATTCTCTGGCAAAATTCCATAGACCGTAAAGTCGATGAATGGGCGTCTCTAGTCTTATATGTCGTTGGTTATCTAGGCGGAGTAACTCATAACCATTTGAAGATTATTCCTAGGACAGACCAGTTCATGGCCTATTATGTTGACTAGATGATAGGCATTATTTGGGAGTGCTAAGGAAGCGGCAAGACCGGCCAGGGAATCGGCTTCGATATTTTGAAGCCTAGGAACGTGCTCTATAAAGAACCCCTCCAAGGTTGTAATGATGGCCACTGCTGTTTGATAATAGGGAATCAGGTCCTCATTGCGGACCTCGCATGAACCTCGGATCAGGTTAACAACCAACTGCGAGTCACCATAAGCTTCCAGGTATCTGATTCCTACTTCTTTCGCGAGTTGGAGCCCAATGACTAGAGCGTTATATTCGATTACGTTGTTCGAACAGGGTTCTATAAGAGAATACGCCCGATTGACTACTAGTCCGGAGGGAGAAATTAATACCATCCCGACTCCAGCGATGATATCACCTTGTGGCCCCGTTCTTGAAGCACCGTCGAAGAACATTCGCCAAATGGCGTCGTGCGAAGTCATGTTCGAGGCGACGACTTCATCAGGAATTTTCTTAAAAATTCTGGCTGTTTCTGAGCCTGGATGGGCTGCCAGGAAGTCAGCCAGGGCTTGACCTTTGATAGCTTTCTGCGGAACAAAAACCATGTCGTAAGGGGATAATAGTATCGTCCGGGTGGCTAGACAAGAACTGAGTGCGCCCGTCTTGGTCATGAGAAGCTTGAGGGGATTAACTCATGAAATAACATGGATGGTCTGCCCTGTCACATAGTGTCGTATTTTCTGAATTACGAACACTAGGGCAAGGCACTCCTTCTCCATGGCAGTATACCTATGTTTTGGTCCTACCATCATCCGGCTGAGATAGTAAATGGCTTGTTCATGCCCCACGTTATTATTCTGTGCTAGCAGAGCACCGAGGGAGTGTTCCATCGATAATACATAGAGCAGGAAGGGCTTTCCGACGACCGGGGCTACCAGAACTGGCAGATTCATCAGGTACTCCTTAATATCATCAAAGGCACGCTGACATTTCTCGTTCCATACAAAAGAGACACCTTTCCTCATGAGTTGAATGAAGGGTTGGCATCGTCCTATGAGGTTAGATATAAACCTCCTGATATAGGCTAGTCTTCCCTGAACAACGCGGAGTTTGTAAAATCCATAAATTTCTACCATATTTTAGTACTGATTTTTTTGTATTTATACGTCGCATAGTCGTATTGTACGTCGTGCGGGAATTTGCATTTTTTCGTATTTACTCGTCGAGTGCGAATATGTGCGAGGTACATATTTTTAGAAAAATAGTTTTTAATTTTATTTTCGGTAATGGTTTCAAAATTATACATATAATAATTATTTTTATTAAAAGTTGTGAAAAGTATCTATCGAGGTTGCCAAAACTTATTATTTCAGTTATTTATAAAAGGCTATCTTATTTTAATAAGTGATAATTTAGAAAAACTAGATTATGTGAATATTTTACTCGTGTAAAGCGCATAAAAATTATTTTATGTATATTTTAAAAATCTATTTTTAATATTTAGCAAGAAGGTATTTTAAATATGTAAATATTTATGTTTATTTTCGAAATTATTTTTACCAAAATTATTTAAAGGGTATTTTGAAGATATTTCCTACTAATATTTAAAATATATATTGGAATTTTAAAATTAATTATTATATAAATTTATAAAAAGATATTTTGGATATATTTGTGATAAATTAAATTGTGATTTGATTTATTGATTTAAATTAAATAGTTTAATTTAAATGTGTAATTTATCTATATTTAAATATGATTTGGATTTAGATATGAATGTATTGGTTTAAATTTAATAATAGAATTATCTATTTGGGTTTAAGTAAATCCTAGTCTCTATTTACATTGGATTATATTTGATTGAGTTACTTATAAATCAATTTGAATTAAATAGTGAAAAATCTAAGGGTTCTTAATCCTTATCTAGATAAGACTTTTGTAAACCCCTTGATTTTTCAAAATAAATATTTGTAGAATTTTTGGATTTTTAAATAATTATTATTGACTTATTATATAATTTGTATTATTTTACATATATTTAGTATAGTGCTCATTGGTGAATTTAGTATAAAATATATATAAAACTATTTTTCTAGTACATTAAGGATCTAAACTATATTATACAATTTCTTTTCCTCAAAATTTTAGGATTTATTTCATAACTTTTATTACTTTTTACATGTTACTTATATTGTACACTATTTACATAATATAGAATAAATGTCAAATTAGTATTAAATATTTTAGCTTGTATAAATAAGATTAGATGAAGGTTGTTTAAATAAATATTAACTATAGTTATTATCTATAGTAATTTTAAATAATTTTATAGATAATTTAGATAAATATAAACTATATTTTATATTAATACTAATCCTACTTCTACTTGGAAAACATCTCTATCTATATCCTATCCTAACAAAGCAAACACCAATTTATTTAAATCAAATCCTATCTAATTTAGGAGATAAATCTGAAATAAATACCTATATAAACCCAATACATCCCCCTTCTATCATCCATAATTCGAAATTATTTTTAGTCCAATAGAAACTCTAAAATTCGTCATTAGAATTTAGCCCCGCTTTTTAGTAGCAAGAGCAACTTGGAACGACGATATCTCCTAGCTCCGAACTCCGTTTTGCCTCCAGTTTTTTAAAAGAAGCATACCGAGGTAAGGTTTCCAAAAACATACTTTAATAGACAAAATTTATTTTATAGATTTCTGTAAAACTATTTGAGTATTAGATGTCCGAAAAATAAATGTGTTTCAGTATTTTTGCGATTTTGGGAGTTTTGGGAAACGAAAATGCGATCCGTTTAGTTTTTCGGAAAGCTAATACGAAAACCTATGCCATATCCTAATTATAGAATTTAATAATTAAATCTAATAGGTATAGTATTAATTATAATTAGATAATAGACTATTTTTAGCATCCGGAGATGTTTGTTTGGACCTTAGTTCCTCAGCAGCCATTGTTCCCCCTACTTTTCTGTCTGATCTTCGCCACCACAGTGCTCAGGACCCAGGCAAGTATACCTTTCTAATTTACTGTCATATTATTTATTTTTTGTATTATTTACTTTGTTTTATATTGTTAGTTTTCTTTGTTATAAATTGTGCGTCCAAGCCACACTTGGGTGCAAGCGACTCTATTAGTCGTTACTTTACTATATGCATGTTAACTTAGTTTTAGTAGACTACTTTCTTATTGGGGGATATCCTTATATCTTCCTTGGCCATGACACACACACTACACGGTTGGAGACATTTTGCTAGAGGCACGACTTATTGACTAGCTATCTCTAAAGTTATGTGACGGTAGATAATCGTAACTGCTATGATTAGGATTTTAGAGACTCAAGCGGTTACAAAACTGGGCGAGCCATGGACATGACTTGAATAGTGTGGGATATATTGGGGGAGGACAGTCGCTAGTGCGTATGGGAATCCAAACAGGTAAACCACAGTCTCCGGATGGAACTGTGGCGATATATTTGCAGATGCCCTCTAACGTTTTGGACGTTACGGACGGATATAGATGACTGGATGCCAGTTACATACACATAGCCTAAAATCTCACCCATGTGTATGAAAGTTGTCCTCTAAATTGCACATTAGGCGGTTAGAATCTCCTTTGCATATTTGTGTCTAGGATAGTCTTTTTATATATTATTTTATTATTCTGACAGTTCATATTAGCTTGTTCTTCCTGTATCTTGCTACGTCCGTCTGAGGATCTAGTTTTTTCCCAGGTGTGTGTTCATGTCTTCTGCAGGTATTCTAGCCAAGGCCGTGGTCTTCTCCATTCCTTCGAAGATAATTGCGCTTGGTTCGTCTTGCCATTTTTATCGCTCGATTTCTTGTACATTTCTTTCATTAGGATAGTTGGTAGTGGACTTTGTCTCCGCCCAATGATTGTATCATAAATATCCAAGTTGATTTTTATATTATTATTCTTTCCATTGTGGATGAGATTTAGTTTATCTTGGATTACTATATTTTATAGCTTATGTATTTATACGAGGCCTACGTACTTCGTATGAATACAGCTGGCATGTCTACGCACTTAGTCCTACGTATATTGGGACTGGGGCGTTACAGAGTTCGCGGAGGTTCTTTGGTGGGTTCATCTCCAGGATTGCTTTTGTTTTGTCAGGATCCATGTGAATGCCCCGGGAAGTAATGATAAAGCCCAAGAACTTTCCGTTGGACACCCTCAGAAAAGACATGGTGGGATTCATCTTCAAGTTGTGTGCCCCCATGAGGTCGAACACCGTTCTTATGTCATATAAATGATCATTTTTGGAGCGTCTCTTGACGGCGATGTCGTCTACGTAACACTCCACCGTCTTGCACAAATGATCTCTGAAGATGACACTCATAGCCCGTTGATATGTTGCATCGACGTTCTTCAGGCCGAAGGGCATGACCGTATAACAATATACGCCGATCAGCATTCGGAATGATGTATGCTTCTCATCATCAGGAGCCATCTTGATTTGATTGTATCCAGCGAAGCCATCCATAAAGGACATGCGCGCGAAGCCGCACGTATTATCGATCATTACATCGATGATCGGAAGAAGGATTTCATCCTTAGGGCATGCCGCATTCAGATTGCGGAAATCAATACAGATTCGGATTTTCTCGTTCTTTTTGATGACTGGCACTACGTTGGCTACCCAGTCTGGGTGCTGCTCTTCACGGATGAAACCGCTAGCTATAAGCTTGTTCACTTCCGCCTCTATGGAATTCATGACGTCTGGACGAAATTGTCGCTGCTGTTGCTTGACTGGTTTTGCGTCCGGATAAATATTGAGCTTATGGAGTTCAATCTCGGGGTTCAGTCCTGGCATATCTTCATAACTCCAGGCAAAGACGTCGATGTATTCTCTAACGAGTTGTAACAACGACTCCCGCTCGTGGTCTGTCAGACTTTTACTGACGAAGATTGGCTTTGGAGAGGATTAATCACCGAGGTTAACTTACATAACCTCATCTTTAGTGGAAGGATTACGAAGTTCGAAGATTTTCTCCAATTGTGCATCTAGTTGCTGGACCCACGGCTCCAACTCAAGAGGTTCAAATAGGTTTTTGTCTTCTTCTTCAACATCAGTAGATGTC
The DNA here is from genome assembly GCA_029216955.1 of Iris pallida. Lineage (NCBI taxonomy): Eukaryota > Viridiplantae > Streptophyta > Magnoliopsida > Asparagales > Iridaceae > Iris > Iris pallida. The sequence continues at coordinate 5,937,429 of JANAVB010036619.1, forward strand.
ATATTGGCAGATATTGTCTGTCTGAATATATCTCCAATACTGCTATCGAAGTCATAAATGGGTGATTCAGATGAATGGGAGTGCCACTCGCATTCTTCGTCAGAACTTTCGGACGTTGAAGGTGAAGTAACATACCCGAGGCCGCTTCTGGATTTGTGATAATGATCCTGAGACTTCCTTACCGGTGCCGGTGGCTGTAGAGGCAATCGTCGACCACTGCCATAATTTAGACCCGAGGTAGCCTCAATGTTGTACCCCTGCTTTTGCATGAAGTACTTGGCTTGAGGACTATACATCTAGAGCGGTAGTCTTCCAGCTTCGGGTCCGAGGTCGGACTCTTATGGCGTGAAAGATTGAGAACCTTCTTATCGGCCAAAGATGATTGTGTGATCCCATCCTCTTCTGTCTGAGATTGGGAAGTATCACACCCCGATCCCGCTAGGGTCGTCCGTCTTTTCTGGATCCCTGCGGGATCGATCGTCCTCGCTAAGGCGTGATGCCGTGCAAGCCTAAGTTGCGCTTGCACAAGGCCATGTACCTGCAAAAAACAACTAGTCAAGCAAAATACACGCACGCACCCATTAGTTAAGCAAAACACACGCACGCACCCATTCATTGCAGAAAACCAAATATTTGGACACAGAGATTTAAAATAGAAATACTTTTTTTTATTGATAAACTTGATAGGAATACAAGTACAAAGCTTTGCAAACTCAGAGTGCCTTATGTTGGCTACAAGATTCTCTTTGAAAAGTCTCTTTTGAAAATAGTCGCAATGCCCATACATCATATCCCTCTATTACATTCTGGAAATGAAAGACACCTTCAGAAGGGAAAGAAACTTGAAACTTGACTAGAATTGAAAAGTAGCTTCGAGGTGATCCACAGCTCTACTGGGCTAGACGAGCTTCGGTGCCTCACTTGAAATCCTCCTGTCTCCTTTTGCTTTCTGAAAAGGATGCCCACAACGTGGGTCAGTACACATCATGTACTGGCGAGCGGCTCTTCGCCGAAACTCACAAATGTCTGCACTAATTCAATATGTGAATCTACACATTTACCATTGATCTTTCTACTTGTCTAGGTTCTTTTAATAATTAATAATGAACATGACAGTAGAACTATTCATAACCAACTTACCAGTGCCGACAGTCATCCCTGCACAAAACAGGTTAGCACAATTTGCATATATGTAAAGCATACTCATTTTCTGTCCCTGCATGTTAGGCTAGCAATAATTCTCTGTCTATATGCATGAACCTAACTATTATGGTCCATGGGTATTCCCATTACTAGCAATCGGAACTTCCTGCCCAACTACTAATAGACTGACACCCCTTCTTGCTGCGGGGACTTCTAGCCCCAGGTGTCCTGTTCTCTCCTAGGCCGATCGACTCCAGGTTCCTCCAGAATCGATCGAGAGATTACCACCTTGTGCACAAGTTGTCTAGACCAATGCGAATGCAGCTATCAGATAATTCTACTATGCACGAGCCTAGCAACTTGTAAACATTTCCATTCTCTTCTTCTTGCACAGTCAAGCCGTGATTTCTATACCGAGCTATCTCTTTTAGGAAATTCATAAGAGCATACAGTTCATATTGAAGCAAGCAAGCGACAGTTCCATTTTACATGTGATTCATTCATTTATCTTCTCTTATCTTTTGTTATTGTGGTATCATTGATCACAGGGACAAGGCAACAAAGTGGACTAGAGATCATTATTTTTATTAGGGCGTACAAATAAATGGAAGCCCGGTTAAAGCAACTCAACGAGATGAATTTTAATCGAGAGAATGAGGGACTTCACACGCCGTTCACAAACAATTCACGCGGCCTATATTGGCACCAACAGTTGATTAGCATACTTCGTCTCTTTCTCTCAAGATTCGGAATGAATGCAAAATGCGATGAAAGCGAACAATGAAAACCAATCATCGAAAACCAACACGGAAACACATTCATCAAAACCAAGCAGCGAGAGACAAAACATTCAACAAAACTCTTGGATTTATTTCAATAGAAGCCAATCCATCAATTGGAAAGGTTCATTGCTGTAATGCCCCAGTCCCAAAATACGTAGGACTAGGAACGTAGACATGCCAGCTGTACTCATACGAAGTATACTCCAATATATGGAAGCCTCGTATAAATACATAAGCTGTAAAATGCAGTAGAACCATAACTAATCTCATCCACACAGAATAAATGAATAAAAGATCATATAATAAGAATAAATTTGTCTTGATACAATATGTTGGACGGAGACAAATCTACTACCAACAAAATAAAAAAAGTACATAGAAAATGAAATGAGTGGCGAGCAAAGCGAAGACGATCCAAATACAATCATCCTCGAAGAAATGGCGAAGATCACGGCTAGAGCTAGAACACCTGCAAAAGACAATAGCATACACCTGGCAAGACAACCATGTCCTCAGAGGGACGTAACAAGACACATAATAGCATGCCATATAAACTGAATAAATATTGCTCAAATAAATAAGTAAATTGAATTATAACATGTTCCAATACGCACCTACTGAACGAGCGTACCATCCCCCCAACCAAACAAGGACAGGAGATGGTAAACTAATTCATGGTGACGTATCTTCCCATGCTATGAATCCAATATGGTATCCGGACCCCAACAAGGTTCAATACCTTCTTATCAAAGTAGTAAGTCACACCTACAACCAAACAAGGACAAGATGTGACGAACTAATTCGCGACAAGTTATTGTTCCAAGCCACGGTCAGATATAAGTACCCAAACCAAAAGTACTCGTACCTAATGGATAGAGGTAGCCTACCGTTCTAAGTGAAATGTTGTTAAGAACAATTCTTCCTACGCATGGGCCCTGGCTAAATAGGATCGGCGTAGTCCCCCTTGGGCACCAGAGGCCCCATCAGTAAGAGCTTGATGTTCCGCAGAATCGTCAGTGGCCATCAGTAATCATGGGTCATCAACCTCGTATCTCCATCGGAGAGTCCGGGTCACAAGGGAAGTGCATCGAAGCCCATACGCTAAGGAATTGTCCTCCCCGCCCAATGCCTATTATGTTGTATCCACAACATTAACCTCTATAACCGCTAAGTCAAACTAGCATGCAACCTCTATTAGCGATTATTCCTATCGCACGGCTTGTATGTACTGGTGGCCAGCCAATCACGCACTTTCGTGTCCTACATACGACACACAACTTCGTGTTACAACGTGTCAAGGCCAATGAATGCAATACACAAGGTGGTCCCTTAAATCTAGGTTTAATTTGTAAGAAAAAAATAATACACAGCAGAAAATATAATGAACAGTAAGTTCTAACAGGTTAAGCCATGTATCACATTTTATTTTGCATAAAGAAAATAAATAATGCATAAAATATGAGCTAAAATAAGTAAACAGCGAATGGCAAGGTGTCTTGCCTGGTTGAGCGCCTGGTGTGCTGCGATCATCAAGGTGGCACGATCTGCGACTTTGGTGTAACGACTACACAAGGGAACCTCTGATGGTGGCACGGACAGTTCCATCGGGTTCGGGACGGCCAAATTAGTTAGGGTCAATAAGTGAAAGGAAAGAATTGTCAAAGGAATAGGAATGATGGGCTTGGACACGGACAAGAGGATAGTCGAAGGAAAATAGATATTTAATGTATATATGATTTTAGAAAACTATTTTTAATACTTGCAAAATAGAGTTGTATTTAGTTAAAATAATTTATAGTTAAACCTTTGAAAATACAGAAAACTCATTTTAAGGAAAAACCTATTTTTTGTCAAAATAACATTTGTAGGTTAAAGCTACAGAAAATATCATAAATAATACTGTAGTTAGGCTTGGAAATTCAGTTTTAAATTTTACGTATAAAGTTAAGCCCTAATACGTAAATAGTTTGGAAAAATAATATTCTCATAGAAATTTCTAAAAAAAAAATAGTTTTTAGCAATAAGAGCAATAATAATCTTAATAGAAATAATGTGAATAATAATAATACTAATAATAATAAATATGATAATAATAACAAAATTTGTAAAGCAACTACCCTACACCAAGAAACGAAAACAAACAAAACAATAAAAAAATAAAAATAATAATAATAATAAAAACACGAAATACCCTTTTTCCTACATATTTATAAACTTAACTATACCCTGGTAAAAATAACAAATAGAGCAAAAACAATATAATAATAATAATAATAATAATAATAACTACAAAAGAAAGAATATAATAAAGGTAACAACATTTAACCCAAATAAAAACACTTAAGAATGAAGGCTGTTCCCTCAACATCACTTAAACCAAAAAAAAAGAAGAGGGAGAAAGAGAAGCGGCGGGGACGAGAGGCGGCGATCGGGCGGAGCTCCGGTGGTGTGTTAGGCGGCGGAGGCTTAGGTCGATAGTCGGTACGAGGGAGCAGGCGGAGGAAAACGACGGAGGAGGAGAGGGTTTTTGAGGGGGAGTGGCGGAGCGGCGCTCCGGCGAAGCTCGGCCGAGGGGATAAAGGCGGAAGCTTAGATTGGAGAGGGGGGTTTTGGTCGACGACGGGCGGCAGACGCGACGGAGTGCGCGGGGATGCGGTGGCTGAGCGCTGCGGTCATCGCCGGCGCGGGCGGTCGGTTGCCGATGGGGGCGCGGCTGACCAGAGGGGAAGACGGGGCTGCGGCGCTGGCTCGTGAGCGGCCCTAGAAGGTTAGGTTTTGATCCCTATATTATTTTTTGGGGTTTTTCTTGCTGTGTCGAGGCTGGTTGTTTGGTCGCCGGGAGATGGGGACAGTGGTGGTGGTTTGTTGGTGGGTCGGAGTCCGTGGTGGCGATGGAGAGTACGGGTCGGACTGGGTGCGGGCGGCCGGTCGGGATGGAGACGGCCTGGTGGTGGCGACGTCGGGTCTGGGTGTTTGCAGGGGTGGATGCCGAGGTGGTGATGGCCACAGGCGTGGTGGTGGCTTTTATGATGGTGGTGGTGATGTTGGAGATGGTGGTGGTGGATGTGGTGGCTGACAGGGGTGATGGTGGCCGGGTGGAGTCGGGGTGTCGTGGTGTGACGGGTTTGTTGGCAGCAGGTGGTTATGATGATGGGGGCCGGTAGGGCAAGGCGGCGGTGGCTGGTGTTGGATAGTCGGGAGAAGTTGGGGTACTGGCCGTGGGTTGACGTACGTCGAGGGTGAGGGCAGTAGGGGGTTAAGGTGGTGATGGCGGTCTAGGCTAGGGCTAGGATTAGGAATAGGGTTTGGGAATTTATTGATGTCGGGGTGTGTCCGACACGGGGAAGAAGATGAATAATGTACATGTAAACTAATGGAATAAGATTTTGGGACGTGGAATACGGACACGGACACGAGGCACTGCACTTGTGGTGGAAGAAATATTTGTATGGATGAATAATGAATTGGAGGAGTACCTGCCTATTTATAGGATGTGGGAATTCCCAATAAGATATGGATTAGGAATAATTTAAACCCCAAAATAGATAATTCAATACTTAATTTAAATAATTCAATAAATCTAATCTCAAAACAAATCCAATTTAAATCAAATTAATTTTTTGCTCAAATCAAATGGGATAATCAAGTTCCAAATATGGATATAAATCCAAAATCAAATCAAGATTTAAATGGCCACAATAACTTTCGAATATATTTTTCAAAATACAAATAATAATAATTTTGAAAATAATAAATATTTTTAAATATCTTTTTGAATAATAAAATATAAATATTAATAAATCTCAAAAATTAAATTTTATTTAAAATAAACTAGCAAAATATTTAGAAAATATATGTATGCCTAAGAATATTATTTATTATTAATAACTGCTATAAACGAAAAGGTTTTCATAAATAAAATCGTAAACTTGAAAATATTTAGCTAGAAATAATTATTGTCTACATTTCTTTGAAACTATATAAATAATAAAAATAATGTTTTTCAAAAATATGTACGCTCGCACATATTCGCACTCGACGAGCAAGAAAATAATTTCGTGCGCGACGTAAAATACGACCACGCGACGTACAATACAAAATTTTAAATCAGTACCAAATTTAATAGTAAAAACAAATAGTAGAAATTTAGGGGTTTTACATCCTACCCAACTTAAAAGAATTTCGTCCTCGAAATTAAGAATTAGTAGGGGGTGAGAGGACACAAGGGGGTATCGATGGGGAATAATCGATAACAAAATCATGCCGTAAGAATCGCGATCTACATTATAGAAAAAAATAATACGGTACGGTCGGAATGAATGAGGGTCACGATTAAGAGAACGAAATAGATTCGATTTAATTAAGCGATTAGAGGGTCTTTGATAGAGTCGAGTAGTTTAGGATAGCGATATCGGGTGAGAATGGTCATGGCCGATAGGAAGGCTAGATGGAGTGCTAGTATAATTCCTTCGTCTTTCTAAAATGGGTGAAGGCGAAAGCAATATAGAGTTCGAAGGAGACATTATTGAATACAAATACGTGATTCAAAGACGACCGAAAAGAATTTCAAAGGAATTGTCAAGGCAGTCGTGGATGGGATTGTAAGGGCCAAGTTTAATTATGTTTCCATCCACGTAGAGTAATAGACAAAAGCGAACCAAAGTGCACTCGGTTGATCAGACCATTATGCACCGGTTCTGATTAGACAATCTGTTAGTGGAGGCCTCCAATAACATATGTCATGAACAAGCGTGATAAAGAATTGAGCTTGTAAAAAATAGGCTACATTAGCATCATTAGTCTAGATAGTAAAAATATAGGCACGATGGTAGATAAATAAACTCAAATATGAATAGTCTAAGAGTCATAAGGATCTAAGTCTTTTATTCCTATACAATCATTCTATGGTTTATTGACCAAGGCTTGGTTGACCAAATGGGTTAGATTCCTCTAGTCTCTATGGTCTTAATAGTCAAGGGCGTGTCGGGTCGTGGGGTGTTCTACCCAACTTAAAAGAATTAAGGTAAGGGTGTTTGGGACATCTAACTAGTAGGGTCAATCTCTAGCAAGCACGAAGGGAAGATAAGAATAGGGATGGAAGCAAGCAAGCAAGATGCAATTGATGAGTCAAACGACAGGTAAAATCAAGGAAAGAGGTCAAGTATGTGGATAAGATCCTAAACTTCTAATCCTATACGCAGGCTTGCTTGGTACGGTAAAGTAACCAAATAATTTATCTTGACCTACATGGGCCACCACAAAAACATGTAACGCCTCAGTCCCAAAATACGTAGGACTAGGAACGTAGACATGCCAGCTGTACTCATACGAAGTATACTCCAATATATGGAAGCCTCGTATAAATACATAAGCTGTAAAATACAGTAGAACCATAACTAATCTCATCCACACAGAATAAATGAATAAAAGATCATATAATGAGAATAAATTTGTCTTGATACAATATGTTGGGCGGAGACAAATCCACTACCAACAAAATAAGGAAAAGTACATAGAAAATGAAATGAGTGGCGAGCGAAGCGAAGACGATCCAAATGCAATCAACCTCGAAGAAATAGCGAAGATCACGGCCAGAGCTAGAACACCTGCGAAAGACAATAGCACACACCTGGCAAGACAACCAGGTCCTTAGAGGGACGTAACAAGACACATAATAGCATGCCATATAAACTGAATAAATATTGCTCAAACAAATAAGTAAATCGAATTATAACATATTTCAATACGCACCTACTGAACGAGCGTACCATCCCTCCAACCAAACAAGGACAGGAGATGGTAAACTAATTCACGGTGACGTATCTTCCCATGCTATAAATCCAATATGGTATCCGGACCCCAACAAGGTTCAATACCTTCTCATCGAAGTAGTAAGTCACACCTACAACCAAACAAGGACAAGATGTGACGAACTAATTCGCGACAAGTTATTGTTCCAAGCCACGGTCAGATACAAGTACCCAAACCAAAAGTACTCGTACCTAACGGGTAGAGGTAGCCTACCGTTCTAAGTGAAATATTGTTAAGAACAATCCTTCCTACGCATGGGCCCTGGCTAAATAGGATCGGCGTAGTCCCCCTTGGGCACCAGAGGCCCCATCAGTAAGAGCATGACATTCCGCAGAATCGTCAGTGGCCGTCAGTAATCATGGGTCATTAACCCCGTATCTCCAGCGGAGAGTCTGGGTCACAAGGGAAGTGCATCGAAGCCCATACGCTAAGGAATCGTCCTCCCCGTCCAATGCCTATTATGTTGTATCCACAATATTAACCTATATAACCGCTAAGTCAAACTAGCATACAACCTCTATTAGCGGTTATTCCTATCGTACGGCTTGTACGTACTGGTGGCCAGCCAATCACGCACTTTCGTGTCCTACATGCGACAAACAACTTCGTGTTACAACGTGTCAAGGCCAATGAATGCAATACACAAGGTCGTCCCTTAAATCTAGGTTTAATTTGTAAGAAAAAAATAATACACAGCAGGAAATATAATGAACAGTAAGTTCTAACAGGTTAAACCATGTATCACAGTTTATTTTGCATAAAGAAAATAAATAATGCATAAAATATGAGCTTAAATAAGTAAACAGCGAATGGCAAGGTGTCTTGCCTGGTTGAGCGCCTGGTGTGCTGCGATGATCAAGGTGGCACGATCTGCGACTTTGGTGTAACGACTACACAAGGGAACCTCTGATGGTGGCACGGACAGTTCCATCGGGTTCGGGACGATCGAATTAGTTAGGGTCAATAGGTGAAAGGAAAGAATTGTCAAAGGAATAGGAATGATGGGCTTGGACACGGACAAGAAGATAGTCGAAGAAAAATAGATATTTAATGTATATATGATTTTAGAAAACTATTTTTAATACTTGCAAAATAGAGTTGTATTTAGTTAAAATAATTTATAGTTAAACCTTTGAAAATACAGAAAACTCATTTTAAGGAAAAACCTATTTTTTGTCAAAATAATATTTGTAGGTCAAAGCTACAGAAAATATCATAAATAATACTGTAGTTAGGCTTGGAAATTCAGTTTTAAATTTTACGTATAAAGTCAAGCCCTAATACTTAAATAGTTTGGAAAAATAATATTCTCATAGAAATTTCTAAAAAAAAATAGTTTTTAGCAATAAGAGCAATAATAATCTTAATAGAAATAATGTGAATAATAATAATACTAATAATAATAAATATGATAATAATAACAAAATTTGTAAAGCAACTACCCTACACCAAGAAACAAAAAAAAACAAAACAACAAAAAAATAAAAATAAAAATAATAATAATAACACGAAATACCCTTTTTCCTACATATTTATAAACTTAACTATACCCTGGTAAAAATAACAAATAAAGCAAAAACAATATAATAATAATAATAATAATAATAATAATAACTACAAAAGAAAGAATATAATAAAGACAACAACATTTAACCCAAATAAAAACACTTAAGAATGAAGGCTGTTCCCTCAACAACACTTAAACCAAAAAAAAGAAGAGGGAGAAAGAGAAGCGGCGGGGACGAGAGGCGGCGATCGGGCGGAGCTCCGGTGGTGTGTTAGGCGGCGGAGGCTTAGGTCGGCAGTCGGTACGAGGGAGCAGACGGAGGAAGACGACGGGGAAAGAGAGGGTTTTTGAGGGGAAGTGGCGGAGCGGCGCTCCGACGAAGCTCGGCCGAGAGGATAAAGGCGGAAGCTTAGATCGGAGAGGGGGGTTTTGGTCGACGACGGGCGGCAGACGCGGCAGAGTACGTGGGGACGCGGTGGCTGAGCGCGGCGGTCATCGCCGGCACGGGCGGTCGGTTCCCGATGGGGGCACGGCTGACCGGAGGGGAAGACGGGGCTACGGTGCTGGCTTGTGAGCGGCCCTAGAAGGTTAGGTTTTGATCCCTATATTATTTTTTGGGGTTTTTCTTGCTGTGTCGAGGCTGGTTGTTTGGTCGCCGGGAGATGGGGACAGTGGTTGTGGTTCTGTTGGTGGGTTGGAGTCCGTGGTGGCGATGGAGAGTACGGGTCGGACTGGGTGCGGGAGGCCGGTCGGGAAGGAGACGGCCTGGTGGTGGCGACGTCGGGTCTGGGTGTTTCTAGGGGTGGATGCCGAGGTGGTGATGGCCACAGGCGTGGTGGTGGCTTTTGTGACGGTGGTGGTGATGTTGGAGATGGTGGGGGTGGATGTGGTGGCTGACAGGGGTGATGGTGGCCGGGTGGAGTCGGGGTGTCGTAGTGCAGCGGGTTTGTTGGCAGCGGGTGATTATGATGATGGGGGCCGGTAGGACAAGGCGGCGGTGGCTGGTATTGGATAGTCGGGAGAAGTTGGGGTACTGGCCGTGGGTTGATGTACGTCGAGGGTGAGGGCAGTAGGGGGTCAAGATGGTGATGGCGGTCTAGGCTAGGGCTAGGATTAGGAATAGGGTTTGGGAATTTATTGATGTCGGGGTGTGTCCGACACAGGGAAGAAGATGAATAATGTACATGTAAACTAATGGAATAAGATTTTGGGACGTGGAATACGGACACGGACACGAGGCACTGCACTTGTGGTGTAAGAAATATTTGTATGGATGAATAATAAATTGGAGGAGTACCTGCCTATTTATAGGATGTGGAAATTCCGAATAAGATATGGATTAGGAATAATTTAAACCCCAAAATAGATAATTCAATACTTAATTTAAATAATTCAATAAATCTAATCTCAAATCAAATCCAATTTAAATCAAATTAAATTTTTGCTCAAATCAATTAGGATAAATCAAGTTCCAAATATGGATATAAATCCAAAATCAAATCAAGATTTAAATGGCCACAATAACTTTCGAATATATTTTTCAAAATACAAATAATAATAATTTCAAAAATTATAAATATTTTTAAATATCTTTTTGAATAATAAAATATAAATATTAATAAATCTCAAAAATTATATTTTTATTTAAAATAAACTAGCAAAATATTTAGAAAATATATGTATGCCTAAGAATATTATTTATTATTAATAACTGCTATAAACGAAAAGGTTTTCATAAATAAAATCGTAAACTTGAAAATATTTAGCTAAAAATAATTATTGTCTATACTTCTTTGAAACTATATAAATAATAAAAATAATGTTTTTCAAAAATATGTACGCTCGCACATATTCGCACTCGACGAGCAAGAAAATAATTTCGTGCGCGACGTAAAATACGACCACGCGACGTATAATACAAAATTTTAAATAAGTACCAAATTTAATAATAAAAAAATAGTAGAAATTTAGAGGTTTTACAATTGCATTTCATCCGTGATCAATCGATACTGGCAAAGGTTTCCCCAAACACTCAGTTCAAGGCTGAATCAGCAAGCCATAGGTATTACATAGTGGACCACGATGAGCGGGGCACTACATAATAACCCACTGAGAAAAAAGTTTTGTCCTCAAAACTTAAGAAACAAAACTCACCTCCACTAGTGTTGCATTCTGGATCAAGCAACGTGGAGAGATTGTAGATGCGCGCTGTCACGGTTTTGGCATTCCGCAACTGCTGATTGTACGGATGGTCTCGGAGCGGCGGTGGGCCTGGCAACTGCCCACGCTCTTCATTATCATCTCTATTGTTCAGCGGCCGAACTCTCTTATTCTGGCAATTTATAGCATGGTAGCCCTTTTGACCACAGTTGAAACACTCTCCGTTGGCAGAACGGCAAACTTCCTTTGTGTGTCTATGCCTATCGCAGAAAGTGCACATGGGCTTATTATTCTGTTCCCCGCCCGTCTTCCTTTCTCCGTCAATCTTTTTCTCCCCGTCGTGATATCTCTTGGCAGGCTGATTCCGACTGTACTGTACTTTATTGGACGCCTTCTTCAGGCAAAATTGTTCCACCTGTAGTGCCGCCTCAAAGGCCTACGAATATGACCCACATTCTCGATTCAGCACACTTAACTGGATGTCGCAATTCAGACCTCCAACGAATTGATTTATGCGAGTCTGCTCGGTGGATAGCATCGCAGCAGCAAAATTTGCCAGCTTAGCAAATTCAGACTCATAGTCCTCCACGGACATATCTCCCTGTTTCAGTGTGATAAAGTCATCCTCCATCTTCTTGCTCATGGCTGGAGGCAGATATTGATCCAGAAATGCCTTCTTGAACGAGGCCCATGAGATCTTCCCATTTATAGCCGTTGCGAGCAGCGCCGGCTTCTTCGCCTTCCACCAATCCTTCGCTCGCAGCCGTAGAAGCATAACGGCACAAACTACCTTCTTTCTATTCGGAACTCCTATGAACGCGAACAAACTCTCCATTTTATCAATCCAGTCCATCACCTTATCGGGTGATGTCCTGCCTTCAAATTCCAGAGGTTTCGCGTCTAAGATGTCCTTTGGCTTAAAGGAAGTGTGCCTTTGCGCTGGCTGGGGCTCATCACCCTCCACGGGCTCAATCTCGGGCGTTTTTGTTGGTTTAGTTACTGCGGTGGTACCTCGATTTGCCGCAAGCGCTGTGACAATTTGTGTCAAGGACTCCAATTGTTTCTTCTGGGCCTCTAGAAACGGGCGAGAACTAATGGGCTCTAAATCTTGGATAGGGGTCAAGAAACGGGCGAGAACTAATGGGCTCTAAATCTTGGATAGGGGTCGAAAAGTTTTCATATTCAAGTGGAGGAGGGATGCATAAAATCTTCCAGTCTACTCCCCTATTTAGTGCCTTTCTGCAGTCAGATAAAGACATAACCTTCCATTTAGCCTTAGCAAATCTTCCAATAAAATTGGCTGCCAACGCTCCTCCGACTCCAAGATAAGGATCCATCAATGAAGGATGATGCAATAACAACCAGCCAAATAGATATGTATATGGCATCTCGGTGCGAGGATATTCCTACCGATTGTTAGGTTTTTCTATCAAACCATCGGTGAAATTCCAAAGTCCCTCATTTAGTAGATTGGTCATCATAGACGATATGTCCATCTTATAGCCAAATACCAAATGTACTGCTGCAAACAGCACACCGCGATAAATTCGGTCAACGACACTGGCACCTAGTACGACAAATCGTCGTAACCACGGAGAAAGGAAGCCTGCTAAAGTAGCTTCTGGGGATAAATCGAGGCCACTCTGCCTTATGTAACACTCTAGAGGAGTATTGACAGCATAACCATTCCAAGGTTTGGCTAACTCTGTGTCAGTACGGCCAATCTCCTCTATTAGCTGAGAAATAGCTTGAGGATCAAGCGGCTTAAAAAATTGAGGCGTACATTCAGACTGATCTTGCAGTTTAGGGTCTGTGTCATGACCGAAGAAGAGGTATACCAACCATTTAGATATATAGCATGTAGCATCGCTCTTGTACAGATGCACGCAGGTTGTAAAGTGACACAGCAACTCATCGAGAACTGCCACCATCCGAGGGTTCACTTTGGCCAAGGCCTCTAGCTCGTCCTCCGTTGGTATGTACTCTTCATAAGGGTTATCTTCCATTGGCAGACGGAAAAGAAATTATATTTCATTGAGGGCAAATCCTAATTCTCCGTGAGGAGTGACAAAGGTACCAGTCCTATTGTTGTACCTTTCTACTAAAGCCAGAAATATGTTGGAGTTATTTTGTATTCCACAAGAGGTAGTCAAAACGGCTTCATAGAGTCCCAGTTCCTGTAATCTCTCACGAAATTTGTTTAAAGCCCACACGAAAATACGGTTCCAATGAACAATCTTCAGATGCATTAAGTTAGTTAGTCTCATGGTATCATTACGAGGATATTCTCCCTCAGACGTAGCATACATATTTGCAAAGATGGGTATTCTGACGGGTAGCATCACGACCATGACATATTCTTCCAGAGAAAGACATCTCTGTTATGGTCCCCACGCCTGTGATATATTCTTTCAACTCTAGCTTCTTGGGCAGGAGTTAGATCCCATTACATATTTCTTGGATAGCTGGCATAGGCATATCGAGATAGAGACAGATTCCTTACAATCTTAGGCAGGTATACCAATGTGTTTTCTCTTACGAAGGCTCGACATCTTTCTTCGACTTGGGCTGAGAGTCTGTAGCTATAGCTTCTCCAAAGAGGAATGCTGGTTTTTTTATAAGGTTTTGCATCCTCAAATAGAAAATGAGTGCCATTTATCAGACACAGCAGAGTTTTATAGTCCTGATTCTCTAGCACAGTCCACTTGGGAGTTGGCTCATCATATTATGGAAAGTCAACATGAGATAGGTTTTTTTGATACTCCGACACCCGGAAGGCAGATGCTAATTCCTCCGTATAAGGGTCATCCCTCAGATCAACTGCAAAACAAAACTCAGAGTTAAAATCTTGAAAAAAACTTATTTTCTTAAAAAAAATACTCTGTGCCAATCATAAATGGCACAGGATATGAAGAAAAGTCATCAATTGGCGCAAGCAGGGTGATAGTTCTCAAGACAGATGGTGCATCAGTCAGTCAAAACATGATTTGCACGTAACAGCGGATGGCGTATCATGCTTCAGACATGGCAAATGGCACATGGTGTTATTATTTGTGATTGAGTTTAGCCAACACTCTGAAAGAGGTGGCGCGGGCCATCAGATGACGCAAATCATCGACCAACACTCTGAAAGAGGTGGCGCATGATGCAGATGGTGCAAAGCATTGACCAACACTCTGAAAGAGGTAGTCGAAGTTGGCCTTTGATCGTGCTACGTGCGAATGGCACGAGCGTTTGGATCTTCTTCTCCGATCAGCTTTTCTCACCTTCAAGAGCAGGGTTCGCCACTTCGGCTCTTGTCGATGGCATGACGTGTTATGGCACCATCACGGTGGCGCACGCGAAGTGGCTCCGGCTACTTTCTTTCCTTTCTCAGTAGCAATTCTTTTTGGGGTCATTTCGATTGATCGAAAGCTTCAAGAATTGAAGAATTTACAGAGCTCGAAAAGAAGAAAATTCAAGTTAAAGTATTTTCTCTCTCTCTAGTCGACTATTTATAGCCTAAAGCTATTTGTAACAGTCGCACGATCCACGCCCAAAACATGGGGACTGTTATGATTCTGCCATGCGCCAAGCACATAGAAATGCTTCTTATTCAAAGTAATCCAAATTTTGAAGTTTTTCTGATTTGAAAACTTGGAAAGGGATCTTGTTAAAGCTCAAAAAATATAAACATCATCATGCTCTACTCATAATTGGTGCCAGCACTCAAATAGCCAAATGATGCCAGACAGCGGATGGCACATAACATCAATTAGCACTGGACTTCAAATTGTGCTTGCTGACACGTGGCAAGTTTCCTTGAGAAGCTAAAATAGTTTTCATCATGACTGACAGCACGTCAGTCGAGAAAAGTTGTTTGAATCCCGAGCATGCGACGCTCGAGGAGATTATGTCAGATTTGTTAGATTTGTTATAATAATCAAATAGCTGTTGTAGAAGCATGGAAAATATTACTTTCAGTCTCACATCGGAAAGGAGAAGAAGAAAGGGCTCACTCCATTCTATAAAATAGCCCCCTTTCCTCTTTTAAAAAGGGCACCAACTTCTCTTCCCTCCTTCCAAACTTGGACTCTTCCTATTATGCACCTTCGGGTGCTAAGTCGAAGAAGTCTAGGGCAGTGCGGGCTCGTCGAGCTCAGCCAGCTGTCCCAACCTCTGACCATCAAGGGCGTCCCACTAAGCGGGCCTCTGATGGAAAGTTGTACAGAACCGCCCGTGTCCACCCCCCGGCGGCAAACGGATAGGGTGGTTCTCAAGAGTCTCCCAACAAAGATCGAGGGCAAGTGACTTTACTAGACCCACATCAGGGAGCAAACATGATACCTACGCACTCGTGTGCTCGGGATACCCGGGCCCACAAAGCGAGTGCACAGGTTGATCGAGACATTCCTCATGCGAGTCATGAGACGTCCTTCATGTGGCTCAGTCATGAGACATTCCTCATGCGGCTCGGTCATGAGACGTCCTTCATGCGGCTCGTCTATGAGACATCTCTCATGCGGCTCGATCATGGGACACTCTCCATGCGGCTCGGTCATGAGACATTCCTCATGCGGATCGTTCATAAGACGTCCTTCATGCGGCTCGGTCATGAAACATTCCCCATGCGGCTCAGGATCCCCATGCGGCTCAGAAGTCCATGAGGCTCAGGAGTTCATGCGGCTCAAGGGTCCATGTGGCTCGGATAGTTCTATGCGGCCCAAGAAGAAGCCATGTGGCCTTCAAACAGTTCTTCTCGATATTCGACTGCATTTAATGCCCTAACGGTTGCTCTGACAAACGACATCTATGACAGCTCTGACATAAAGACGTAATAATGATTGACATGATGGCATGCTCCTAGGAAAGAGGAGAAAATCTTCTTACAGCTGACAAAATCCCATAAGTCCCGAGGCCATTCTATGCGGCTGCGGTATTTATGCGGCCGCCCACTTCATGCGGCTGCACCCTTCATGCGGCTGCCCATCTGCATGCGGCTGTCCATCCCCATGTGGCTGCCCATCCCCAGGCGGATGTCTATCCCCATACGGCTGCCCATCCCCATGCGGCTGCCCATCCTCATGCGGCTGTCCATCCTCACGCGGCTGCATGCTTCATGCGGCTGAGAGGACCACCCATATGCGGCTCTGCCAGGACAGTCCAGATTGAGACACGTGGTGCTCTTCGCGACAATTGAGACACGTGGCAGTCTTATCTTCCCTGGAATCATGGGTGCTAACAAATCCTAACAAAATCAGATTTGTTGCGATCGTCATAATTGCCCAGATCAAATCAAATCGAAAAAATTGGACACATGGCAGGCTATCACAAATTACGAATATTCATGGCAATCAATATTTATTGCCCACAGAGATTTGATGCAATCATATTAATTGCTCAAATTTATTATATTCAAGATGAACGGTCCAGATCGATAACTCTTAAGCCGTCGACTTTTTCAAATGGGCAATCATTGCAAACCCTAATGATCACCCCCACTCCTATAAATAGCAAGGTGCTATTCCCTTGCAAAAGGACGAAGAAATAGACAGAGACAGATAAGGAGAGAGACAGACAAATATAGAGAGAGATACGCAGAGGAGCACATACAGAGAGAAAAAGGAGAGCATTTCTTCGTCAGAGCCAAGGCTACGTCCGATTGTCCAAGGAGTAAGGCAGAGCTGCCATCGCTTTCCTGAGCCTCTATCGTCACCCCCAGAATCAAAAATAAACAATTATACTTAGATTGTTGTACCTAGGTTTTTATCCCTAGGCTTTCTTTGTACGAGCGAGTTTGTATTGTGAGTCTAAGTTCAGTCCTCCTATATAATTTGTTCTGTACTTTTACGATCAATGACAAACACGATGGCGACTCTGCTGGGGACAAACTTCTCCACGGCTGAGAAGTTGGTGACGCAATCGGATGCAGCCAAACTTGGCTCCACACAACAGAATATGGTCGTCCGCTTAGACCAACAAGCGTTTGAAGAAATGCTCTCCGACAGAAACGCTGGCCCGGTCCAGAAGCAAACCCATATAAAGAAAGCTCGCAGGAAGTGGAGGCCAAAATCATTTGCTCCTCCAAAGCCCTAGACGGAGTACTCTCTGCTACCCAAAACGGCGAAGGTAACTCTCATGCGGCCCCACTTCAGGCCATAGACGACTCTGCTGTCCCCAAGTCCGGCAGAAGAAAGCACTACGATACGGGACTTGCAGGAGCAAAGAGTGATTCTATGTGCTCCAGGAAGAAGCCGAACAAAGATACTAGCCACAGGCTGAACATTCATGCGGCCAAGATTGCCAGCCGCATGCATAATGTCCATACGGTCGAAACTGCCAGCCGGATGCAGAATATCCATGCGACGAAGATTTCCAGCCGCATGCAGAATACTTATGCGGCCGAGACTTCCAGCCGCATGAAGAAAGCCCATGCGGCTACGATTGCCAGCCGCATGAAGACTGTTGATTCCAGCCGCATGCTGTCTGCTCCATGCGGCTCAGGCTCAGTCTTCGATCGCCTCTCCTATGGTCCTGATCTCTCATGCTCCCGGGAAAATATGTCTGACACTCTGCAGCACCACTTAGATTCTTCCTACTATGTGCCCTAACGCACTAGAGTGAAGAAGTCTAGGGCAGCACGAGCTTGGCGAGCTTAGTCAGCTGTCCCGACCCCTGACCATTCGAGCACTCCACATACTGTTATGCGGACCTCTGATGGGAAGTTGTACAGAACCACTCTAGTCCAGCCCCCGACGGCAAACGGACAGAGTGGTTCCCAGAAGTCTCCCAAAACCCAGGGAGCAAACATGGTCGTTCCAGGCCCGTCTGACTTGCGTGAGGTTATCCTCCATAAACGCAAGAAAAGAGAAGAGGCCTCGATGTGCAAAGAGTCCTCCCACGGACATCACTGTACCCAAATTATTGTCAACTGCTGTTGCAACAATACGACGGTACGAGAAGACCGGCAGTCCGTATTCCAAAGATTACAACAGCCGAGCTCAGGGGATGAGGCGCCTCTCGTCGTTTCTTGCAACTCTACTCAGAAAATCCTCGCCAATCGGAGAAGGAAGAAGATAAACGTTTCCAGCCCGAAGATTTCAACCACTGTGACTAAGAAACTGTCGTCTAAACGGTTGTCCACCACCGGAGTTTTTTAAGGTACCCGTTCAAAGAATAAATCTACTACAGTGGGAGATTCATCATCCACATTACTGGGGGTCGCTGGAACTGTGGGTAGCATTCCTCCGAACATCCACGATAATTCGATGTTCCAAGGAGAGGAGCCCGGGGAAACAACTTCCTTATCAGATACAGCAGGTGCCGACGTCCCCGAGGACGTCCACGACTCTCAAGATGAAGCAAGCTCTAAAGCTGGGGGTACTATTTCTTCTTAGTCTGAACCAGAAGAGAACATTCACACATACCCCGATGACTTCTCGGTACAGGAGTATGATTCGGAGGGCACGTCATCCACCGTCCCTTCCACTTCTACTCATGTGAGGACGACATTTATGACAAACGACGAACAAGATGGTCCCAGTGATCGCCAACGCATCGATACTCTGGAGGCCATACTGCGCACTTTGGTCAAATCAGTGGACGAGATCAAAGCAGCCCTCCCTACTCTGCAAGGAGGGACGCCTGGCCAAACAAACTTGGGTCCTACGGTAAATGCGAACTCGAACTCAGCGGTACCGAACCCGGGCAATAATCCTCCTGAAATATCGGCTCCTACCGCTGCAGACGAGGCCAGGGAGGCAAGAAGAGAGGTCCAGGAGCTCTGGGCTATGTTCCATTCCCGAGACAACTACCCAGACCTTAGGATACGACAACCGTATCCTGCTACGTGGAGAGATGTTCCCTTCCCACCAAAGTATAAACCATTCCACATTAATCCATATGATGGAAAGACCTCTGCAAGTCGGTACATCACTTACTTCGAGGTCACCACCGACCATCTGCCCCATGACGATGCCATCCTTACGCGGTTGTTCATCGGAGCATTGGAAGAAGTCGCCTTCGACTGGTACCGTAACCTGTCGGACAACTGCATCCACTCCTTCGTCAGCTTCAAGCGTATGTTCTTAGAAAGATTCTAGAAAGTAGGACAGGACGTCACAATGTCCACCCTCATGGATGTCGTTCAAGGGAAGAAGGAGCTGACAAGAAACTATATTGAGCGGTTTTGCCAAACCGTAATGAAGTTGCCGTCTGGTAATTCGGATTCCTCCTTAATTGAAATTTGCCAAAAGAGACTGCTCCCAACAATCAGCCTCTGGATGGGCGAAAGTCAATTTAACGACTGGAAGACGTCTATCATCAGTGCCACTAGCGCCGAAGACGGGTTGAAGAAGGCTCGCCAACTGGGATTGCACATCTCGTTGGGCGAGGACAAGGACAAGCGTCCTAATACCAACAACAACAATGGTGGTAACTCCTCCAACAATCGGGAGAACAAGGGCAAGCAGGTTATGGTGGCCGACACAGCCCAGAAACCTGAGTCAAAACTGGCAGACAAGCAATGGCCGCAAATAACCTACTCCTTCGAAGACGGCCATGTCAAGCCCATCTTGGACATGCTCATACAAGGAGATAGAATTCAGCTCCCTCCACCAAGACGGGAACCTCGACCGGCAGAAATGGAGAACCCAAAGTACTGCCATTACCACCACTACGTCCACAATGCTACACAGGACTACTACAACAAGACCCGATGCGGACTGGGATATGTTACGCCTGCAACGACCCCTGAAAGCTCAGATGAGGAATACGACTGGCATTCACACTCAACCGGATCACCAACTTCTGATTCGGATATCAGCATCGGGGATGTATTCAGGCAAGTCCTGTCTATCAATATGGCATTCGATGATGCTTACGAAGAAGGTGAAGACTTTCCTGAACTCCTCGAATTAGAGCCGTAGGCCCAACAGCTGGATGCGCAATAGGAGAAGCGGTTTGAACAAAGAGAGCCTCCTACTGAAGATGAGGTCATGCAAGTGGATGTCGGCAGCGAATCTTCTCCAAAACCAATCTTCGTTAGTAAAAGCCTGACAGACGAAGAGCGAGAATCACTACTAGAACTTGTCAAAGAATATATTGATGTGTTCGTTTGGAGTTATGAAGACATGCCAGGGCTAAACCCCGATGTTGCTCTTCATATGCTCAATATTCGGCCAGATGCAAAGCCAGTCAAACAACAATGATGCTTCCGCCCAGGCATCACGGATGCGATCGAAGCCGAAGTCAACAAACTAATAGCCAGCGGCTTCATTCGTGAGGAACAACATCCAACTGGGTCGCCAACATAGTACCGATCCTCAAGAAGAATGGGAAGATTCGAATCTGCATCGACTTCCGCAATCTGAACGAGGCATGTCCCAAAGATGAATTCCCCCTCCCTATCACAGACATCATGATTGACAACACCTGCGGCTTCGAACGTATGTCGTTTATGGATAGTTTCTCGGGGTACAACCAAATCAAGATGTCTCCCGACGATGAAAAGCATAAATCATTCCGAGCACCAATTGGCACATACTGCTACACAGTTATGTCTTTCGGTTTAAAGAATGCTGGCGCCACCTATCAGGAAGCTATGAGCATCATCTTTAGAGACCACTTGCACAAAATAGTAAAATGTTATGTTGACAACATCGCCGTCAAGAGTCGCTATAAGGGAGACCATCTGCAGGATCTGAGGACGGTATTCGACCTCATGCGGGCGCACAACTTAAAAATGAATCCTACCAAATCTTTCTTGGGTGTATCCAGTGGAAAATCCTTGGATTTATCATTACCGCCCAGGAAATCCATGTAGATCCGGAGAAGACAAAGGCAATCATGGATATGAGGCCCCCGAGGAATCTCCGAGAACTCCGAGGCCTTCAAGGGAGGTTAGCTTACATCAAGAGGTTCATTTCCAACCTCTCCGGGCGATGTCAGCCATTCACCCATCTCATGAAAAAGGGCATCTCATTTGTATGGGATGAAGAATGCCAGCGTGCCTTCGACAGCATCAAAGAATATTTGTCGAACCCTCCTGTCCTGGTGGCCCCAGTTGCTGGAAAACTATTCCTGCTCTATGTACGAGCAATGGAACATCCCCTCGGCGCTCTGCTATCACAAAACAACGATGCAGGACATGAGCAAGCTATATATTATCTTAGCCGAATGATGATCAGTCCAGAGCACCGATATACCGCCGTGGAGAAGGAATGCCTCGTCCTGGTGTTCGTCATTCAAAAGATGCGACACTATGTCACGGGGGAAACTATATATGTGATATCACGAGTCAACCCCCTCAGGGTCCTCATGATGAAACAAGGGGCACTCAGCTCTCGCCTCGCTATATGGGCAATATTACTATCCCCCTATCATATGATATTCGTCCCGCAAAAGGCGGTTAAAGGTCAAGCTCTGGCGGACTTTTTAGCAGCTCGCCCTGGCTCGGAGTCGGCCAAAATATACGAAAAAATCCTAGATGAGACCGCCGACTCGCATGCGGCCTCTCACGATGATATATGGCGAATGTTCTTCGACGGTGCTTCAAGGACCGAACCCAAAGGCAACATCATCGTCGGAGTCGGGGTAGTGCTGATTTCTCCTTCCGGACTGGTGATTAATCGCGCTTACTCCCTCACAGAATCTTGCTCTAACAATATGGCAGAGTACAACGCTTTAGTCATTGGCCTCCAACTTGCAAGAGAGTCGGGGGTAGAATATCTTGAAGCATACGGCGATTCACAATTAATCGTCAATCAGATCCAGGGTTCACACGAAGTCTGCCATGAAGACATGATCCCCTATCACCAAATAGCGATCGACATCATCTCGTCATTTGAAGGGTTCTTCATCGAACACGTCCCCAGACTCCAAAATATCGAGGCCGATGCACTAGCAGGCCTTGCCGCTTCTCTAGCAGTGCCAAACCATATTCATCATTTGGTGGACGTGATAGGCCATGAACTGGTCTGCCCCAAGAATAACGTTCAATTCATGGCGAGTTATTTCGCTCAGACGATCGACGAAGTACCAGACTGGAGATAACCATTTATTGACTTCGTAATCTACGATATTCTGTCGGAGGATCCGAAGGAAGCCACCTCTATCAGAAGGCGTTCTCTCCGATTCTTCTACGATACAGAGACAAAAATGCTGTATCACCGATCCTATGACGGATTATTGCTTCGATGTCTGTCAAACGTAGAGGCCAAAGAAGCTGTACGTGAAGCTCATGACGGTGTCTGCGGGGCCCATCAGCCTGGCCCAAAATTGTAAGACCGACTTTATCGAATGGGCTACTACTGGCCCACGATGGTAGCAGATGCGATAGACTATGCAAGAAAGTACAAAGCCTGCTAAGTCCACGCGGACTTCATCCACCAGCCATCCGAATTTCTACATCCGACAGTGGCGTCCTGGCCATTCGAAGCATGGGGAATGGATATCATTGGTCCGATCACTCCACCTTCTTCCCGAGGACATCGTTTTATATTCGCAATCACGGATTACTTCTCCAAATGGGCGAAAGCTATTCCGCTTGCAGAAGTGAAGACTTCAAACGTGATCAGCTTCCTCAAGCATCACGTCATCTATCGCTTTGGACTGCCCCAAAGGATCATCCACGATAATGGTCCGCAGTTCGCAAGCCACGCCTTCTATCGATTCTGCGACAAGTATCGAATTTAGAATATTGCTTCGACGCTATACAATCTGGCAGTAAATGGGTTGGTAGAAGCATTCAATAAAATAATCATCAAACTTCTCAAAAAGTTCGTATCATCCAACAAACGCGACTGGAACGAGAAGCTTGGTGAATGCTTACGGGCATACCGTACTACAGTCCGAACGGCCACTGGGAACACACCATTCTTCCTGGTGTATGGGAGTGAGACATTTCTTCCATTGGAGACTCAAATACCCTCGCTCCGTATCGCTCTCACTTACCAATTGACGACGGACGATAACTACCGTCGCCGGCTACAAGAGTTGGAGGCCTTAGATGAAAAGCGCCTCTTGGCTCAGCAACGAATCGAGCTATACCAAGCACGCATTTCCGGAGCCTTCAATAAGAAGGTTAAAATCAGAACATTCCAAGTGGGCGATCTCGTTCTGGCAGTTCGGAGGCCGATGGTTGTGACTCACAAAACCGCCAGCAAATTCCAACCAAAGTGGGAAGGGCCATTTATCATTGAGGCTGTATTCTCCAACGGTGCTTACCGCCTCGCGAAACTAAACGGAGACTTGCTCATGTTGCCCGTCAATGGCAAGTTCCTGAAGAAATATTATGTCTAAACGACATTCTCCAAATCCCGGAGTGTTGAGTTATGTACCCTACAGTACCGCTGAACTCACATTCTTCCTCCAAATATCCCAGATTGCTGAGTTATGTACCCGTAAGTACCGCTGAACTCACACTCTGGTCACTAGCGATGAATCTATATCGCATATTTTAGGTAGTAAGTCATGTATGATCATACCTTTGAGCTTTCCTCCTAAAAGAGCTCCCTCCTTATGATCCAATACCCGCACTTTCAGTGCATAAATAGAGTAATAGATCCACAAATTTCCTGAAACAACCACGTCGATGCTACCTCTGAGTTGTTTCCCTTCCATCAAAAATAAACCGCCCCTCACGTAGAACTTCTATGTCCTCATTACCTCTGAGTTGTTCTACGTAACCCTTCATGGAGCCCACTCATGCCATGTCCTCATTACCTCTGAGTGGGAAGGCTCCATCTAATAAACCCTCATGCTTGCCATGTCCTCATTACCTCTGAGTAAGTATGCTGGTTCCCTTTCGACTTATTATCCGTACCTAAAACCGGAGTACGCCAAGGATAATAGGCCCACAAATGTCCTCTGTTGACGACAAATGTCTACAGTTGACCACAAATGTTCTCAGGTGACCACAAATGTCCTCTGTTGACCGCAAATTTCTTATCATACCCCCGGAGCCCAGCTGCTCCATGGCATTATTTCGCCCGATACCAAGAACCTCCATATCCGCCTTACCGCAGAGTTGTTCTAGGTATCCCTATCAAACTTATTATCCGTACCTAAAACCAAGGTACGCCAAGGATAATAGGCCCACAAATGTCCTCTGTTGACCACAAATGTCCACAGTTGACCACAAATGTCCTCTGTTGACCGCAAATTTCTCATCATACCCCGGGAGCCCAGTTGCTCCATGGCATTCTTTCGCCCGATACCAAGAACCTCCATATCCGCCTTACCGCAGAGTTGTTCTAGGTATCCCTATCAAACTTATTATCCATACCTAAAACCAAGGTATGCCAAGGATAATAGGTCCACAAATGTCCTCTGTTGACAACAAATGTTGAATTAGGACCTCTAGTACATGCACTCCTTCTTTGCAATCATATGCTTCTGGAACCCAGTTGTTCTGTGGCATTCATTTCCTGTTACATAGAACTTCCATGTCCATATTACCTCTGAGTTGTTCTATGTATCCTCATTCGAGTTCACTCCTACCATGCCCTCATTACCTATGAGGAGGAAGGCTCTACTTTAGACCCATATTTACTACGTCATCATCACCTCTGAGTAAATATGATGGTTCCCTCTCTCAACTTATTATTCGTACCTAAAACCAAGGTACGCCAAGGATGATAAGTCTACATAAAATCTTCAGCAGAAGTACCCAAACCTATCACGTCCATGCTACCTCTGATAGGATTGCCACACCTAAATAACTCTACTTTCCATCCTTCTTATTCAAAGTATTCCAAATTTACAATTTAGAAACTTTGAAGGGGGTCTTGTAGAAGGATGAAAAATATTACTTTTAGTCCCACATCGGAAAGGAGAAGAAGAAAGGGCTCACTCCATTATATAAATATAGCCTCCTTTCCTCCTTTGAAAAGGGCACCAACTTCTCTTCCCTCCTTCCAAACTTGGACCCTTCCTATTACACACCTTCGGGTGCTAAGTCGAAGAAGTCTAGGACAGTACGGGCTCATCGAGCTCAGACAGCTGT
This sequence comes from Iris pallida, assembly GCA_029216955.1. Lineage (NCBI taxonomy): Eukaryota > Viridiplantae > Streptophyta > Magnoliopsida > Asparagales > Iridaceae > Iris > Iris pallida. The sequence continues at coordinate 5,962,816 of JANAVB010036619.1, forward strand.
CCCAACCTCTGACCATCAAGGGCGTCCTGCTAAGCGGGCCTCTGATGGAAAGTTGTACAAAACGCCCGTGTCCAGCCTCCGGCGGCAAACGGATAGGGTGGTTCTCAAGAGTCTTCCAACAATGATCGAGGGCAAGTAATTTTACTAGACCCACATCTGGGAGCAAACATGATACCTACGTACTCGTGTGCTCGGTATACCGGGGCCCACAAAGCGAGTGCACAGGTTGATCGAGACATTCCTCATGCGAGTCATGAGACATCCTTCATGCGGCTCGATCATGAGACATTCCTCATGCGGCTCGGTCATGAGACGTCCTTCATGCGACTCGGCTATGAGACATCTCTCATACGGCTCGGTCATGGGACACTCTCCATACGGCTCAGTCATGAGACATTCCTCATGCGGCTCGGTCATGAGACGTCCTTCATACGGCTCGGTCATGAAACATTCCCCATGTGGCTCAGGATCCCCATGCGGCTCAGAAGTCCATGCGGCTCAGGAGTCCGTGCGGCTCAAGGGTCCATGCGGCTCGGATAGTTCCATACGGCCCAAGAAGAAGCCACGTGGCCTTCAAACAGTTCTTCTCGATATTCGGCTGCATTTAATGCCCTGACGGCTGCTCTGACAAATGACAGCTATGACAGCTCTGACATAAAGACGTAATAATGACTGACATGATGGCATGCTCCTAGGAAAGAGGAGAAAATATCCTTACAGCTGGCAAAATCTCACAAGTCCCGAGGCCACTCCATGCGACTGCTTCATTTATGCGACCGTCCACTTCATGCGGCTGCATCCTTCATGCGGCTGCCCATCTGCATACGGCTGTCTATCCCCATGCGGCTGCCCATCCCCATGCGGCTGCCTATCCCCATGCGGCTGTCCCTCCCCAGGTGGCTGTCTATCCCCATACGGCTGCCCATCCCCATGCGGCTGCCCATCCTCATGCGGCTGTCCATCCTCATGCGGCTGAGAGGACCACTCATATGCGGCTCTGCCAGGACAGTCCAGATTGAGACACGTGGTGCTCTTCGCGACAATTGAGACACATGGTAGTCTTATCTTCCCTAGAATCATGGGTGCTAAAAAATCCTAACAAAATTAGATTTGTTGCGATCGTCATAATTGCCCAGATCAAATCAAATCAAGCAAATTGGACACATGGCAGGCTACAAATCACGAATATTCATGGCAATCAACTTTTGTTGCCCACAGAGATTTGATGCAATCACGTTAATTGCTCAAATTTATTATATTCAAGATGAACGGTCCAGATTGATAACTCTTAAGCCACCGACTTTTCCAAATGGGCAATCATTGCAAACCCTAATGATCACCCCTACTCCTATAAATAGCAAGGTGCTATTCCCTTACAAAAGGACGAATAAATAGACAGGGACAGATAAGGAGAGAGACAGACGCATATAGAAAGAGATACGCAGAGGAGCACATACAGAGAGAAAAAGGAGAGCATTTCTTCGTCAGAGCCAAGGCTACGTCCGATCGTCCAAGGAGTAAGGCAGAGCTGCCGTCACTTTTTCGAGCCTCTATCATCACCCCCCAGAATAAAAAATAAACAATTATACTTAGATTATTGTACCTAGGTTTTTGTCCCTAGGCTTTCTTTGTACGAGCGAGTTTGTATTGTGAGTCTAAGTTCAGTCCTCCTATATAATTTGTTATGTACTTTTACGATCAATGGCAAACAGCTGTCTCGCACCATTTGCAGTTGGCACTATATATTTATTCAGAAAGACAGTAAAACAACAATTAGTGCATGGCGCCACCCAACAGTTGGTGCTATTCGATCAAATCATCTAGAAGCAGTTAGATGACGTGGCACGCATGCCACTATTATTGAAGAACGTGTACGTGACACTGCCGATGACCAAGCGTATCTCTATCACAGAATGCCGCACATCCAAGCAGTTAAACCAACCGTTCACACGATTGGGTGAATGGCATGCCAATTACAGTGTGCGCCAATCAGGATAACTACTTAACAGTTATCTCTAAACTCTATAAATAGAGTTTCAAATCACTTCACAAGCATTATTAATGATCATAATCTCTTGAGCACTTGCTGCAGCACTCTCCAAAGGCTTTCTTCTTCAACATCGTATCGTCCAAAGAATAAAGTGATCGTCTTCTGATCAGATTCCTACAGTTGTACTTTCCCAGAAATGAACTTGTACTCTTGTACACACTCTTCTCAGTTTGTAATCAAACACCTTTTATTTTTGCAAACAACTACCCACTAGTCCACCTTAGTTGTTCTCCGTCTAGGATAAGTAATGAAGTAAACGAGTTGAGCTTGACTTGCTAGGACAAATAGTTCGTATCCTTGATATCGACGCTGATAGTTAATATCCACAAGACCATGCTTGTCAATTTTCTAACCTTGATCTTGGATAGGATCGAACCAATCACAGTTGAACAACATGATCTTAGCCAGCTCTATGTCATATTTATATGTCAACTCCACAATCTCCCGTAAGATACAATAGAAATTATTTCCTGGATTGACATCTTTGTAGTTTGTAGATCTGATACACAAACAACTATTTTTTGTTGAATCAATATCTGGAAAGTTCTCTCTGATCGGAGCATTTGTTGACTTGAACCTAAACTCATTCACACAATAGCTTGGCCGATTTTGACGGAATAAATTGGCCCCTTGGCTTGAGTTCTAATAGATTTATTCTCTAGTGTTGCGTCTGGACGATCGACCTAAATACCACAAGATAAGAAATTAAATTCAATGTTCTGTTACTTATTGTGTAAAGTTCATATACAAAAAGTAATTACCGAGCTCCTTACATATGTACTCAACCATGAAGGAAAATAACGTCTCATTTCCTGTTCTAGTTCTTCATCTGTTATGTACTGTCTGCTCGACCTCACCTCATCATTAAATGTGCTGAAAACAATAATTAGTGTAATAATAATAATATTAGATATTATTACATAGATGACGTAAACATGGACGAATTAGTTACTTATCCCTCGAGCTTCTCCACTTCATCCTCGTCGCAGTTGAGTAATATATATAATTGAGTAGCCTTAGTTCCTCACCATTTAGATATCTTTTCTTCATTTTTCCTAATGGCTTTCCGAAAGCATTGAAGACTTTTAGTATTGCATCATTAAATTCAAGATATCCATCGTCGTTTCTCAGAGCTCTTGTTCTATTAGTAGAAACATGTGGCTTGAAATACATCGAACAGAAATTTGTAATCACCTCGAGAACATAGGCTTCACAATAGAACCCTCGACCCGAGCCTTGTTTTTCACCTTTCTCTTTTGGTTCAAATGTCGCTCAAACGAGTACATCCAACGATAACCGACGAACCCACTAACTCATGCCTCATAGGAAAGATGAATTGACAAATGCTCCATGGAGTCAAAGAACCCATGAGGGAATACCCTCTTAAGCTTGCACAATGTTATCGTAATGTCCTTCTCTTACTTTCCTAGATGATCGACAAGCAACTTAGTAGAACAATGATCTCTGAAGAATATGTTCAGCCCTGTCAACGGATCCCAAACGACCGACGATAATAATTCTCGAAATGCAGTCAAAATTAACCTCTCCATAAATACGTGACAGTCGTGGCTCTTCATACCTGTCAGTTTATTCTCCTTCGGATCGACACATCTTCTCAAATTCGACATGTACCCATCAAGAAATTTTAGGCCGTAAATTCACCTATAAAGTCTCTTTTTATCCTCCATGTCCAGTGAGAAAATTGCCTTAGGCTGCTTATACTTTTCATTACCTTCCTTTATCAAATGCAATACAGGACGTCTACATATATCTTCCAAGTCCAACCTGGGCTTGGAATTATCTTTTGGCTTTCCCTTTACATCCATCATAGTATTAATTATGTTGTCAAACACATTCTTCTTGATATGTATGAAATCAAGGTTATGTATTATCAGATTGGGGATCCAATATGGTAGGTCCCAGAATATACTCTTTTTATCTAATTATAAGTGCGACCAAATTCATCACACTTGTATCCCTTTGTAGGCTCTTCGATAGAACTTGGAAAATCTTTGACCTCCTTCTAAATCGTGTCTTCGGTCCACCTTAGCGGTGGATTGACCTTCTCCACAACGCCAGCATGAAAAGTATTCATGTTTCTCCAGAACGGATGATCCTTCGGTAGGAACTGTCGATGATAATCTAAAAAGCACGATTTTCCTCTGTGTTTTAAATGGAAAGCCTTCGTGCAGTCCATACAATACGGACAAGAGTGACAAACATAGGTGCTCTATCTTGATAACATTTCATAGGACAAAAAATTATTGATGGTCTACATAAGTGCGACCTTCATCTAAAAGTTCTGCTTTCTAGAAACATCATACGTATTGGCGCGTACTTCTTACAGATGATTCAACTCATCTATCAATGGTTATAAGTACACATCGATGTTCCTCTTCGGATTGTTCGAACCCGAAATAATAACGGTTAGGAACATGTAAGGAGTCTTTATATACATCCACGGCAGTAGATTGTACGGAGTGACAATCATTAGCCAACACGAATATTGGGAACCTGAAAATCTAAACAGGGTAAAACCATCGAATGAGAGCCCCAATCTTATATTACGCGAATCAGAAGCAAAATCTGGATACTCTCGATCAAAGTGCTTTCATGCTTCTCCATCGGATGGATGATCTAATACTCCATCAATTTATTCCTTCCTGTGCCATCTCATGTTCTCGGCAGTCTCCTTCACCATAAACAACTTCTGCAACCGTGGCATCGAAGGCAAGTAGTACATCGAATCGGTCGACTTTCTTGTGCCGAGAGTCCTATTTAAACTTGTTGTCTTATAGCGATCAGCACCACAAAATCTGCATAAGTCTTCATCCTTATCGTCCTTGTAGTACAACATGCATCCGTTGGGACGTGCATCAATTTTAACATATCTCAACCAGAGCGATCTAACCATTCTCTTATATCGGTAGAAGTCTGTAGGTAACTTGGCACCCTCCGGCAAGATCTCTATAATTAACTCGATAATTTGGTTGTAGCATTCTTGAGACATATTGAAATCAAACTTGATGCTCAGCAGTCTTGTAACCACCTCCAACGATGAATGATCTTCACAACCATGATACAAAGGAGTTCATGTATTCTTCAGCAACTCTATAAACTTTGCAGCATCGACATTCGATACCTCCTCAGTAGCATCATGATTGTCTGGATCGAAACTAGGCCCCGCAGTATCGAAAATCATGTTCATCCACCCTTCGTCATAATCAGCATGGTCGTGGACATCCATTTACGGCTCCAAATTAGGCTCCGGCTCCGATGCTAAAGGCATAAGTTCTCCGTATGAGGTCCACTGATACTAATTCGGCATGAAACCTCTCAAATACAAATGATATGTCACGTCCACTTCTGAATGATATTTTAAGTTATGATATCTCACACATGGATACTTAATTTTGGTACGGTCCATGTACTGAGGGAATGCCTTGGCGAACTGCAGGAACTACTCTACCTCTTGTATAAATTCATCCTGCATACCGCACATGTCATCAGGATGACGATTGTATATCCACGAATGATGCCACAGATAGTAATTCATATCTATTTGAAGATAATTCTGTAAAGATGGGTACACATTATTTGAGTATATTATCCAAATGGATGCATAGACACATGAGCATTAAGTGAGTGTCGTCATATGTTCAATATCAGTCCTTCTCTTTAAAGAAATTTTTTTTCTGCTAGCCATTTGAGGCTTTTAGAGTTATATATAATTTCAGAAAAATACTAGAAAAGGCAAAATATTATAATTTTTCTATTTTAGAATTCTTCTTTCTTTGTTATTTTTTTGATTTTTTACTCCTTTCATTCTTTATCTTTTCTCCTATTTTTTCTGAAATTTGTAAAACTCTAAAAGCCTCAAAAAGGCGTACAGATGTAAATTTACTTGTCAGAGAAGGATTAACATGGACACTTGACTTCGGGCTGACAAGGACACTTACCTATGTATCTTAGATATCTAGCTAGCACTTACCTACATATCACCTTAACTTTAGGTATTTGTGTATCATGTGGATATCATGTACTATAATACGCAATATCACATTGATACTCTCTTGTATCTTGATACTAGGATACAGTTTCAAATACCCATGACACTAACTATATACACATTCATCAAAGAACCCTAAAATGAAGTGTCCTTGTGAGTTGTTCTCTCAAATGGAAATGCGATACAAAAGGGTTGCAGACGTAAATTTTTTTTTGAGTTGATGGCTCACATGGATACTTGATTCTAGGCTACACGTTTATCGAAGTACCCAATTTCTAAAGTATTTTATATACTAGACACGGACACTTACCTAAGTATCTAAGATACCTAGCTAGCGCTTACCTATATATATCACCTTAACTCTAGGTATTTGTGTATCACGTGGATACCATGTACCATGGTACATAATATCACATTAATACACTCTTGTATCTTGATACTAGGATACAGTTTTAAATACCCATGACACTAACTATACACACGTTCATCTGGATGTAGACTTACCTATATAAATATATAAATAATTTTACTATATATATATATATATATATATATATATATATATATATATATATATATAACAATAATGAGCATTATATTTCTAATTGAACCTATAATATCTAAAGTATATATCAATTTTCAAACAACAGTTAACTCATACTAATTGAACCTATTATATCCAAAGTATATATCAATTTTCAAATATGAGTTAACTAATACGTAAATAAACCTATATGAAATCATTACATTCTCCTAAGAATCCAAAGTTTAGTTTCATTAGTATCGTATCTCAGTATCGCCTGTGTCTGTGTATGTGTCGTGTCGTGTCTCAATGTCGTGTTTGTGTATATGTCTGTGTCGTGTCTCACATACAACATTACACTATCACTCATGTGCACTACGTGTCTTAGTGTTATGTCTCCGTGTCTGTGTTTGTGTCATGTCGTGTCATGTCAAGTTATGTCCCAGTGTCATGTCAGGAAGAGGGAGTTAGGGTTAGGAGGGTTACCTGGACTGGAGTTGAGTGGTCACTGTGGCAGGGGTTCGCCGGAGGGAGGGGTCACTCGGGACGAGAGGGGTGAGGTGGCAGGGGGTCGTCGGAGTCCAGAGGGGCGCCGGGGGAAGGAGACGAGAGGGTTGAGGGGAGCCGTGGAAGGAGACGCCAGGGAAGAAGACGTCGGGGAAGGAGTCAAGAGGTGCACGGGGGACAGGGGTTCGTCGAAGAAATTTGGGGAGAGAAATTTTGGGGAGAGAGCGTGCGGGGGGAGGGGGTATTTTTTGGGGGAAATAAAAAGTTGATCGGCCAGTAGGGAACCCTATATAAAATATTTTAGCGACGTCAGCTTTTGACGTTGCTACATGTCGCTGCCTAATAATAAACTGGCGACATACAAGCATACATGCCGCTAAACGTTGCTAAATTATAAGAAAACATCGACGTTCTCGGAAAAACTGCGATGTCAGTTACCTAACAATAAACCTTGTCACTAAACGATGCTGACTGTCGCTGATAGTGACGTTTAGCGACATTTTTCTAATACGTAAAACTAGCAACGTTTTTTTTCAACGTTGCTAAGCTTGTCGCCAATATGACTTATTTTAGTAGTCTACGGGAAATCAACAAGAAAGAAGGAAGACAAACTTACACACTAGATCGTTGGACCTGACCGATCACTGCCACAGAACTCAAAACCGCTGATGCTTGGATCGATCTGCACAACAGGACAGGTTCCCTACTCGCACACCTCAAGCCCGCTTTGCCATGGACAGAGCTCGCACGTCACAGAAGAAAAAGGAGAATGGACGTCGCCGTCACGAATATGAGTTCGATCGCTCGAAAGAAAGAAGAAGAAAGAGGACGGGGATTTCGACAGGGCTTCACCATAGTAGTGAATGGATGAAGAAGAAGGGGTCAAATGGTCTATTTATAGGTGAAAAGAGGGAAAGTGGCGGTTATGGTCGGACGGTCGAGATCGTAGGAGATTGAGTCAGTGCTGGTGGACGGATGGGATGGTCTCGGCTATGTCAGTGACTGCGAAGCTTCGAGCTCCTCCTTGAGCGGTCGAGACGAGAGCCGCTTCATTGTCGCTTCACTCGATCGACCGAAGAAGAAGAAGGAAGCTGTTCAGATCTGCAAATGAATATTGATCAGTGAACGAAGGGTGGTTATAAACTTAATGGATCGGGTATGATCACAACGGGTTTGGATCCCATTTCTAAGTGGTTATGGCTTTAAGCCTTAGCGGGCAGACTTAAGCAATGGGCTTGGCCCAGGAAAAATGGTTGGAAAATAAGTGATTAATTGGAAAGGTTAGTAATGGGCTTGGCTAATGAATAGTAAAGTTGGACTAAATTAAGGGATAAAATATTTAGAATTACTTACAGATTTATTGAATAATAATCAAAGGTAATAAAGATCAATAATATTTTTTAAGGAACAATTATATATATATATATATATATATATATATATATATATATATATATTCTACTATATAATATGAAAACTTGATGGTGAAACTTTTGAATTCCTAAAATACCCTCGAGCATGTTATAAAGACTTGCATGCCATTTATATTTAAGATTCAAAACAATAAAGTTTGCATGCTATGGAGTTTCCATTTTCTATACAACTCTTCATGTTCTGATGACAATAAATTTTTCTGTCCTTAACATTTTCTAAAGGTTACTATTCTTAATAGAAAATTAAAAAAAAAGAACAAAATTTGTACGAAAGCACACACACATGAATAGTCACCTGAAAAAAAACAGAAAGACGACAAATGACCTTATGATATTTTAATTAAAATACATACAAAGCACGTACATGTAGACTAGTATATATAAATATATATATATTTTTTGTTTATATATAGACTAGTATATATAAATATATATATATATTTGTTTATATATATATATTTTTTTTTTATTTGTTTATATATATATATATATATATATATATATATATATATATATATATATATAAATATATATAAAAATTATATTTATATATATTTAGATATATATATATATATATATATATATATATATATATATATATATATATATATAATCATAATACCGCAGAGGCCCTCAGCAGAAACCTCAACAGCATGGTCAACAACCCTAGATTCTGTCACTTTCACACCACCGCTGGTTGCCCTATTATCACTCATATGGCTTACGTCGATGACGTCTTAATCTTCTCCTTGGAGGACACCAGTTCTGTTAAGGTGGTCAGTAATACCCTGGAGAAATACACCAGATGCCCTGGACAACGGATCAACCGCGACAAAAGTATCATCTACACCCACCACAAAGCCGACAGGAGCCACTCGGCCACTCTCACCAATCTCACCTCCTTCTCCACCTCATATCCTCCGTTCACCTACCTGGGCTTCCCTCTGGTTTGCGGTAGATCGAATTCGGGCATCTTCGGCGGGCTTGTTAACAAGGTCAGGAAAAGATCGAGGGATGGCACAACGCTACCCTATCTACAGGCGGTAAGATGATCCTCATCAAGCATGTTCTATCATCCATCCCTATCTACACCCTAGCAGTCTGCTCCCCGCCGTTGAAGGTTCTCTCCTCTCTGGAGGCACTCTTTACCAACTTCTTTTGGGGTCACCAAGACGGTAAGGATAAGCATCACTGGGCCAGCTGGGACACGATGGCCAAACCACGGACGATGGAGGCCTCGGGTTCATAAAATTAGCACACATCGTGGACACCAGCTCGATAAAATTGTGGTGGAAGCTCAGATCACATATTTCAATCTCGACGCAGTTCATGAGAGCCAGATACTTCCAACACTCCCATCCAGCGACATCAGAAGCCAACAGTCGATCCTTCACATCCTGGTGTTGTGTTCTCTGCGGCCGACAGCTAGCCGAACCCCTCATCCGTATGCATCTCGGTACCGAAGATTCATCACCTAGCCTTGAACGGTGGATTAGCAATAGAATCTACCAGCTATCCCCGACCCCTCCTAACTGCACGATCCGGGATCTTTGGGACCCAGTAGCGGGTTGGAGATGGAAGCAGATCAGAGAGTGGATCGGGCAGGAGGTGACGTCTGAGCTAGCCTCTACTGATCTCAGGATCAACGATCTCCCAGACCAATGGATTTGGACCCCAACATCAGAGGAGAGTTCTCGATGGCCTCTGCCAGGCAGGAGGTAGGGGCGACGGCATGCATCCTCCACTGATCGTGCCTTTTGGTAATCGTGCATCCCCAACAAGTGGTCTTTTCTGATCTGGAGAGCTCAGCGTAGGAAGCTGTCGACCGACGATTCCCTCACCACCATCGATTTCAGCCTCGCTTCCAGCTGCCACTGCTGCACCTCTCACAAACCTGAAACAGCGGAACACATCCTACTTTCTGGAGGTCTGGCTAATCTAATCTGGCACGACCTCTCTCGTCGCTGCAGGAAGAGGCATCGGCCCGGGGGCTTCAACGATCTCCTGGCTAACTGGGGAGACTCCTATAGTCATCAGATCGCTGCAACCGCAAGTATATGGGTCCTCTGGAAGAATCGGAACAAATTCAGGTATGAAGGTCGTCAATTCAATCCTGATCAACTGATCCGCGAAGTCCGTCGTCAAATTCTTAAAACTAGGAAGTGATGCTCCCACTCCTCGGAGCTATTTTTGTAGGCCTGGAGTTAGCCTCTCTTTTGCGCGCTCTCTGGGGCCAGATAGGCTATTTAGGTTTTGTTGTTTCTCCGCGCTTGGCGCACTTACTTGTATAGGCTTCGGCATTTTGCGCCTGATACATCAATAAAAGTTCTTTTCGTCAATATATATATATATATATATATATATATATATATATATATATATATATATATATATATATATAATCGTAATATGGAAAAAGGCCAACTCACTAAATATTCAAAATGATAATGTGATGATAGAGGAGTATGACTAATTCTTTTATTCATAGAAAAGGTGGAGTTACAATACTACACAAATTCGATGAGAACTTATGAATATGAAACATGAGCTAAACTACGAGCATCATAGGTAGTGTAAGCAAGAAAAAAATTGGTTATTATTCTGAGTCATCTATTGCATGGGTATAAAGTATTGGGGGGGTTAATGATCGATACCAATTAAAGCGGCTCATCAAAGGAAGATACCCAAATATATTTGACTACGGATGTAGGTACATTCATTCTTATGCCTTCGTATCTTAATTTATCTAATATTCATATATTTTGGGATATATGTTTTCATGTATTATATCTCTTTTCATTATACATGTTTATTGATTTTATACAAACAACAAGTATAATGAAAAAGATTTAATACAAGAAAGCAAAGCATCCCCATTAAACAAATATTGGCTAAATTAATCCTATGGATGTCCCTCCCCCAAACTTGGTAGTGATGATGCGATAGCCATGGACTCTTTTCTAGTGTGCAACTGATTACTTTTCTTAGCTTTATATTATCTGGTGCTTCTAGTTCTTCACATTTGAAATGATGAGAACTTATGATACTACATATAAGCAAAATAAAAAGTGTCATATATAGTGTAAGCATGAATGGAATAAAGTTTGGTCACTTTTTTGAGCCTTGAATTAATTTTTTGATTTTTAATATAACCTTTGTTATAATGTAACTTGCATGATCACTTAACTTTCTTGCTTTTTCTTGAAAACCTGCAATATTGAACTTTAGTCTCTCTTCCTATTTGTACCTCTCACACACATCTCTTTTTATATAATTTTCTAGTTTATTTGCATTCAATCCCCTAAGAACTTGGTTAACATTTTCATGGACAAGCTGCAAACAATACTATAACTTTAGTGTCTCCCAACGAAAATATGTGTTAATTTCTACAAAGGAATAAAAGACAAATACATAGGAGTAAAGTGATGGGATACGAGCTAAATGTGCAATCCTTAATAGACCATGATTTATTAATCTCTTCACTACAGTGGCAACATAGTGTTCACCATTCAGGGTCCTTGACCAATGTCATGGTGCGAGAAGATATATCCTTATGGTTCTCTTATGGGTTTTAAAACACGATCTGTACGAGAACCATAAGGATATATCTTTCCGTAATATGTCATTTTGTCAAAGATTCTGAATGTAAATACCATGTTGCCACGATAGCGAAAGACTAATAAATCATAGTCTTAAAATGCATCCACATTTAGCACTTTCCCTCATCAGTCTACAACTATGTATATGTCTTTAATTTCTTTGTAGAAGTCAACATGGCATATCTTACCGTTGGGAGTCACTAAAGTTACAGTATTGTCTGCATTGTTCTTGAAAATATTTTTTGCAAGTTATTGGGGTACTAAAAGAAAACAAACTAGAAATATAAGATGAATGCATATATGCACCAACTCTTTGGCGAAGACAAAAACATCTATGGCACCAATTCCATGGCACATACGAATGCATAGATATTTGGCAAAGCCAAAACACGTCTATACACATGTTCGTTGTCGACAGTGAAAGCATCTGTTTGAGAAAATATTATATTTGTGTCACGAGCCGCACCCAATATAGGGGCACGAGTGCGTAACAGCGCCCAGCCTATGTCGCAGGCATCGGGCAGTAGAACGAGTGTCTAGGTCGCTAAGTAACAATCTCACACAACGATATAATGTACCTATCATAGATCTCACTCCGAATGGAGGACAAGTATAAAGATATGATAAATACTCAATCACAGTCTAAAGCACGATAAGATATCAAAGACGTCTAAATACTACAAAATCTCAACAACAACAGTTAAAACAAAATAAAAATACAGTCTCATATTAAATAACAAAATCTCTATTATTACAAGTCAAAAGTTCTAATAGAGAATCTAAAACAAGTCACCTAGAAAAGTCTCTCGTCACTCCTGAGAATCCGGACCCATGGTAGCTATCCCATCCTCGGATCCGTAAAAGTAGGACACAGGTCCCCCAGACAATCATCTAAAAAATAATCCATCAGGATGGAATGAGCACATCTCCTCTAGCAGTTCCAAATAAATGACAAAGACTATAAAACAGTTATAGACAGTAATGAACTTGATGAACATGGAAAGTTTGAGACATGAAATGAATAGAAAAATAGTTAACTAAAGTACAAGGAAAGTAATATGAAAATCAGAAGAGCATGACAATGAAGACTGTCAATATAGATAACTGAACTAGAATAAAGGTGATGTGAGTCCAGATAGTATAACATGAGTCAATGTGATTTAGCTACAAGATACTAAACCGTGTGTTTAAAATACCGATTTCGACACTGTTAACGGCTAGGGGTAAATACGGCACATCGTTACGGTTGGCAAGCGTGCGACGGCTATTTCAAGATTAGACCATTAGGAGTGGTTCTAGTACGATTGTGAATGTTTACATTGCTACTCAAGTATTTTTTCTCGCCCCCGACTAGTACAAAATGAATCCATATCCAACACAAAAAATAGAATATAAGTCTAAGCCATAAAGTAAGTAGTACAAGTAGGTATTTCCAGTAGATGGTTCTAGTATATAGGTGGTTCCAGAGTAGGGACCAGACAGTTTAATACATGTTTCGTAAATGAATGAATCCAGAATGCCAATCCATGATGTGCAAAGAATTAAATAGAACTATACTAGAAGCTGAATCATAATAATCATCAAGTAAATAAACTATCAGAGAATGTACTCACCTGCGATCTAGAGCATGAATTAGGATCGGTGCCCAAAGTGGTGTCACACAACCTATATATGAGATATACAGGTTATTTGATGTTCTAAGTAAGCAATGTATTTAAATGCATTATTTGTACGCTTCTAGGCCTTCTCTAGGTCAAAGTCAAACTTGGTCAATCCTAGTCCATGGTCAACTATTGGTCAACATTGGTCAATTAGTTAAATCTAAAGTTGGCTAAGTCGGACTATTGGTGCTAGTGTTAAAAGTGGTATCAAAACCACATACCACATCAATGTCACCTATTAGGATAACCCAAGTAAATAACCATAGTATACCTTAACTACAATTCCTTATCTACTACTAACAGACCCAAGTAAATACCCAAGTATATATATATATATTTTTATATATTATATATATATATTTTTATATATATATATATCTATATATATATATATATATATATATATATATATAATATATATTTTTAATATATATATAATATATAATATATATATATATATATATATATATATATAAATGCATTATTTGTACGC